>JANTPM010000002.1:40243173-40255885 GCA_025434745.1 Erythroxylum divaricatum | reverse complement strand
TTATATAAAAGTAAGTTTCCCCCTTATTTTACCCTGCTTTGGAAATTAGTTATCTACAAATGTGCCACCTTGTGATTCAACTTCAGTTATATCTTTATTATGTTGTTCATGTATAAATATATATCCTTTTAAGTGTTTAAAGTATCTAATGAAGATAGTTTTCTAATCTTTTGGGACTAATTTCTTTTAATTATGAGAGAGATCATAAGCATAGGTAGCACACCCCATGGTCTTTCATGCTCCATGTGAGGCCTTCTTTCTATTCATAACTTATATGAAGTGCTTGTAATTGATTTGTGGGAACTAGATTAAGTACATAAGTGGAATTATGAAATCTATAAGTTCTATATTGATTTATTCTTCTAATTCTCCATTTAGAAACATAGCCTTGATTTCCATTTGATGTAATTTAAGATTCAAATTGGCTATTATAGCCAAGATTAAACAAATTGAAGAAAACATCATAAAAAGTAAAAATGTCTCCTCATTATCATTTCCTTACTGTTATGTATATCCTTTTTCCATAAGGTGTGCCCTGCATCTTTTGATACTTCCATTAATGATTCATTTTATTTTAAGAACCCATTTGTTCCCAATGTTGTGCCTACAATTGATTAAACCTTTAAAAAGTCATTTATTCTTTCATTGCTTGCATCCATTCTTCTTTAGTAGGACTAATAAGAGTCTTATATACATTTAATGGCTCATCATCTTCTTATAGGATAATAATGTGAATTTCCCTTTATATTTTAAGATAACTTCAATTAATCATACCGGGATTAATTTGACGTAAATATGGTTAGTGAGAAATAGATTCACAAAAATCTTAATTACTCCCACTTAGATCAAATACAATAGGTAAACTTTCAGTGGGTTATAACCTTAATTGACCTTGAGTTAAGTCTTCAAGTTCTCCATAGTGGAATCATTTCAATCAAGATTCTTATATAAAAGTAAGTTTTTTCCTCCTATTTTACCCTACTTTAGAAAGTAATTTTCTAAAAATGTGACACCTTGTGATTCAACTGCAGTTATATCTTTATTACGTTGTTTATTCATGAATATATATTCTTTTGAGTGTTTGGAGTATCTAATAAAGATAGTTTTCTAACCTTTTGGGACTAGTTTCTTTTATTTATCAGAGAGATCATGAACATAGGTAGCACACCCCATGGTCTTTTATGTTCCATGTAAGATTTTCTTTCTATTCATAATTCATATGGAGTGTTTGTAATTGATTTGTGGGCACTAGATTAAGTACAAAAGTGGATTTAAGCCATGCGTCACCCTAACCATTTCTAGTTGTGTTTTATTACTTGTTTCCATAACACCATTTTTGTTATACCCTTTGATTCCTTTTTCCTCACATAACATTTTGAACTTATTAGACAAGTATTCTTATCCTTGATTAGTTTTTGATACTTTTATTTTATTTTGTAATTGATTCTCTACAAAATTCATATAATTTATGAAACAAATAATGCTTTTAATTTGTGAAAATTAAACAAATGTGACCATACCTTGGATTCATTTATAAAGGTGATGAAGTAAATAGCCCCACATCTTGCCCATACTCTCATTAAACCACAAATATTAGAATGAATCAATTGCAATAGATAGGAAGCTTGGGTTCCCTTTACAAATGGCTTTCTTGCCATTTTACCAGCTAGATATTGTTCACAAATAGGTAAATTTACTTAACATAAGTCACTTAAGAGACCTTCTTTAGCTAATCAACTTACTCGATATTGACTAGTATGACATAGTTAACATACCACAAAATTGCATCATTATTGGAATTACGAGATGTTGTAATCTAGGAATAACTTATATTATTTGAATAAAAACCATCCAAAAAAATAAATTTATCCAATATAAATCCATGACTATAATAAATGGTTCTAAGATATAAATCCATACCATCATTACCAAAATTTACACTGAAACCAAGACTAATTAATAATAACACAAAAAAAAGATTTTTTTGAATCTATAAAGCGAATAACACTTCATTTAGGGTTAGAGATCAACCATCATGTATGTTTAACTTACCAGTTCCAATCCATTGTATAGCAACCTTTAAGTTGTTTCCTACATAAAATCCATCTTGTTCCACATAGGATTTTTCAAATTTCCATGAAGGCATCTCTATCCTTTACTATATAGTTGATTGCTATTGAGTTTGAATTCCACAAATGATATGATTTATTTAGAAAAACAAACTAAAAGACAGATACAAAATATATGTTTGTATAATAAGATTGTACCTTTCTGGGTTAAGCTATAGTCATGAGCAAAGTGACTCTTATTGCTATAACTAAAGCAATTGAATCTTATCACTTTTTCTTTTTAAAAGGACGTTTTCCTTTTTCATAATGGTTCCACTTTACTTTCTTTGAGTCATGATTATATCATTATTTCTCTTACCATTTGGGCCTACCGTGATGGTTACACTTTCAATTCATAGCTTTATGTGATCTAAAACCGACTATGTATTCTTCAAAGCACATATTGGAGGCCTTAAGATGTTCTTCTTGTAATAAGAGATGCCATGTAGCATCTTCCATTGTCTTGATGCTCTCTTTTTTTGGTTAAACACATTTTTATTTGATCATAACTTTGAGTTGATAAATGAATCATAACTTACACTTGTTGCCCATATGATAATTCATGACCAATATCATGCATTTTACGTATCATGTTTCAATTGTGTTTCAAATGCTTTTGCATTGTGTGATCCAACTATTTCTTATATATGTCAAACTTAATAGCGAATAACCTCACTTTAGTCACTAAGGTGCCTCCAAAACGGGCAACTAAAGAGGACCATATATCCTTAACAGTTTTATATTTTCAAAACTTACGCATGATATCATTATCTATATTGTTGAGTAACATAATGTAAGCTAATAAGTTTTTTTTTTCATATTTCATATGCATCACGTTTTCTTTTATTTTGGATCGTATTTCCTTCCTCAATAATGTCTATGGTTATGTTTAATGCTTCTAGTACCTTTTTCTCCTGCAATATATATTGGGCCTTCATAATCTAGATTTCATAATTGTTGACATTTAATTTCTCACGCTTATTAAGTTCAGCATCAATATTCTTTGATGTAATAGAAATCATTGGAATGCAAAGTTTCTATAAAAAGAAAGAAATAATATACATGCATATCAATGTTATGTCATACATATATTTAATGGATAATTGAATTTCAATTATCTACGAAATCCAAATAGCAAGTATGTTCTAAATCATCATTTGTATGGCAACTAAATACTAATTATCGCACTAAAGAAGAATTGTCAAGTAAACATTCATATAATGTATGCTCTAATAATTTGAACAATACCAATTTTGACATATATTATTCATGTAGTTTCGTACAACTTAGTTCATTACATAATGATTATATAATATGAATATTGCCTAAATGTAATAAAACCTATGCATAATAGAGTCAACTAATTGTGAAATCATATAGAACATATAAAATAACAATTCATCTTGCAAACATGGCTCTTACCCCAATGCATAAAAGATGTTTGACATCTTTTCTAACAATAACAAGCCTTCATCTCATTTGCAAATACTAAGCACTTACACAACACCTTCAATTTGAATATTGATTAATTTTTTTATACTAATCTCATTATTAAAAAAATAATTGAAATACTTACTTTTTTATTGATGTATTCATGAAAATGTTAACCAACATTAGGCTTAATATTTGATATTCGTAACTTCATATTCTTATTACAATTGGGACAATCAATATTCAAAATCTGAATTATATATATATATATATGGATATATATTACAATATTAATTATAATTGAATACAATTAAAATACCATATATAAAAATAAATATGTATTAAATTATTTCACCATTGATTATAATGCTTTCTTTCGACAAAATTGAAAATATATCCTTTAGCTTCTAGTACATTATCAAAACAACAATAAATAGCATCCTTGAATCCATTAACGAGACCTTGATTGTCTTCCCATGTCAAATATATACCAGTTGCATAAGCAATTTATTTCTGCCCATATTTGTTTATCTTGTTGCAATATCATCATACAAATATTTAATTAGCAACTTAAATGCACTTGAAAAGAGAGGTTAGCTACTTAAAAGTTGTTTTCAAAATAGAAGTCAGGGTGATTTGCTTCAATTGCAAAATTATGATCATTTATGTATCAATCTAGAAGTAACACCTTTGATTAGATCTAACAATAGATCACTAAGAACAAATTAGGGTTTGTTAATGAGAGGGTTAAAATGTTTGAGTATGATTTGATTGAATGAGTAATTGCAAATGGTAGATTATATGGTAATATAGTGGATTTCAAATTCATTTTTGAAGGTTTGGTAAAAGTATTTATATATATTACATCCCCTTGGGAACTTGTAAGGAAATACATGATAAATTATGGGATGAGTTGACCGAGTTAGATCCTTAACCACATTTTAGTTATGGAGTTATAAAATAGATTAAAGAAGTAAAGAATATGATTAGATTGATGATATTCTTGTGGAATTGAATGAAGGATATGATCAAATGAGAAATTAGATGGTATTATATAATTCTTTACCTACTATTACAAATATTATTCGATGATATTGAGAGTAAAAGTTTAAAGAGAGGTTCAAACAAATTTTAAAGGCCTGAGATAAGTGATCAAAATGAGTACATGCAATAAGTAATCAGATTGTCATAAAATCATTCATCAAAAAGGGATAAAAATAAGTTTTTTACGTTAAAGAAAGATAATGATCACTGTGATTATTGTGATCAAGATGAGTACACAAAAGATAATTGTTTCAAATTGGTGAGGTTGGCAGTTAATGTTAACATTGCAAAGCTCACCGTTTGAAGAGGAAGTAAAAGGAGAAATTTCCAAGCTGAAGTAACTGAGTGTTACAGTAGAAGATATCATACAACACTTTCAATGCAAAAAGAGTGGGGAGATAACTATTTTTTTGTTGGTAAACCTAATAATTCTATTTTGTAGGTTTTAAATGCAAGATCTTGGATTATTAATACAAGTCCTAACCTAATTATTTTCTAAAACTTAATCAATCTTGATAAAGCTTTCTTAAAATGCAAGGTCTTGGATTATTGATACAATTCCTAACCTAACTGTTTTCCAAAACTTAATCAATCTTGATAGAGCTTTCTTGACATACTTGATGGATTAATCCACATGTTGTTAAAGCTAGAAATATTCATTTAGCATTGAAATTCCTTTTACATGATAGACAGGGGATGCTATTCTATAGAAAAAATTAAGGATGCACATTGTAAAAGGTTGTGTCTAATGGAATAGCGATAGAAATTACATATAGACAATATTACAGATCCAATAAGAAATGAATAACATATAATAAGTTCAATTTTTTCAGATAACATTATAGAAATTACAAGATAGATTAGTGAGTAACAGTAAGTTGCATAACAAGAAAGGGTGTGGAAAAAAGTTTAATCATGTCCAAACCCATCTACATTATACATGTGAACATAGTTAGTACCCACCATTCTCATATCGTTAACTACATTCAGTGCACAACCCAAAGAAGAATTGAGAAATTATATTCAATAAAAGAGACAACAAAGAATGGTGTGAAATGCTTACTACAACTATTGCTTTACCTGGTGTAAGCACAAACAAGAACAAAGAATGGTAGGTGATAGTTTGTAGCTGGTGGAAAAAGGAACAAAAAATGTTTATAGCTAGTCTGGGAATACTTTGTCATGAGAAGAGGAGTGAAGAAAAGGTATGCGACATGAAATTCCATTCTAAAGGGTAACAATCTGAATAGGTAATTTGCAGTTTAAACCCTTTTCTTTTAAGTTCTTCAATTTGCTTAATTTTACTTAATTTGTTTGATTAATTCTTATGTGTATAATTTTATACAGTTATAATCTGGCATGTTTAGAATTTCTATCTTATGTGGCTTGCTATGTCAGCAATGTTAACGAAGATACTAACATTAGGCTAAATTTTTAAAAAATTGAAAGTTTTAGTATTTAATTGGCACTTTTTAAAGTTTGAGTTATAATTGTAAAATTGAATAAAGTTTGAGATTTTTTTTTGTAATTAACCCTTATAACTACCAAATTATTATCAAATCATAGGTACAAAAATATTTTAGATTTCAAATAGTATAAAGAAATGTTTCTAACATGAGTAATGCTAAGAGAGTATTCAAATCAATTCTTTTGAAATGAGAAGTTTCTAGTAAGATTTACCACTTTATTAGAAGAAAAAGGTTAGAAACAAAATTTAAAAAAAATGAAGATGGAATATTTGCCACAAGTAAACATATGAAGAGCAATTAAGTTATACAAATATAAAGGTCTAAAACTCTGTTAAAATACGCAACCATAAAAATAACTTAAGAATAACATGTTTAAAAGTAAAAAGAATTAGGATCTTTTTATCCATAATTTGATTTTTTTATGAACATAAAACTTATAAAATTTATAGTAAAACCTCTAAAGATATACTAGTAAAAATAAGAATAAAACTCTTATGTAAAAATAAAATATATTTTAATAGATGCAAACAAAAATAAAATAATAAAAAAATACCTTCTTCTAATAACAAGAATATAACTTGTTATAAATTTAAGAAAATAGGTCATATTACAAAATATTATAAATGTAAGAAAGTAGATAGTATTGAAAAATAAATATTGTAAGATTTAAAAATATTTTCAAACTTATATTTAGACCAAAAATAATTGACAAAATAAAAAGTTTTAATGATATCTAATTTTAAAGAAAACTCTAAAGAATTATCTAATAATGGATATAGAAACAAAATTTCATAATTAAAAGAAATTAGTAGTTTAAAAACAAGTACATGATTTGAAGGAAAAAATGGAGGAGAAAAACAAAAGACCAAAAGTTTCTTTAAAATTTTAGTTCATAAAAATTTTAAAATTCATTCAAATATTTTATTAGTCGTAGAAAACAACAAATTCGAATTTTTATGAAAACAAAGAATCCTAGTGAGATTAAATGATAACCACCCTAAACTAAGGTTACTCTTTATTGCTTAAGGTTATGTACCTAATTAGGTTATGTGTAATGTAAAAATTTGCAACTTGCCCATAAAAATAAAGTAATTTAACTAGATCCTAGTATGAAGTGGGTTGAACCAAAGACCCAATATGAATAAGTTTAACAAAGACCTCTAAACTAAGTACCTTGGTAAACTTGTCTAAAGTTATAGCCACATTAAAATGTTTTTGATAGCTTATATACTAGCATTTTATGAATAAAGTTTTGTTTTGATATTGTATGTTGCTCGATTTCTGTTTCCATGTTGTCCAACCTACACTCATTCTAACGAGAAAACCCCTAGTCAGAGAGCTTAGGGAATACCAGATCATGTGCTTAGGAAACAGATCATCCATAGGAGATTAGGAAAAAACAAGGCAAGATCGGAATGTAAGTTCTAGGTTTGCTGGTCGAGATATACAAGCCCATTTAGAGGGTCCAGATTGATCTTTATTAGACCTGGTGTAGATGCATTTCACAGTTTCATCGCGTAAGGTCTTCAAAATAGGTGGAGTAGTGGTGTGAATAGAGTACTAATGAGGGGCATGGAACACTTTTTGGTAGTTAGTGATTCATTCAGTTGACTTCAACTTTTTAAGCTCTGCCGGTGATAACTGCTTCAGGATCTAGATGATGGTAGTCTGATCATAAGCTCCATCTGCTAGCAGGTACAAGGTATCAAAAGTAAAGTTTGGGAAGTTGAGATCTATGGCATGATTTTGCAAATGATAGATCATTTGGTGGTGAAGAGTAGCCATGATGGTTGTAGGATCTTGCTTGATCCAGTGATCTGAATATGAACTTGGAGTCACTCAGACAAAGTGGAATCATTTAGCATGATGTTAAAATCAGGAGAGATAGTGAGGATGACACTTTCATTGTTGAGAGTTATCAAAAGGGTACCAATCAGTGTGTTTTGGTACGTTGTGTAAGTAGTGTCTATAAGAGATATCCTGGCTGTAGTAAGCATTCTATTTCTTCCACGGAGGGTGAGAACAAGATGTATAATTCCAACGTGTAGGTTTATATGGTTCTGCTCTCCCTAAAGAGAGATGAGCTCCTTTGGGATCTCGAGCTTCACTTACTGTTCTGCTGGAGTTGCTTGCAAACCATATTGTTCTAAACGAGAACTTTGGATGATTTTTTTTTACTTTAGGACAACAAGTAGAGAGAATAGTGCGTATACTTTTTGTCTAAGAATGATTATGATAATATATACTGTAGGGACTAAGTAAAGGTAAAGAAGTATTAGAAATATGGTTTTCTTCAAGAAGATGGGTTATTTTTACAAGGTGATCTACATGATTAGATAAAGTACGCTTCACATTAGAAGGAAGATTAGTTATAAATAAGGTAGAAAAAAGATAAACAAGGTCACTCAGTAATGGATTCATGTCTTATGATACCTCGCTACTCACTCTCGTCAAGAATACTGTTATTCCTCTCTTGAAAGCTTGATTCTTGAATGATATATTGTATCCTACATTCTTTCCAATTACCCAGCAGACCTATCCTTGACTGACATATCTTATCCCACAAATTAAATAATCCAATTCGTTGGAAAAAATAATGGAATTAAGCAAAAAACTGAAACTGTTAGGAGTTTGGCTTAACTATAAGTAGATAAAGAATACATTTTAATCCATTATTAAAATTCTACTCAATCTTAATATTTTATTAGACACTTTTTCCATATTATTCTGGGCTGCTGTTGCCGTTTACATGTAGCAGATCAACCTAAGATTTATCCTCTGTTATTCCCGTTTCTGCTTGCATACGGAAACAAAACTACACACAACAATAAAAATGGAAACTTGAAGCAGCTTGAAGAAGTCTCATTGACTTAAATTGAAGAAATCATTTTCCATCCAAGAGAACAAGTTGTGTCTACGTTTGCTGCTGTTCATTTCCCTGCCATTTCCACACTATATCCTTGAGAGAAGGTTTCAACTCCTGGTTACAGAATTGCTTATACTCTAATGTATCTCCAGATGTTTTCTTCAACTCAACAACGTAAAAAGATGGCGTCACTTCGAAGATGTCAGCATCAATTGCAAGTTGCCCTTTTCTTCCTTCTTTGCTACCTTCTAATTTCACTGTTCCATCTTCCTTCCTCAAGTTGAAACTCTCTGAAATGGCTATTTCTTCAAATTTGGATACAATAGTGGATGCTGGTTTAGTGGTGGTGAATCTTGCCTCTAGCTTCTGATCCTTATCTTTCTCAAACAAACCTGACAAGTCAAATCCTTTCGAGAGAGATATGATGTCAAAGGCATTGTAACAGGCTGGTTTCACGGGCTGTTCAGGCATTGTTGAATCCACAATAGCCTTGTTCTCGGAACTACTTTCGCTATCTAATGATGACGATGACGATGACGGCTCAAAAGCTGCCCGAACATCTTTAATCATCTTGCTTCTGGCTTGACCTTGAGGTGAAGATGGAATATCAATCTTCTTAAATCCTTTCTTAAACCAACAATTGTCCACTATTCTGGCGATGGTTATTCTCGTGCACGGGCTTGGATCGAGGATTCTTGACAGAAGCTTGCGTACCTCTGGATGAAACCAATTGGGACACCGGAATTCTCCTCTAGTAATCTTCTTATAGAGCTCGATGATGTTAGATTCGTGAAAAGGAAGAGAGCCAGCCAACAGCACGAAAAGAACAACCCCACAAGACCATATATCGGTCTTAGCACCATCGTAACCCTTCTTGCTTATAACTTCCGGGGCAACATACGCCGGGGTTCCACAAGTTGTGTGGAGGAGACCATCTTGCCTCCTTGACTCTGACAAAGCACTCAAACCAAAATCTGAAATCTTCAAACTGCCATTTTCGTCGAGGAGGAGATTTTCAGGCTTGAGATCTCTATGGTACACCCCTCTGCTGTGGCAAAAATCAACAGCGCTAATAAGTTGTTGAAAGTACTTGCGAGCAACTTCCTCCTTCAGCCTTCCTTTGGCTACCCTGTTGAAAAGCTCACCACCTTTGACGTACTCCATGGCAAAATAAATCTTGCTCTTGCTTGCCATTACCTCGTAGAGTTGGACGATGTTGGGGTGTCTGACCATACGCATAACAGAGATTTCTCTCTTGATTTGGTCTATCAAACCACTCTTGGAGACCTTCTCTTTATCAATGATTTTGATGGCAACGCTTTGGCCGGCTTGCAGGTTTCGTGCATAGTCGGCGTGAAGGCTTCGCGCATAGTAAACCTTGGCAAAAGTTCCCTGTCCCAGCAATCTTCCCAACTCATATTTTTGCATCAAGATAGAACTTTTCTTCTCCATTTTTGTTTCTTGAGTAATGGACATGAGAATTTTCAATCTCAATAAGAAAAGAAAAATTATTGAGCAATAATAGCATCCATTACCAGCCGGTCAGAGGATCTAAGACAAGAGAAGAGAAATGTGGAGATTAGTTCTAAAGCCTTTGATCGCTCATTGCGGAGGGTAATGAAGAATTGATGATAGATTTAGAAAAGACTCGTGGAGAGAGACAATGCCTTGAACGTTGGACACCGTAAACAAAGGAGTTACCTGCTACTTATGCAAAGAGAATTTGTAGGAAAAATCCGACCTCAGTAACAGAAAACCAGAATAATGTCTAAATGTAGCAGATGATGACAGGAATAATGTCTGTCAATAGACTAGATTTCTGGAAGACATAGTATAGCCACCTAGCTGTAATTAATTCTTTTCAGTCTTGGTTTTTAGTAATTTTAGGAAATTGAAAAACTAAAAAACAGGGTTAACCAACCATTTTCATACGATAAGACATATGATCCAGATCGCTGACACAATTTAGATAAATTTTCTTCATGGGTATTTCTTCTTGACTTGGTTGACTCTTTCTGCCATGGTAGATAATATAAATATCAATTTGTTAATAGGTTGATTAACTTATTTCTTATACCCAATTAATTAATGACAAAGTCATCATTTAGACGGTTATTCAATTAGTTGGAGGAGGTTCTCTAAGAATTTTGAGTATTAAGTACTACAATTGAAATGCCAAGTGTTTCCAAAGATTTTTAAGTATTTCAATTTGCACTTTAAAATGATCAATTAAATCAAATTTGTTATTTAAATTTGACTTCATTGACTTCTCTAATAATTGTTTGATGTATATAATTTTTATATTATTACGTAATTAAAAAATAGATTCGTCAATTATCAAGGGTATAAAGATGATAATGTGCAAGGAATTGGAAAATTGAAATATTACCTCCCATCTTCATCCTTTCAAGGAAATTAAATGATTAATTGATAGGGCATTTGAAGTAGAAAGCAATTAAGTGGAGGATAAACTAAGAGCATAGAAAACTACTTTATTTGTATAAGATCAATTTGACACCCTTACGTGAAAAAAAACGTGTATGGCATGAGCCTTGGTCCCTTCTTTGATTCTTTCTCATCTTTGGGAAGGTCCAAGTGGAAACCTGAACTCGGCAGCCAATGGTGCGGTTGTTCATGTTACAACTAGTCAATCGATTGTTGCATCAGTGGTTGTGAAGAATTGATCTCATATCATTTGTACGTCCTAATAATAATCATAATTAATATATGAAAGAACATTTAATTCTCATACAAATATAAAACTAAGAATAATATAAAGTACTTATAATGTTACAGTTGATTAAATTAAAATATTAAATAATAAGGATAATATAGGTCCTTAAGTATTATAAACAAGAATTCGGGCCAAGAAACATATCAAAAGTAAAAGTGAAACTTAAAACAAAAACAATTACAGTTAAAAATTTTATATTTATATTTCATATATAGAATTTAATATATACATTAAATATAAGTGAAACTAAAAGAAAAGAAAAGAAAATGAAAAACTTATAACATCGTTCAACGACATATCTGTTCAAACAGTACTGGCCACAATTTTCATTTAGTACGAAGTTCTCATCGTTAAAAGGAGTCTCACTATCACCATTATTCAAACTTATTACACCAAATAATATGTCAATACTTTTTTCATCCAAGATTATTTTTCAGGTTATTATTATCTATTAAACTTTATTTATAGAACTTGGTTCCTAAAAAATCCAATCTACTAAAAGATCAACATAGTTAAGGTAAATTGAATCTATAAAACTACTTGCTCTATTAAGTCTTAGTAAACAAATAAAATTAAGTTTTTAAAAAATTACAAGAAATTATATACAACCTAATAATGATAATAATATATCTTTCTTGAAGCTTTAAGTTATATCAAATAAAAAAATCATTTAATCTTTTGTGTTTCAATATATTTCCTTTTCTATAATAGATTAATTCAAATGTGCCTCGATTCTTTCCACACTTAGTTGCACTTAATTTGACTTAGAATCTAAATTTCACTCCATTGCAATTTTGGAACATCACTTTTGAATTGGTCTCACTAAGCATCGATATGACAACAAAAGTAACATTATAAACAAAACAAAGTGATGATTAATTTTAAATAAGTAATAAACATGAAGAAATATGTTCCTAGATTAATTTTGTCTCTTTGATGAATTACAATGGACATCCCAAAATCAACACATGTTGTAACATCCCGTCACCGATGGGAAGGTTATAAAGGTAAATTGAGATGGGTTAGGATTTTACCGCATAATATTGACTGAGCATTCATT
>JANTPM010000002.1:40221551-40232111 GCA_025434745.1 Erythroxylum divaricatum | reverse complement strand
AATAAATAAAATTTTTATTAATGAAAAATAGAAAATATATTTAAAACTTATTCTTTAACTGTTTGTATATATTTCTATATAAATAAAAAAATAAATTACTTTCATATACAAATAACATAAAATAAAATATATTAAATAATTAATAATAATATTTTCATATAATTAATAATAAATTGTAAATAATTAATAATAAAATAAAATTTTAATAAATTTTTTTATTAATGAAAATAAAAAAATATACAAATTATTCTTTAATTGTTTATGTACATTTTTATATAAATAAAAATATAAATAAATTATTTTAAAATATAAATCACATAAAATAAAGTAAAATATATTAAATAATTAATACTAATATTTTATATAATTAATAATAAAATAATAATCCTCCTGCAATTACTATTTCAATACGAGGGATATAAAAAGTTATTTAGATACATTACATTCCATTCCATCTATCTTCCAAATAACATTTCATCACATTACATTATGAGTCCTTTCATCTTTCCTAAACAACTTTTCACTATATTATATTTCATTATATTACAAACTGTTCCGTTACGTTTTATTATATTATATTCTGTTCCATTAATTAATATCTAATCAAACACGGCCTAAAGGGTTAAATTTTGGGATAAGTTTGAAATTTTTGTAATTTAATTTTGATATTTTCCAAAATTTACGTTTTAGATTAGCAATTTGACCAATAATTTTCTGGTATCGGCGTATGTCAGCCAGAACGGTGAGGTATTCTACACTTCGATGAGAAGTAAGACTCACAGTCGCCGGACGCAGTAGCCATTAACTGCGTTCTATGTTTTCCTGAGTAGTCATTGAGATAAAGTTGGGTGGGTGCCGAGGCTGACTAGTCCTAGTAAAAACTGAATAAAACAGAAGAAGCAGAGGAGGAGGAGCAACAGTGAAGCCCATCTATTTGGGTTCCACGTTGAACCCCACATTGAGCCCTCAACTGACACGTTTGCCAACATTAGAAAACTCAAACTCCAGGTGGTGGGGTGCATGGTGGATGACTCTTCAACTCAGTCAACAGTCAAGTTTATCCGTCTCTCTCTCTCTCTCTCCCCCCATTGAAAGTGACGATTACTATAAAACATCATACAATTTTCCCGAAAACCCAAATTAACCTCCGTTACTGCACAGCATGACCCTCGCCTCGCCCCTTAGCATCCTTAAAACCTGATTGACATTGCTGAGCGTAAACCATGCGAAAGTCTACACATCATTCATCCCACCTAAAAATCTCTCTTTCTGTCTTTTTTAAAGAATATCACCTGTGGCATGTCACGTATGCATATATAAGCCTACCGTCTTTACAGTTAACTTATACCCTAGTTTTAAGATGTGTAATCAATTCAACTTTCTTTTTGTGAAAAAGAAATGAATAAGAAAGTTGGAGAGATGTTCTCTGAGATTTTTGAGAAGTGGTTGTATCAACTTGATGAGTATCTGCAGCAACTACTTAGGGTGTCAAGCCAGAAAGTTGTTAGTGAGCAAGAAGTACAACATCTGGTGTCAGAGGTGACACAACATTACAAGGAATATTACACCCTTAAATGGGCATCAGCACGCGACGACGTCCTCGCCTTCTTCTGTCCAACATGGATTAGCCCTTTAGAGAAGGCGTATTTGTGGATAACAGGGTGGAAACCTTCGATTATGTTCAAGCTCCTGGAGTCGATGAGAACGACTGGGTTTCCTGGGCCGAGTCTAACAGAGTTAACTCAGGAACAGCTGACAGAGATCGAGCAATTGAAGATGAAAGTACGATCGGAGGAAGAGAAGGTGGAGAGAGAAATGGAGAGGCAGCAGGTGGCTTTGGCGGACCGAAAGATGGTCGAGTTGGTTCGGTTAACGAGCCAAGTCAGGAACGGCGGTGACTCGGTCGGCGAACGCGTGGAAGGGTTAGTGGAGGTGGCGTTGAGTGGACTAATGGCTAGTTTAGAGAAGGTTATGAAAGCGGCAGATTGTGTCAGATTGAGGATTTTGAAGGGTGTTTTGGATGTTCTTAGCCCACTTCAGAGCTTGGACTTCTTGGTTGCTTTTAGTATGCTTCAGCTACAGCACAGGCACTTGGGAAAAAGAAGTTATAGTAATGTTCAACTATTAGAAGTTTAGTTTGTGTTTCTGTATGTCGGCTTTTGGGTTTGTCTTCGGTTTTTGCTCCAACTTAGGAAGTTAAACTGGTTGTCTTGTGTACTTCTTTTGTAGGCTTGACTCAGTTAGTCTGTGAAAACACAAAGGTCTTGTTTTAGTCCAAACTAGCCCTGGCTTCTCGCTGCGCTTGTGTTGCTTCTTAGTTTTCGTATCTTTTCCTGTAAGTTCCTTATGTTCTCAAATTAACCATATACTAAACAATTCACATGTTGTTATTAGTTTTTATTTGTTAGTGTTTTCGTTTTTTATAAATTGCCTCTATAAACATTAGCTACTCCAATTGTTAGTGTTTTTTAATATGATATATGGCTAAAATTTTGCAGCATTCCCATTCGAGTAGAGCCATCCATCCAAGCTTGAGATCTGGTGGGAAACGGCAGGAAATGAACACTGACTCAAGCAGCTGACCTGATTGATTGCAAGTACTTCGTGCGTACGTATTTGACTACATTCTGCAGTTTCGTACTTTGGGCAACGAAGTGATTCACATTACAGATGCACGGTCATTAGACTTCACGTGACTAAGGATCACACGAGGTCTTTATACGGCGATACTTGGCATTGGACAAGCATCCTCAATATGCCAACTTTGTCTGAATATTGTATCGATATCCCCGGAACAGACTGGTTAAAGAAATTATTAAAGTTTTCCAGGTTTTGCTACCAAAAATAGGCTATTTTGGATTCATCTGTATTCATTTCATTGGAATGTACAAATGCGATTATAGTACCAACAAATTGTAAGAGAGATCTCCAGTTTGGTTACCAAGGGCCTAATCCAGTTAGTCAACTGCTAATAAGATGCGAAGCATTAGTTTGAAGAACACCGACAAGTACCTAAGTATAGGAATAAGCCTCACAATTAATATTGTTCACTAGGACCAACATCCTAGTGCTATATGTTAGTATTTGTACACCACAAACTTCAATAGTGAAACCATACATTTGGACCATTTGGGAGTATGATAATCCTTAAAAAAAACAATATATATCACAAATTCTTGTTGCAATGGAATGGCAGGGAGAAGTTGGAACAAAAGAATTGAATCGAATGAATTATAGGGCAGTTTAAGACCAAAGAGACAAAAAGAGGGGTGAGAAGTTGACGGTAATTGGTGGTGTTGTGTGGTGGGGAGATCACCAGTTCAAAAGCTAATCAATACACAGAGAATGAGAGAGACGTGACTTACAACACAGGAGAAGAGAGTCATGAATGAACTTTAAGTTGCCTCCACAGATAAAATCTCAAGTTCAGCCCACCATAGGGGAGAGAGTCTTGGAGTTGCTTGCTCGGGAGAGATGGCAATCACTTCCCTCAATTTGGAAGTGATGTCCTTCATTGTTGGTCTCTTTCTTGGATCTGGATGGATACATTCTTGGATAACTTCGCAGATCACGTCAAGTTCATTGTTTTTGAAGGACTTAAGTGTTGGGTCAATCATGTGGCTGATGCTGCGCTTGTCATTCAAATATTCAGCAGCCTAAAAGTTTATGATTATATCTTTGGTCAGACACTAGCCATCCCAGTAAATCGGAGCCATATTCAGATGAATGGCAGAGCAAAGAATTAAAAGAAGTTCTATCACAACCTACCCATTTCTCAACAGGCCCTTGCTCTTCTGAGTATGGAAGCTTTCCAGAAATTATTTCCAATAACAAAATCCCAAACCCGTACACATTTGTTTCTGGATCGGCAAGCGGTGGCAGAGTAGAATGTTC
Organism: Erythroxylum divaricatum; assembly: GCA_025434745.1. Lineage (NCBI taxonomy): Eukaryota > Viridiplantae > Streptophyta > Magnoliopsida > Malpighiales > Erythroxylaceae > Erythroxylum > Erythroxylum divaricatum. Next base: position 40,228,217 of record JANTPM010000002.1, on the reverse strand, counting down.
TGATTCACTGTCAGATGATATCTTACGTTTTGATGCAGCTGGTGCGGAGAAACAAATCTCAGCAATCTGAGGGAGGAAACATAAATAACAAGTAAATTAACAGGAGTAGCAAAAGATGAATCATGGAGGAGAAGAAGGACGTACCTTAGCAGCATAGTCATCAGTTAAATAGATATTATGCGTATTCAAGGTTGAATGTGCTACAGGAGGATTCAGATCATGATGCATATACTGAAGGCAATAAGCAGTTCCCATGATGATCCTCGTCCTTGCACTCCAGTCAAGATGTTCCATTTCTTTAACTGAAAAGACAAACTCTCAACCGTTACCACTACAATATTTGACTAAACCTGAAATAATCAAATAAATATTCCAGGTTTGAGTATTACCATGAAGATGCTCAAAGAGGCTTCCATTTGGAGCATATTCAAACACTATCATCCTACAGAAAGGTTCATTCTCTTCACAATATCCAAGTAGATTGGCGAAGTTCTTATGGTTAACTCGTGATAGCATATCAATCTGCAATATGCCAAGAAAAACAGGAAGAGTAAGAAAGCCAACCAAAAGGTTTTGATTAAAGCAAAATAAAATTTGTTAAGTAGGAAAATGGAAGAAATGCAGATATCGAAATTATAGCATCTATTCTTAGGGTGTCATATCTTTAAATTAGCCAACATAAGGGGACCAACCTTTTTCCTATAAGCCAACTCTGCATTCCTTGACCAGTCCTTGGAAGAAGGAATTGCCGTTGACACAACAGCTATCTCAACTCCACTGGATAGTGTTCCCTTGTATACAGTGCAACCATCAAGAGTTTCAATAATGTTGCTGAAATCCTCACATGCAGTTTCCAGCTCTTGTCGATTAAGCTTTGGAACCCCTGGGCATCAAGATTTAAATATTGAAGATAGTTTAACAATTGAAGCAAAACTAAACCTAAGCTGGGTATCTAAAGCCAAAGGTGTTACAACGACAAAATGACAAATCAAATGGTTAATCATAATCAATTTGAAGTTCATTATATGGATTTCATATTGTCTTTTCAAAGTACAAGATAAATAACCTGTGACAAATCTTCTCTGCAACTGACCACTCAGTCCAGTCTTCCAAGGACCGATGGTTGTTGCTACTCGCTTCCGGAAAACAAAGACCAGACCAGCAAAAACAATGAGCAAGACAGCGACAATTGGAATGATTAAGAAATAAATCCATGTATTTCCTGAAGATGCAGACTGTGGTTTAGTTCCCGTCCCGACAGCCACACTTGAAGAGTTGGTTTCTTTTGGTGGAGAATCAGCTGGAGGAGACAGAGGTTTCTTTTTGGCATTTGGTACAGCTGGGAAGGACCCACTACTTCGGGTAGTTGGAAGCGCAATGATCTGTTGAGAGGCTAAGCCACCACTAGCAGGTGCAGCTGCGAGATTAATAGACTGATCAAATAGTCTACGGCGAGCAAATTTGACAATTTCTACATTTTGGACCAAGTATGGCACAGATGAACCTGCTCAGTACAAAAATTAGGTCATTGTCTCTCCAAGTATAATTGTTTCTGTTCTATAAGCCATGATTGGAGAAATCATTTCTACTCACTTAAAGGCTTATCACAGCTACTGTCTCCAAAGCCATTTAGAAAATGCTTTCCAAGTTTAAACCTAGTAAGAAAGGATGACGGTTTCAGAAAGAAGGAAGCAATAGAGCCCATTATGATGTAAATATAACACATTGATCTCTAACATCAACAAAGACAAGAATGTTAACTCCATACTGTTGCAGCCGTAAGGAGTTGAGATAATCTGTTAAAGCTCCTTTAATTGGAATTATAAAAGAACCAGCTCTGTTCAGTCGTTTCAGACCACTCTGCCACATGCTGTCAAATAGACACAGTAAGATAAAAAAACATAGAAGAAGCTTAACTGCCTTCATCATCAATCACAGTAAGCAAATTAGAAAAAGATAATTCAAGCATGGGCAGACAAAACCAAATTAAAAGAAGCTAGTTGGACTTCCAAATGATTGTGGACTGAATTTGCACAGCCTACACATTTTTCAGGAAAAGATAGTGAGATTCATTTAAAGATAACAGTCACAGCATTACCATTTTCGAAACTCAACATTCTGTTTTGTTTAAAATCACCTTCTGCTAAATTTTTTAGTCAGAAAGCTTCAAGAAGTTAACATTATTCAATACGCCGATCCAGAAAAGTTAGAAGGAAATTAGAGCTTTAATATGTTTAATCACATGAGACATAATTGATACTCAGATTCAAAATGCTAAAGAAGGAACTTGAATGGGATCTCAGTTTAAAAAGAATCAACTGCACACATAGAACATCAAATATCTTGTATAATTCCCGATTAACTCATTCTGATCTTAGTTTATGAATCATAGTAAAAAGGGAAAATATTGAAAGAAGCACCTACCAATGCCCTAACTTTCGATTTACACAGCTGATTCTAGTGGGTGCTGCTGCAAGGTCTTCATCAAATTGCAGTTCAGAGAGCTGGCTAAGATTCCTTATCTCGGGAGGAATGCCACCCTCAATATTATTGTCACAAAGCAACCTATGAGGAGAGACCATCTCATCAGAGATAAAAAAAAGACATAATGTCCAGCAGTTTAAACAATGAAAGCTAACTCACAAGCAATTCAGTGATGTTAATTTTCCAATTTCTACTGGTACCGTTCCACTTAGGTTATTATCCCTGAAGTCCAGTAACTCCAGTTTCGCGAGTTCTCCAATCTCTTTAGGAATGGTACCAGAGAAATGATTCTTGAAGAGAATACTGTTAATGAAAACAAAAAAGGAATTATGAAGATAAATTAGATTGGCATGCAGCAATCTGTATAGTATATAACGGCGTAAAAAGAATGCAAAATGATGAGATTATTGTATAAAGATCCTCAAAGTTAATAAATCTAAGACATCATCTCAAGAAATATCAAAATCAATTATGAGGCATACAACCAAAAATCATGACAGAATCTAACATCAAACAGAGCATTGTTCAGATACAATTCAAGGAAACAAGATTAACAGATAGTATAAAGACAATAATATCAGACTTGCGTTGTACAGAATTTATATTTGATACAAGGTAGGACTTCTGCTGAAAATGGAAAACAAAATGGGAACTGCAATACCGTGAAAGCCAGATGTAAGAGGAAAAGGTGATACTAAGCAGACCAGTTGAAAACAAAATGAATTATCATGCGCACAATAATTCAAAAAAAACCTGAACAAGATGAAAATGCAGGTTGAATGACTAGATCCATAGATTACGCAACCAACTAGCCTGAGAAATTAATCGAATCATAAATGGAATGCCAAAGGGAAGATAAGGGCAGGCTCCAATTGATGAAGATGTTGGTAATGGAAAACCATTTAAGCTCTATGATATAATTGCTAAAAGAAAATTTGATGCTGCAGTATTCAAGCAGCAATATCTAGTAATATAGCCTACATGTCTAGCCCCACATGCACAAACTCTTAACTTTCTTAAGCACTACATCATTTACAGAAAACAATTGAAAAACCTCTCAAAGGAAATTTTCTGAAGCAGCATCAATATATATGTTTGTGTGTGGGATCAAAATCAGGAGATGTAAGCACATAATTGTGAATGGAAGTGTCAGTAAAATCCCAGTCTTAATCAATTTTAAGAAACATCAACGTCATGAATCCTTACAGAGATCTCAAGTGAATAAGTTTTCCAAGCTCAGGTGCCAATGTCCCTTCCAAAGATTGGCTGTTGAGATCCCTGAAAGCATACAACAGAAGATTAATTAACTTCATTGATCAGTTTCCACCCATGTAAAATCCAAGACCAAGAAGTTCTATAATCAAATAGTAGTATATCATTCCATCAAAGACGCAACAAAATCATCATTTGTAATAATTCTACTAACACTACGAAAATTCCTTGATTCCAAAACGCTCTATAGTAAAGATGATACTTGAATATCTCAAACGAACACTCAATAGCAACATAGAGTGTAAAAACTCTATCAAGTTAAACAACAATAGGGACTTACAGTATCTGCACTTTATCAGCTACACAATGAACACCAGACCATGAGCAAGGATTACTGTCACGGGGATTCCAATCAGAAAAGGCACCAAACGGATCAGAATTCACTCTGGCCCGGAAGGCCAGCAAAACCAGTCCTGCATTCGTGCATGCATTAAATTTACATATCAGGATAGCACCTTTTGTATGCTAACAAGATACATCATCACGGACAAAAGAGTACACAAAATTTACCCTCATCATTAAGCGACCAACACCGCTGAACTTTGAGACCAATAATCAAAACCAAGAAGGTTAAAACATTAAATCCAATTAGCTGCCATCTAACCCCCATTGCTTGATGGACCAAATAGGATAGTGGAGGCGGTAGCAACAATAATATCTACCCCCAGCCAGGACTGTATGGAGTATCGCCGGGTTTCCTATTGAAAACCAACCCCCTTCAACTCACAACAATCACGCCAGCGACAGCAAAACCAACTGCTGTTACAATACCCAGATTGACGCTTTTAATTTACATAAACTACAAATTTACAGAACTACGTTACAATAAAGAGGAAAGCTTCGACTTTTGACAAAGAAGATCATATCAGGGTCCCTCATGTTTACTTTTAATGTATCTCTCTTAGACTCTTGACTACAAAAACCGCATAAGACGGGTCGCCAGGCTTTCGTTTTCAATTAGTCTCCGCGCTGGAAAACCATGCAAGAGAGAACAACGACAGAATGTAAATAAGAACAAAGAAGCACAGGGGGTATAATGGAAATGGTCCACAAACATAAAGACAGAGACAAAAGAATCGAGGAATGCCCCCGGCAGCAAGCAATCCAAAAGAAAAAGGCAAAAGGGCACGGGGGATTACCACAGAAACATGGAGAAAGGACGTGTGGTTGCTGCTTTTGCTGTTGTTGAGGCGAGTAATTTGATAATTTTGGTTGAGAATATGAATACTGTAATTGATTTTCTTTTCTACCAAACGAGAAGGATTGAAATATTTCTTCAAGAGAAAGAAATGTAACGAAATGGTGGGGTGGGGGGAGAAGATGGCTTGATGGATAGATAGATCGGAAAAAAAAAAGGCAGCAACTAAAAAAAAAAGAAACCAAGAATCTTTTTAACCCTTTTTTTCTATTACTGCCTTTTACAGGAAGATCTCAGAGGATCGCTTCGACCATCTTCAGCCGTGTTTTTCTTAAATCTGTTAATAATCTTACGTCGCTTTCCCAGAAAACTCTTTCGCTTTCTTCTCGAAAGATAATCTCTCTCTCTCTAACCCCCACCACATCCACCAGCCACCCCCACAACCTGTGTGTTCTTTCCGTTTTTCATTTTCCTTTTTCTTATTTTCCATCATTTATGTTTATTCCGCTCTTTTTTTAGGGAAGAAGAGACTTTCGTGGGCCCCCTTGCTAAGCATCTTCGTGCCTGCCTCTACCTTAAACTTAAAGTTGGTGGAAATTAAAATGGTATATATAAATTAGTATATAATAAATAATAAATAAATAATAATTACAAGATATTTTATTGAAAGCTCATAAGAATTAAAGTATTTTTAATAGAAATGAATCTAACTTTATTCTAACTACTTTTTTTAATATCCTTTAAACATAATTTTATGATTTAAATATTAATTTTAATGTATTCTTAAATAAAATTACTTATATAAACTAATTAATAATTCAATTTAATTTAACAAACTTATGATAAAAATAATAATTAGACAGGAAGAGAGTTTGACGCTCTCGGGTCCTACGCGTTTAGAAAGATGGATAAAGTTTAACGGTTAACCGAGTTTTCAAAAACATTGGCCTGTTTTTCTAAGTTCATATTTATTTCGGTCAACCAGTCCGATTTCAAAATCGTTGCATTATTGCGATAATGGTACGCCAAAGGCCAAAGGGGCATTGGTTATCTGTCTGATATGTGAAGGAAAGAAGTGAGAACAAAGTTATAGTTTTTCGAACTAACTCTCACGCAACTTCCTTAGTGACAGTGTCGCCGTCCTTTCCCGTTAATCTGACCCTCTCTCCTTCCAGCCAGTCCAATCTTGTCATTCTCATTTGCCATTTGCCATTTGCCATTTGCCATTAATGTCACTGTTTCTCTCATTGTCTCCTCTCCTCGCTGCCACTTACCATTTGGGTAATTTGTTGAAAGTTGAAACTTAAAACAGCAATAGTGACGTATTGTTTTCCTATGTAAACTAGTTAAGCATTGAACATTAATAGAATGCGCGGAATTCAGTAAATAATTTGGGCTCGCTTTAATTCGAAAACATTTTCGATCATAACACAATTTCAGTCGTAAAAAGATACTCAACAGTATTTAACCATTTCATGAACAAAAATTCATAACCAAATTGAGCTCAATGTTGTTCCTAAACACTTTCAGTGACCACATTACAAATACGACATTAACCAATTGGGACCCACTGAAATAAAAAGCACTATTCTGCGGAAATACAAATTTACACAATAACAGAATGACACTAATGCAGACGTGAACTGATCCCGACCTCATTCTCTGACTAGCACGCAGTAGGTATACTCCCGTTTATCTAACGGGGTACTCTTCAAATCCTGAAAAATAAATGCAAATTTTGGGTGAGTTTTGCGAACTCAGTGAGAAACCAT
>JANTPM010000002.1:40165962-40180085 GCA_025434745.1 Erythroxylum divaricatum | reverse complement strand
ATGTATTTTCTGGTTTACATAGATGACTTATTACTAACTAGGAACTCGACTAAGGCTCTTCAATGTTTTATTGTAGATATTTCCAAGGCCTTCCCATTGAAAATTATGGGTACTCCTTATTTTTTGGTTGTTGAACTCATACCAAATGTCGATGGTTTATTCATGTCACAGCAACGCTAAATTTATGACTCATTAATTAAGTTTAAAATGGCTGACTGCAATCCTTTTTTAACTTCAGTTTCCCCGTCTGCTATATTAAAACTTGACAATGACTCTACTATTGTTGATGGCATGTTATACCATAGTATTTTCGGCGCCTTATAGTATGTTACACTCACGAGACTAGACCTGAGTTTAGCGATTAATAAACTGTTGCAGTTCATGTACAAGCCCAATAAACTTCACTTTCAATAGCTAAAATGTACACTTCAGTACCTAAAACATACTAATAACTTTGGACTCTAACTCTATCGTCCGACACACCTTCAACTTCAGGCCTTTAGTGATGCAGATTGGGGAGGCGATGCTAACACCAAAACCTTCACTTCTACGTATGTTATCTATTTTGGTGGTAATCCTATCTCATGGAGCTCGAAACGTCAACGCACTATTGCCTGCTCCTCTATAGAAGCAGAATACTGAGTTGTTGCCAATATCGCTGCCAAAGTAATGGGGCTTCGTAATCTTCTGCTAGAATTACACGTTCAACTTCCCGCCAAGCCACAAATTTATTGTGACAACCTTAGTGCTACGTATGTGTGTTTCAATCTAGTTTTTCATTCCCATATGAAGCATCTAGCTTTGGATTATCATTTTGTCGGGGAACAAATGCAATACCAAGTTTTGACTGTTTCTCACATTTCGACTATGGATTAGACCACTGATGCCTTAACAAAGCCACTGTCACATCACAAGTTCGAGAACTTTCGCACCAAGATGAATATTGCTTCTTGCGAATTCATCGAAGTTTTGCACCAAGATGAACATTGCTTCTCGCGAATTTATCTTATGAGGGTGTAATAAGAGTGAGTCAAATGTAACTTAGTTTAAACAGATATGATAGTTACAATAGTCCTTGATCTTAGGTATCTCCAGTAGATTAGTCTACATCCAACACTTGTATTCTATGTACAATGCAATACATCATCAATTCACTGATCTTTATTACTACATGCATTTTTTTTTCAGAAACACATGAAGTTATATAAGAAAGTATCAAATTGATTAGAAATAAGATTTCCAAGGCATCAAAATTATCATGGTTGCTTGTTACTCCTCCTTCTAAATCATATACTTTAAATGTAAGTTTCTCTGTATTTTAAGCTCAACAACAATTCGTATTTCTAATAATTTCCATTAAATTCTTTCTAGTGGATGCACTTGAATATAGATAGTTTTTGAACCAGTTAAGGCTATTAGGAATAGATATTTGATATTTCTCTAACAAGCTATGATATACATAACTTACTCACCCACTTTACAGATGATCGTTGCAACTTTGAGAAAAATTTATGGGATAATTCCAAAGACAATTTTTGAAGCCTCGTTATAATGAGAGTTGTGAAACTTAGTCATATGGATACTTGATCTGCAAACTTGATAGAATTTGAAATTATAGTCATTAAAGATTTTTTTGTATAAAATTCAATAAAGTTAATGTGTAAAGTAAAAATCTCATAAAAGCATCAAATTATAGGTAGTACATAATGTTTCACTTTTCTCCTTATCTTTTGTGTTGAGTATTCAACCCTATTTTGAGACTTTTGGTGATTATAAAAGCCTTTGAGGTTTGTGGGGATGACGACCAAGTGATGATAGGATAGAAAAATCTCGTCTGGAGAGATACACGATCGTCTAGAGTGTTATAAACCATTATAATGGAAGCTGGAAATAGCTATGGTCAAGTTAACATCATCAAATTACACAATTTGAAGGCTTATGATGGAGGACCTTGTATATTGCAAGGATCTCTTTAATCCTATTGATCTGGATAAAGGTGTGAAGGATGATGTTCCTTTAAAACCTAAAAAGATGTTCGATAGAGAATGGGAAAAGATGATGCAGAAAACTATGGGCACTATTAGGTAATGGATAACTATCATCATATTCAAGCATGTTTTTTAAGAAACAACTCCTTTTGAGCTATGGAAGAAGTTAAAAGGGTTGTATGAAAGGAACACTACTTATAACAAGACTTCTCTGATTAATAGACTTGTGAAATTGAAGTTGAAAGTTGAGAAATTAGTGTCGGAGCATCTAAGTGATTTTCAAGACATAATCAAGAAGCTTACTACAATGAAGATCATTCTTGATGATAAGCTTCAAGCTTTATTCATGTTTTGTTTATTACTCGATAGTTGGGAGACCCTAGTGGTGACAATTAGCAACTCAGGTGTTGAAGGTATGCTTAGATGTAATCAAATAAAGTACATTTAATGAAGAAATCAAAAGAAGGGAGATTGTAGTTGACAACGTGCAAGCCTTGGTAACAGAAAGCAGAGGAAGGAACAAAGGTAAGGGTCCTAAAGTTTATGTCAAGTCTAAAAACCATTCAAAGTCTAAAAGTGTTAAAGACATGAAGACGCGTCACTATTACGATAAGCCGGGAAACATTAAGAGGTTTTGCTATAAATGGAAGAGGGATTAAAAAATGCAAGATCATCATAATGATGGTGACGATAAAAATACGAAAGCAATAACTTCAAGCATAGATGATGAGGTGTCTCTAGTTTGTGCAACTAGTAAATTCTTCCATATTAGTAATTTTAGTTATGAATGGCTAATTGAAACTAGAGCATCTTATCATTGTGTTCTAAAGGTGAAGTATTCCTCAAACTACAAGAGAAAAAATTGTGGGAGTGTAAAGATAAGAAACCAAAAATTTCCTAAGATAGTCGATATGGGTGACATATGAGTTCAGACAAACATAAGATCTTACTATCCTTGAGAGATGTACGACACATCCCTTATCTAAGGCTAAGTTTGTTATCAACTAATATGTTAGATCAAGAAGGATTTTAGCACACTTTCGAGAATAAGAAGTGGAAACTGTTTAAAGAAGCAAGATGGTTACCTGAGGAGAGTTATTTTGCTCATTGTAAAAAAAATACTTAAAGGTGTGTGGTGGTAGAGAAATATACACAACCAAAGAGGAAACTTCACCAAATTTGTAGCATAAAAAATTTTGACACATGAGTGAGAAGGGATTGAAGTTGTTGGCTAGAAAATCCTTTATTCCGATTAAGAACTTGCAGTCACTCAATCCTTGCGATTATTACTTAGCTAAAAATTAGAATAGAGTCTATTTCAAGAGAAGATCTACAAAAAAAGTTGGAGTATTCAAGTTAGTGCATTTAAATGTTTGTGGCCCTATTGAGAAGGAGTCACTAGGAGATAATATATATTTTGTTACATTTATTGATTATGCTTCGAGGAAGACTTGGGTGCACATGTCGAATTCTACGAGTCAAGTGCTTGAAACTTTTCAAAAGATTCATATTATGGTAGTAAAGGAAGCTGAGAGGAAGTTGAAGTGCATACAAAATCAAGTGATTTGGGATCCAATTTTAGATTTTCCTTAGGAGGTGTCAAGAAGGAATTTGAATGTAATAATATCGACTTATACAAATATAGAAATTGAGGTTCTCTATTGATTCAAAAGTTGTAAATATAGGATATGGATATTGAATGAGGAAAAAACTGAAACCCCTCATTCTTACTGAAACCCCTCATTCTTATTACTCTTTCAATATGAAAAAATGAAAAGGTTTTTTTTAATTCCAAACCCTAATTATGAAATCCATTCTATCCCACTTCACACCTCAAAACGCATTGTTCGTATATAAAAAGATGTCTTTTTAAAATTTTTAATTAATCAGTAATAATAACTAATGGAAGTGTTATTTATAATAAATAAATATTAATTAATAAAATAATCAATAATGCAATATTAATGAATAAAATAATATCTATTGGAATTGTTAATTAGAATAAATATTAACAAAGAAATAAAAATGACTATAGATAACAGAGGGAATATACTTGCAACTTGTTTAAAGATTATTATACATCACATGACATGAGACACGAAAAAATCAAAGCAAGAACTCCACAATATAATGGAGTTGTTGAGAGGATGAACAAAATCATTGTGGAGAAGGTTCGTTACATGCTCAAAATATCTATATTGCCAAAGACATGTTGAGAAAAATCAATCTGAACTGCGATCTACTTGATTAATTAAGCTCCCTCAGTTTTGTTAGATTTTGAGATTCCCTAGAAAGCATGGACCAGTAATGATATCACATATCATCATTTGAGAGTTTCTGGCTATAAGGCATTTAGGCACATAACCAAGGATTAGAGAAACAAGCTCGACTCAAAGTGGATATCGTGCATCTTTGTTGGATATGGTAGTGATCAACTTGAATTTAGATTTTATGACCTAGAAACTAAAGGTGATCAGGAGCAGGGATGTAGTGTTCTAAGAGCACGATAAAGGTGCTGATTTTCTAAGTAGAGATAAATTATTACACTGCAAATCATCATATGACATGAGCCACATCCAAATAATACTAAAAATGAATATATTATGGATAATAAGTAGGGGGAGCAATTGGATCCAATAGTTGATGAATCACATCTTTAAAGGCCGACCAAAGAGGAAAGGCTTTCCATAAAGTTATCCAAGTTTTAAATATTGATTACTTACTATTGAGGAGAAGCCTAAGAATATGTAAGAGTTTGCATCTTGTGAAGAGAAAGATCTCTGGCTCACAACTATGAGGGAAGAGATGGAATCTTTGAAGAAGAATAATGCATAAAAGCTTGCAAAGGTTTTAAAAGGCAAAAATGATATTAAAGAATAAGTGGATGTTCAAGATAAAGAGAGGTGGTAAGAAGTTGGTAAAGAAAAAATATAGGCTGGTAGTGAAAGAATTCAATCAAAGGAAGGGCCCAAACTTTGATGAAATCTTTGCACTAGTAGTTAAGATGAACTTAATTTGAATAATTTCAGGTCTAATTACCTGTTTAGATCTTTAACTATAACTATTGGATGTTAAAACAACCTTCTTGCATGAAGATTTGGAAAAGGAGATATAAGTAAAGTAGCTAGAAGGTTGCAAAGCCAAAGACAAAGAAAATTTGTTCTGTAAATTAAAGAAAAGTCTATGTGGCTTAAAACAAACTCCAAGGTAGTGGCATCAAAAATTTGATTCATTTACGACAGATCATATAGTTGCAAACAAAATTATGTCGATGCTTGTGTGTATTTTAAGAAGTGAGAATTTCATCATTCTTTTTCTTTATGTTGATGATATGCTAATTATGAGTCAAGAAATTGGTAGAATTCAAAAGTTGAAGGAGGAATTTTCCAAAACTTTTGATATGAAATATTTGGGACTTGCAAAGTAGATTTTAGCATAGAGATAACTTAAAGCATGAAGAATAAGTGATTCTAGTTGTCTTAGAAGAAATATATCAAACAATTGCTAAAAAGGTTCAATATGAAGCATATCAAGTTAGTTAACATGCCACTAACATCTCACTTTAAGTTGTGTACCTCAATTAAAAAAAAAAGAGAAATATGTTATATCATTTATTCCATACTCATTTTTAGTAGATTTTTTATATATGTAATGGGGTGCAGAAGGCTAGATATTGCTCAAGCTATTGGAATGGTGAGCAGATTCTTGTCAAATCTAGGGAAGGTTCACTGGGAAGGAGTGAAATAGATTCTAAGATACATAAAAGGCATATTGAAGTTGAGTTTGTGCTTTGGTAATAGTAAGTCAACTTTAAAAGGTTTTACAGATGTAGATATGGCTGGAGATTTTGATGGACTTCAGGTTTTCTGTTCAAGTTTACAGGAGGAGCCATCTTATGGTGATCCATGCTATAAAAGCATATGGATTTATCTATGATTAAAGCAGAATATATAGCTGCAGTGGAAGCTTATAAGAAGATGCTCTAGCTAAAAAGGTTCCTTCAAGAGTTGGATGTGAAACGAGAAGACTATATAGTATTTTATGATAGTCAAAGTGCTATTAACTTGAACAAAAATACTATCATTCTCTTACAAAGCAAATAGACATTAAGTATCATTGGTTGATGTTCCGGATAAAGAGCAACCATTAATATTGAAGAAGGTTCATACAAATTTGAATGGTGTTGATATGATAAGTAAAGTAGTTTCTAGAAACAAGCATGAGCTATATAGTAAGCTTTCCGAGATGTATATCAAGTAAATGATAGAGAATAACTTGTATTTCCTATATTTGGATTAGAGGGGAATTGTTAGATGTCCACCCCTATTTTGAGACTTTCGGTGATTGTATAGACTCCTTTATGGTTCATGGGAATGACGAACAAGTGAAAACAAGATGGTAAAGTCTCTTCTGGAGAGATATACAACTGTTTAGAGTGTTATATACCCATATATTAACTTACATAGTCGTGTGGAACAACCGTGTTAAGTCTCTGTAAGCATGTGAAGGAACATGTGAAGATCAAAGACATAGATGATCGTGTACACACTCGTGTGAAGATATATGATTATGTGGGGAGACCGTGTAACTCTTTATAATTATGTACAATTACTAGCAAGGTGGTGCTGAAGATATATAGCTACCTAAGTGACCTTGGATGGTGGAAAAAAACTTATTTTTTGATATAAAAGAGAAAAATATGTAGGTTTTTGCAAAGAGTGCAATCATAATGCCTACAAGTGAGGAAAAACATATAAGCCAAATATTATTGTATTCTTATCCTTATTTAGTTAGTTTAGGATTGGTTTGAGTGATTTTGGATTGTGATATCAAATTTAGTTTCGACCTTGAAACTTTATGAGACAATTTTTTGTTGTTGAGTGAGATCAACTTTTCTTTGTAAATCCTTATTGAGTATAGTGAGTTTGCATATGGGTTTATCCTATAGTTTTTCCTTCTACACTAGAAGGATTTCTACGTTAATCTTAGTTAATCTTAGTGTTTGTTTCATCGTTAAGCATTCTCATATTTTTTATTGCTATAAATTGAATAGTTCTTTCTTGTCATTAATATTTATTTGAACTTTTTGAGAGTTGCATTATTGTCTGCTACATTTTAGATATCTTGATTCTCATTAATGTACATCATGTGAATTTTTTCTTCATATTTTAAACTTTTTGTAGTTAAGTAAAGCGAAGGACTTCCAAAGTTGTTAAGAGGAACAAAGCGAAGCAGCAGCCATGACAGGAAGAATGAAAGAGACATATGAACAAGTGAAGAGTGTTCATGGGAATGACCAAGATATCCAGAACAATGCATCTTCAACGGGGTTTTTGAAGAAGTGCTCATCTTTCGATTTGAACGAAGAAGCGAGCAGAGAAGAGGATGGTAGGACTGAAATTCGAGAAGTTATAAGTAATAGCGAAGAAGATGGTGATAAGAGATCATCAGAAGGGAGTATTTCTGTCAGTAACAAGAATACGTCTTCATCAAAAAGAGTTCAGGAATGCAGGGCTAGAGTTAGAAAGTACGTTAGATCTCAACTACCACGCCTACGATGGACTCCTGATCTCCATATCTCTTTCCTTCATGCTGTTCAAAAGCTTGGTGGGCATGAAAGTAAGCTCGTTAATTTTAGTTCTACTGTTTCTATGTCTATTTCTATTAGTTGATGTTTAGTGGTAATAATAAATGTCTGTTAGAAAGATTCGCATCATGCATGTCCTTTTGTCTAAATGGCACTTTCAGCATTTTCCTATAAAAAAGCACACGATCCAGTGAAAAATAATAAAATTTAATGTTTAATCATTATTTTTAAATTCACGAATCATCTATTATCAACATTTAACACAACATTGAAGATGTATAATTTAGTATTCTAATAATTTTTTACTCGTATCAATTGTATTAGTAATATATATTTATGTATGTAAAATCTACATGTAATTTAGCGAAAATCTCATATAAATCTACATGATGATTAATTAAGTGTTCAAAAGCAAATGAGTCCAATTCATATTGGAGCACAAAGTCTTGTTATGTGTAGTTATTCTTTTAGCTATACCATCGAAATTGTTTACTTTTCGCTTTCAGTAGATGCACTGACAAATACTTAAATTGAAGGAGCAACACCCAAATCAGTTCTTCAGCTGATGAATGTGAGAGGACTTGGTATTGCACACGTAAAGAGTCACTTGCAGGTTTTATACAATAATTAGGTTATAGATTTACGTATGATTTTAGTCATTTGTTTAATTTTGCTTTGAAATTACTTACCTTTTTATTTATGTGCTTGTTAGATGTACAGAATTAAGAAGCTTGGTGAAGCTGGGCAAGGTGAGGTTCATTGGTTTGATCCCTTAACTCCATAATCGCTATTGTTCTTCACCCAGAAAATTTACTTTCTTTTGTTTCCAAAATGTCTCTAACCCCATACTTAAAAAATAAAAATTCATTAAAATAAAAAGCAATAATTACCCAAAATTATGAAATGACTGGAACATCATGAAGATTCATATTAGAATTAACTTTTTTTTTTAAATTCATTTGGATTTAAAAGGATTTTCTTCTCCATTGCGTAAAAAATATGTGTCCATGCATGCCAGGAAGAGATCACAATTCAAGGATGCCGCTCCAAAATGCAAGGAGCCCTCCACAACACTGCAAAATAGCCAGAAAGTATACTCGTGAGCATGACTTGGTTCAAAGTCTTTTGCGGTCTTTCCTTCCCTGGAGACCAAGCAGTGTCAGGTACATATATATATATAGATATCCCACAAAATTTGTCTCCTTTTTGCTAAATTAATTAGATCGGTATTTAATTTACAGTAAAGGAGAATGGAGCACTGATTTGGATATTCTCGGACAAGGGTTGCAGCATAGCACTCAGTCACTTAGACGAGGCAGGTACCTTGAGGCAAGTCCGAGGCCTCCCACCGAAATGGTCAGAAGTCTTCCGAGAATTATCAGAAATTCTACATCTGATCAGCTTCCGGAGGTATATATTTGGCATTAATGTTTTAAATTGCAGTTATATTAGTATGCTTTTGATGTTTGTGGTCAGTGACACCGCACGTCGAATAATGTTTTGGTTCTATCTTATTCAGTTAACTCCCCTTTCCCTATAATTTGTGTATATTGCACTTTCTAATGCAGAGGGCTGAAGATACAGCGGTTCTGAAGGACAAGGAAAGGGAGCCTGAGCTGCAGCTTATGCCGAGGGAAGCAGAAATTCATGAGAATGAAGCTCACTGTAGAAGCCAGACAGAAATCAGCACGAATCTTTCTCTTTCTTAGACCCATTTTCATTAATCAAGGCACTTGATGAAGCGAACTAATTTAGAGATATACATCGCGTAGAAATGTAGGTCATGTTCAGACTCAGTATTTAACTAATTATTGCGAAATTCGTGTAAAAAAGAAATAAGAAACCTATGTTTAGAAGAGATAGGAAAGAAATAAAAAGATAACTGAATGTACATGTTATTATTGTCAAGAAAAAGGATACTACGTCAATCGATGTCCTAAAAGTTTTAACAAAAAGAAAATAAAAATCGATCATAAAATAAATAAAATGATTAAAAAATAAAGATTTTATTAGCATTGATGCCTTTAAAGAATCATCTCATGAAAAAATATAATAACAGATAGAGAATATGAAAAAAATTCAAATTCTGAAATAAATAAGTAAAATAGGAGAATCTTTTGATACTCAAATTGATAGTCAAATAATAAATAATATAGTAGAAACGTCTAAAAATATAGAGATTAGAGTCAAGAAATTCTAATTGATAAAAAAATGCTTAAAAAGATTCAAAATATTATATATTCCATAAATTCTTATAGTGACTTAATATGTCATTACTAGAAAAATAAGGTTAAATCCCAAAAAAAAAACATATGTTTTCTAGTATTAATCTTAAAGAAAAATCTTATATATTACTTTAACTTCTAATAAAGTAATGAGTTCTTTGTCATCTAAAAAAGATATTTTTTTTTGAAAACTTGATCACATCCCCAGAGATATTAGAGATAAAATAAATGGGTACACATCATATCCATACAAATGATAATTAAATATACTTTTAGAGAAGGAATAGATAGTCTTATAAATTTAGCAATATTAATTGCATGATTGAATTTGCAATAGAAAAGAAGTCTGCATGGAGATTTTGAGCAGCAATTTTCAATATAAAAAATTTTTGTTTGATATCTATCATAAAATGACTTATAATATACAAGATAAAGATTTTGATAGAACAATCTCTTAAATCCAAGACTTTAAAAGAAAATATTTAATTAGAGGTGACAAATAGATTATATTTTATTACCTACATGATTGTTCCTTATCCAATACTCATCATACATAATGTTTTGCAAATAAATATATTATTGATTTTTCAAAATTATTTTTTGACGTTGAAAGAGTATATTCTCCTTATTTAGCAAATATAAAAGACATAGAAGACGATTTTTTTATTAGATTTACAACAAAAACCTTACTAACTTCTCACAATAAATTATTACCTAGATTTTCTTATTCAAAAACTGGTGTTTTGAGTAGTCAATGATATGTTAATACTTTAATAAGAGAAAATAAAAAGATAAGTTCTAATTATAAAATTAAAGGAAAGCATTTTAATGGTATAAATTATGTTTCCTGCAATATCTTAGTTTATACTGGAGCTAGTGGAAGTTACATTAATCATAATCTAATACATAGTTTTATAAGTTTTCAACTAAATGAACCTTATCAATATATAAATTTCAACGACGAAATACATCAGATAGATAAAGTCATAAAAATTACTATTAAGATAGGAGAAAATAAAATACCTATAAGACAACTATTTGAAAGTGAATGATTCAATTTAGAGATAATGCTTTGAACTAGTTCCCTTGAGCAAATCCAACTGTATAAGATAACTCAATATAGAATACAAATATCCTATAATAATAATATAATATGTATTCCAAGACAATGACTAGTACATTTGTATTTATATTCCAGTTAGTATCATGAAATGTTAACAAAATATAATAGGACTATATATTTCTAATAATAAGAGACATTTATCAAAAGCTATTAATTAGCCCCATATACTATTAGGATCATTTTTAATAAAATGTTCACCATTTTACTTTTACAAGATCGGAATTGATATTCTTTTAGGAAATAATTTTCTATGATTATTTCATAAAATATTATTTGATATTATTAAAAAACTATATTTCAAAACTCCGCTTGTGGTCATTGGATCATAGTTAATAGAATTAAAAATGACCTATGCTCATTCTACACCAATCCTTTTTAAACCTTGCACAACCTAGTGTGGTGTAAAGAAAAATCAATCATTTAAAAAGAAAAACCTTTATTAAAAATACAAAATATTATAGAGAATAAGTACCAATAGATAAAAACTATCAAAGATGGACTAGAATTAGTAAAACAAAAGATTTAAAAAATATTCTGATAACCCATAACAATTTTGGGATAAAAATAGAGAAGAGGAAAACTTAGAAATGATAAATAAACAAAAAAATTATTCAAGTTATTGCTATGAGATATAATTTAAAAGATCAACAAGAATTGAGAAAACAACTTCTTAAACTAGAAAACTTAAAGATAATTATACCTAATAAATCCCCTCATTCTTTCTTAGCTTTTATGGTATGAAACTATATAGAACTAACTAGAAATAAAGCTAGAATCATAGTAAATTATACAAAATTAAATGATAATATAATATTTGATGGATACTTTTTACCTGATAAAGAAACATTAATAGACTTGACAAGAGGAAAAAACTTCTCTAAATTTGATTATAAAAGTGAATTTTGGTTGATAAAAATGAATAAAAATAACATTTTATATACTACTTTCTCTACTCCACAAGGCTATTACTAACGGTTAGTAACACCTTTTAGTTTAAAAAATGACCCACAAATATTTCAAAGGAAAATGGATATCTTCAAATATCATAATTTCATATATGTTTAAGTGGATGATATTTTAATAGCTAGTAATAATATTACTCAACATATTATAAATCTCAATAAATTTGCAAATTTATGTGAACAATATGGTTTAGCTCTTTCTGAGAAAAAAGTTAAGATAGGTCAAACTGAAATGGAATTCCTTAATGTGGAAATAGATGGTAGAAGAGTTAAAATTCAACCTCTTATCCTCAAAAACATCTCACAATTTCCTAATAAGTTAATAAATAAAAAACAACTTCAAAGTTTTTAAGAGTATTAAACTAGGCCTCATATTTTATTCAAAATGTAGCTAAGATAAGAAAACTTTTCAAATGCTTTTAAAGAAAAAATAAAGATTTGAATTTTTACCCTATTTGAGCTAAAAGGTGAAGAAACTTAAGATCTTATGTACTACACTACCAAAACTTTCTTTACCATCCGATTATGATGATGTAGTTCTTGAAATTGATGCTTTTGACCGTGTACGGAGTGGAGTATTAAAAAATATAAATTACAATCATGCTAACATTGAGATGAATGAGTCTCTTTGCAATTATATTTTGTAAATGTTTATAAATACTCATCAAAGATATCATATAAATGAAAAGGAATTATTAGTGGTAGTAAAAAGCTATAAAATTTTTTATTATTTTTTATTGCCTAAAAGATTTTTGTTAAGAATTGATAATTTCCAAGTTAAGGCTTTTATTCAAAATAATTTACCTTTTAAACCTGAATATAAAAGTTATATTAAATAGCAAACGTTATTAGCATAATATACCTTTGATATTGAGATTATTAATCTAATAATAATGTTTTGCTATTTTTTTAACTAGAGATAGTCAACCTCAAAGAAGATATATTTAATTTATTGGAACAGATGCTCGAAGATGTCGATAGGAGTAAATCAAAGATTGATTAGATATTGCAAATTTCAACTCGATGCCAATGGATGTTGTAGAGGTACATTTTTCATTTTGCCATATATGGCAAGCTAAGATAAACCATTATAATTATTCAAAACAAAAACTTTTTAGCCTAGTCAACAAGACCAAGATAGTTGAAGATGTATCTTCCAGAGGCTCTTCTTCCCTTATAAAAGTGTAACATCTTATATGCTATATATATATATATATATATATATATATATATAAGAGACAACATTTTATTTTCCCCATTTTCTCATAATTTCATTTTACCCCTCCCAAAAGTTACTATTCGTAAGTTCCCTCTCTCTAACCATTCTTCACCGTCGTTGACTCAAATCATTTAGTGTTATATACTAATTTCTTCCTCTCAACGATCTCATCACAACCATACCCATTTCAGCCACCATCGTCGACAAAATCATCGCAAAAATTAAGGAGAAAATTTGATGAAAAATGCTAATCATCGATTTGTCACTTTCGACGACTGTTGCTGATCACCACCATCACCATTTGACTTGTCTCAAAGTCAAGAAAAAAAGTCTCATGGTCTCGTCACTAACCGCCGCCTAGATCACCTCTGATTGAAGACAGAAAAAGAGGTTAGAGTTTTAGCTTGTTTTTCTTCAATTTGTTTAAATCTGTTGAGAATCTGAGTGTATTCTGAGTGTGTTTTTTTAGAAAAAGTTGTTCTACTCATCAAGAGCTTTCATTTAGTATAAAAATTGTTGAATTCTGAGACTAAAGATTTTTTGCTGATCGGAGAGAATATTCTGGTGGCCAGAGGAGTATTCCAGTTGCCGGAGGAACTGTTTTGGAGATTATTTTGGTCACTTTTGTGAAAAATTTTCTAAAAATTGTACTAATAAGTTTTTTCTAAAGAATCATAGTGACATTTTTAACAGTTTGCAAATTAAAATAACAGAACGTTTAGGCAAGAATAAGAGAAATTTCTAAATTTCATAAATGGACTACTTAGGCAATTCAGATGATACCTAAATTGTTATTTTAAGTCCAATAACTCATAATTAGCACTTATTGACATATTTTATTTCGATTTACTAGGTATAGCAGGAGCGGGATCAATATTGGAAGGCTTCGGACATACAAGTTTGGTTACCAGTAAGTTTATACCAACTTACTGTTACCATAGTTGTACTAGCAAATGAATATTGTTCAATGTTGGTATAGATGATAGCATGTAGCAATACATAACCACATTTATATGCAT
>JANTPM010000002.1:40109440-40137896 GCA_025434745.1 Erythroxylum divaricatum | reverse complement strand
GCCATTAATGAGTCTAAAATGTCCAATTTGCCTTTCCTTCAAAGCCTTATAACCTTAATGCTTAAGCGTTCTTCCCAAAATGCCCTCATACATATATACTCTTACAAGACTATAACATTTCAATTGAACCATATGATAAATTCCTACAATCATTTACATACTACTATCGCTAAAAATAATCCATCAAAACCTCATAATTAACTAGTCTTTCCATATTTACCCTTCTTTTGTCTTTATAACTAGCATCTTATACTTCTAACTCCTTAACTAATGACCATGGAAAAATTGAAGGAACTTGATAATACTTCCTTCTAGAGAAAATTTTCTCATTGTCTTAATTTTCCAATAACACCAAAATCATTCAATCTGGTTTGGAAATCTGAAAGTTATAACTCAAACATTCCCAAACTGTTCTTATACTGAAATAGTATTCTATATTCAACTTCCATCCGAAAATTGACATTCTTAGAGACTGAATTAAAACTCAATTTCATCAGAAAATTTGTAGCCCTATCTTTCTAGTTTACTCCAAATCAAATATCATCTCATTTGGATAACTAGAGAAAAAGTTATGGTCAAAACACCAAAGCATACTTAGTGAACATGTTTCAACTACATTTTTCCAGCTTATAACTTCCAACGTTTCACATATAACAGTTCTAACTTCTAAAAAAAGTTTGGGGTATAACAAGTCAGATCTTAGAGAATATGTTGAGGATGTGTGTGATATATTTTGACGGTAGTTGGGATTGACACTTGCCTTTGATTGAATTTGCTTACAATAATAACTACCATAGTAGTATTGGGATGGCACTATACGGGACATTGTATGGATGAAAATGTAGGTCATGGATGTGTTGGGAGGAGGTAGGTGAGAGGCAATTAAAGGGCTCATAATTAATTAAGATCACGTCAGAGAAGCTCCCATTAATCAAGCAAAGGCTAGAGACGACTGTTAGTAGACAAAAGAGTTATGTTGATTTGAAGTGTAAGGAAGTGGAGTTTCAAGTTAGAGATTTCATATTCCTTAAAGTATCTCCAATGAAGGGTGGGATGAGGTTTGGAAAGAGGGTAAAATTGTCTCCAAGGTAAATTGAGAGGGTTAGAAATGTGGCATACTGATTGGCATTACCTCTAGGCATGCCCCAAGTCCGTCTTGTATTCCATATTTCTATGTTTCACAAGTACATTCTCGACCCTTCCTATGTACTCCAATCGCAAAGGATGGAAGTGAGCGAGAATTTAACCTACAAAGAAGAGTTAGCGACTATCGTGGATTTGCAAATGTGACAACTTTGATCAAAACAAATTCCCATGGTTAAGGTGATGTGGAGGAATGATCGCATTGAAGAAGTTACTTGGGAGATAGAGCAAGATATGAGAGAATTGTATCCATATTTGTTTCCTTAATAAACTTATTATAAAATTTGACTACGAGGTCTTTTTTATAAGGGAGAGAGAATGTAACATCCCATGTGTTATATATATATATATATATAAAAGAGACACTTTCTTCTTTTCTCCATTTTCTCGTAATTTCATTTTAACCCTCCCAAAAGTTACTACTCATGAATTTCATCTCTCTAACCATTCTTCACCACCGGTGACTCAAACCGATTAGTATTATATACCAATCTCTTCCTCTCGACGAGCCCGTCACCACCACCACCATACAACTCATCTCAACGTCAAGAAAAAAAGCCCCATGGTCTAGTCACTAGGTGCCATTAGATTGCCGCTGATTGATGAAAAAAGAGGTTAGGGTTTCAGTTTGTTTTTCTTTAATTCGTTTAAATTTGTTGAGAATCTGAGTATGTTGCTTTGGAGAAAGTCGTTCTACTCATTAAGAGCTTTCATTTGGTATAAAAGTCATTGAATTCTAAGACTAAAGATTTTTTGATGATTAGATAGAATACTCCGGTAACCAGAGTGATTGCTGAAGGTACTATTCCAGCGACCATTTTATTCACTTTTGTGAAAATTTTCTTAAAAAATTAAAAATTATATTGATCATTTTTCTCTAAAGAACCATTGCAAGATTTTCATCGATTTGTGAATTAAAAATAAGGGAACGTTTAGGTGAGAATAGGAGAAAATTCTAAATTTCATAAATGGATTGCTTAAGCAATTCGGATGATACCTAAATTGTTATTTGAGTCCAATAACCCCTAATTAGCATTGATTGAGATATTTTCTTTCAATTTACTAAGTATAGCAGAAGCGAGACCCGATCAAAACGTTCAGACGAACAAGTTCAGTTACCAGGTAAGTTCATGTCGACTTACTGTTACCGTAGTCGTACTAGCAAATGAATATTGTTCAATGTTGGAATAAATGACATTATGTAGTAATACATAATCATGTTTATATGTATGTATATATATATATCAATCGATACGTATATATTTATATAGCGAACGCGTATATACAGTAATACGTATTTGCTTTAGTATAAGCCTTTATATTGAATTAACTGGGTGGATGCGTTGGGTTAGGTATTGCATAAATGCATTAGTCATTGCATAATTGAATGTTTACTTGATAAATTACATGCTTAATAATTTGCTATGTATTGTTATGTTCAATTGTAGGGAAGAAAAGATCTGTAGGACGTGCCATAACTTATTGTCTTAAGGTTTTTGGTTGAGATATGATCTCCTAGTTGTATGTGGATTCAAATAGATCCGGACCCAATTTCTACCCAAACACCCTCAAAACCCTTCATTGGTATTAGAGCTAAGTTGGCAAGGTTCGATGAATATAGATTCATAGATTTGGGTTAGAGTAACTTAAATGACTTCACATGATCTATGGGTTAAGGGGGAGCTAGTTCGATATGGATTGATCCATTTGTTAGGGGGAGATATTGGAATTCATAAGTGAAGTAATGCTACATCGAAAAGAGACATAAAGATGAAGTCAATTATATATATAAATAGGACTTATAACCCATTGTCTTAAAGTTTTGAGTTAAGATATGAAATCCTAATTGTATATGTGCTCACTTATATCTGGTATAATTTCTCTTCTGGCCCTCTCAAAACTTCTCATTGAAAAACTATTGGAAAATAGTAATTGGATAGAAATAATATCAGAAAAGAAAAAAGAGAAAAGAACTATATAAGAAAAAGGTAGGAGTGAAATAGAATGATCTATATATATAGTCTTAGTGCACCTTTACCGATTCAAAACAATTAACGTAGGATAGAAGAAGAAGAAAAAGAAGAGCCATATTTTTCTTGCATGAGAGGAAATCATGTAACAAAATGCATGAATTGAACGTAAATTTCTTAATTTTAAGTTAATCATTATGCTATAAAAATGAAGCAATAGGCCATACCCTATATATAAAGCAATGGTATTCTGAAATATTTTCAAGGCAAAGAATATTAGAACACTTAAATATTCCCTAGGATCCCCTACTCAGCTATCGAGTCAAAAAAACTGTTGAAAAGTTTTTTAGACTTGCAGATTATTATGAAATAAATGGTCAAACTGACTAGGTCTTAGGCAAATTTGATTATGATATTTAGTGCTTGATTTTACTAATCAATTTACAGATATTCTTGTGATAGTTAACAAATAAATAATATTTTCTATTACATTTCAACTCTATATAATGAGCTTTACTCTGTCAATAAAGGTATGTGTTCTACATCAACAACATCTTTTTCCTTCACTTATATTCATGTATTATGCTTCAGCTTTAGAAAAACAACATGGTATCAGGGCATTTGTCTTGAGGGACATGTGAGATGAGCAAAACCAAAATACAAACCTGATTTATAACCTAGAATTACACCAAGAATTACAATCATCTTTAAGCAATGGAGATTGAAACACGACTGTCTCAAGGTGCACCACTAATGTTTGATGGTAAAAACTATCAAGTTTAGGATGTTGGAATGAAAGCTCATCTTGATATTATGAATGTTTGGGAAGCTATGGAAGAAGCCTATGGAGTACCTCCATTGTCAACAAATCCTACAATGACTTAAATCAAGATGCACAAAGAAAGGAAAAATAGGAAGTCTAAAGCCAAAGCCTACTTGATTTTATGCTATTTCAAGCATCATATTCACAAGAATTATGAATCTAAAGTTGGCAAAGGATATATGGGATAGCCTCAAAAAGGAATACCAAGGCAATGAAAGAGCAAAGAGCATGCAAGTGCTCAACTTGATTAGAGAATTTGAAATGTTGAAGGTGAAAGAGTAAGAAACCATTAAAGAATACTCCGACAAGTTGCTCAGCATAGTAAATAAAGTGAGGTTATTAGGTAAGGATTTTTCTGAGGAACGAGTAATGCAAAAAGTTCTTGCAACCTTACCTAAAAAGTATGAATTTAAAATTTCTACATTGGAAGAAGCTAAGGATCTATCAAGCATATTTTGACATAATTAGTAAATGCACTATAGGCACAAAAACAAAGGAGGATAATGAGAGAAGAAGGAACCACTGAAGGTACTCTGCTAGCAAAAGAAAAAAATTCAGGAGGAGGCAAAAACAAGAGTTTCAACAAGATCGATAATAACAACAGAACAAAGATGATTCATATCCATCATGCCTACATTGCAAAAAAACAAATCACCCACAAAGAAAATGTTGGTGGAGGCCTGATATCAAATGTAGAAAATGCGGAGAAATTGGGCATATAGAGAAGATTTGCAAGTCACGAAATGAAGACACAAAAGCAGTAACTGAGCAACATCAAGAGGATGAATTATTTTGACATTAAAGCTTTGTAACTCCTAATGTAAGAAGGAGTTTGTTGGAAAATTCCTTAGGTTTGTAGATTATTATAAAGTAAATGGTCAAACTAATTAAGTCTTAGGTAAATTTGATTATGATATTTAGTACTTAATTTTAATAATCAGTTTAGAGATGTTTTTGTGATAGTTAACAAATAAATAAGATTTTCTGTTATATTCCAACTTTATATAATAAGCTTTGTTGTTGTCTGACAAAGGTGTGTCTTCTACAACAAAAACAGCTTTTTTTCCCTTCACTTCTATAATGCTTCAGCATTAGAAAAACAACAAAAACAGACTCTAGAGTTTTCAATGCCAAGAGTCACCGCCAAACCGTAGAAAACCAAGTATTCTTTGCTATACTCAACTCTCAGATGTATGAGCGCTTCCATTTCACTGCCAAACTAAGCGAATTGATTCCCAGAGTACAAGTGAATCTGACACGAAATCAAAACCAGATTGCTCCTTGTACTTGTTGCCTTAGCCCTGTATTACTGCAAGTTACAGGCAGACTTTAACCAGGACATACTTTTAGTTTTCACTGTCAACTTATGAACAAGTTGACAAATATTTGTATGTATATACTGGAAGACGTAAAGCACCTTTAATCCTACGTTAACTGACTTTAGCCTAATGAATCCAGTGAGGCTGTTTTACCACTAGCTCTTTGATTGCTGGGTAGAGTGAGGAACTAATTCCTGTCAAAGCAGAAAGAGTGATTTCTTCAATATCTTCACATGAATCTCTGTTACATAATAGCAGCTAAGGATAAAGGCAATACCTCAGAGTAGCGTACATGATCATGATGTGAGTATGATGATTTTACAATTGTCTCCCATTTGGAATTTGTAGGGGGTGGTGTCACAGAATCCTGGCCCTGCCACTTGCTCTGAACACTAGTGCCACGGTATGGATGCGAAAATGAATGTTGCGTGGAAATCGAAGGCAAGGTACGCCAAAGCCAAGACTCTGACGGTGTTTTGGGCAAAGTTGGCACTAGAGAGGACAAGCTGTTTTTTACATTTCCTGGATCATCTTCTCTATGAATCTGATCCTTTTCAGGACCAATTGAAGTTATACATACCAAGGCCTTGGCATCCTTACATAACTCATCCTTTAAGTCACCCAAGCTTTTATTTTCCAGTTTGGCGTCTTGTTTTGGAACCTTCATAAATTTTGCATCTTCAAAACAAGAATCTGTTGGAGCAGCCTTTCTCATTTCTCTGCTTTTGGACATCGTCTTGTAGTACTTCAAGACAGAGTCTGAATACCCATTGAAACCTAAGGGACCTGATTTGGAACTCACTTTAGTTTCAGTATCCATATGTACAGTCTTCTCAACAGTTGGGCTCAATGGGCGAGACCCTCCTGTAGTGCCACGATGACTAAACAGTTCCTGAGATTTACTACTGCTCTTGCAATACGAGTTCATCTTGTTGGCTTTGAAACTTTCAGCTTCTCTTGTAGTGCCTGGAAATCCCTTTCCACGACAGGGAGATTGGTGCGTTTGACTCCGATAAGGAGATGTGGCCGCTGAACGCCTGAATGGAGATGTTCTACCAATTTCTTGGTCTCTTCCGAAAGAAGATGTGGCCCCTGCACGCCTGAATGGAGATGTTCTACCAATTTCTTGGTGGTCACATCTAAAAGAAAAACGATTCGATCCGAAACCTAGCTTATTCAAAACTGAGGACAGCCTGGGTGATTGAGCTCGACTATTTGGTTTTTCAACATCCCCTGTATGCTGATAACCATTAAAAAAATCCCATTTGCATTAGTTGGCATCAAATGCAAACCTCCATTTATGATAAGAAGATTGGCTGGAAAAAATATTAAAAAGGGGAAAGATCTTTTTTTTTTTTACAGAGAATCTTTTCTAACCTTCTTCAAGTTCTGACTCTGAGTTTTAGTTGAAGAAGCTTTCTTTGGTTTGACAGCATTATGGATGTGAGCCATGGAACCCTGGGTCCTCACTTTAAGTCCTGAAAGAGGATTCAAGATGGACAAGGAATTCTTGAAGCACAAGCGAGGTAACAAGCCACAACCTTTGGTTACTATGCTGTGGGACGTGCTATAATTATCATAGTCATCATCACTTTCTTCTTCTTCTTCTTCTTCTTCTTCTAAATCCAGACCGTGACATGGAATAATAGAAGACCCCTTTGGAATAGTGTGAGGTGGTTTTGTGACATTAACTACCTTAGTGCTTTGTCGGGGCACTGCAACAGCCTCTGCTTGTACAATTGCTGTAGATTGCTTTCTTGAAGCATAATGAGGTGGCTCTAAAGCCATTGCCTTGGCTGCAGGCAGGAAGCGACTCATCATGAAATCTCGAGTTTGTGGATCTGTAGAGAATGATCCTGATGGCTTCACAGACACACCGTCATATCCACTCAGAGCAGCTGCACTGCAGTTCATGGAGAATGAATCTGTTGGAGAAATAGTGTCGTGAGCATCAGAGTAAACATCACCATAATTATCTCTTGACTCCAGGAGTGCTTGCTCATGCACTCCCTCTTTCGAGAAATCGAATTCACCAATCTTGTCACTGAATTCATTTTGATCTTCAAAATTTTCACCTGAACCTTTTCCTGGAGGAAATTTTTGACTTGCAGAAGCCTGCTCAAAAACTTGATACTCAGGTATAGTACCATGTTTTGGTCTACCTGGGATTTGTTCCCATTGAAAAGGAACAGCAACAGGTTCTGTTACTTGATCCAAATGCACTTCACATCCGTGGAAAGGAAGAGAACCACGTCTATTGACATGAAGATTATCAATTTTCTTTTTTCCCTCTCCATCAGAAGCTTTTGTAGCAGTAGAAAATCGCCTCACTGACAGAAGTGGCGCACTGAAATTCAATTTCCTTTCAGCCATTACTCTTCTTCTTTAAATTTAAAAAAGAATTATATCATATCACGTCCCCTGCACATACAAGCCTTTCCAGATTATATCTCTGAAAAATTAGTTATTGCATAAAAGACTTGTGGTGAAGAAGTGCCGAAAAGAAAACAGACCTGGAAAAATTAAAAGGAGAAGACAATATTTATGCCATTAATTGTCATCTCAATTGCGGGTGGATCAGGGAAAATGAGACATGGACATAAAGACATTTGTGCTCTGTCACGGGCCATATGAAAGTAGTATATTATAATTATATACACACAAAATCAGGAACATTTAGCTATGAGATTCTCTGATGAAATGAATCTAAATTTAGCAAATTGTCTTGTAACATGGGAGCATTTACTGTCACTTCAATTTCTCAGAAGCAAAACAAAATATGCATCAAAAACCAGTCATAATCATCCAACTTATCCAATCCACATTCCACATTATGGTCAAGATCAAGCTGCGCTTTTCATCGGCTAAATGAACTTTTGTTCTCTAAACTTTACCTCTTTCTCTACTGGCGACTTATTTACATTATCAAAGATCATAGGTTCTGTTAAAGATACCATGAAACCAGCCATTTCGACAATTCTAACACCATTCAGTCAAAACAGTTTGTACTCAAAACTACTGATCAAATATTCTGCAGAGGAGAGGAGGGACAGAAAGCGGTAACCATGTCAAGCTCAACCTGAATGAGACATGTGCAGAACTTACCTCAACAGTCTAACGCAGCAGGATGCTCAATCGAGAAAGTCATCTGAATCACAATAAAAGACTGATAAAAGTAAAGAAAGAAGAAATGGGCAAGTAAGTCAGTGAGTGAGGGAGAGATTAGTGTTAAGTAGCCGATGTGGGGCGTCCTAAAGTAGTGGCGAGAAATCTGGGATTGAGTGAAAATAAAGAAAGCAATTGACACAGTGATAAGCTTTTTGTTGTTCTTTTCCTTTCAATACACGCGGCATTGAAAATTCTTTTCCACTCAAAGCATTTTATTCTTTCCCGTAGACCAAGATTCATTTTAACGTCAACGAAGTAGAAATTTGGTGGAAATGTCTTTTAGTTAATCCTATTCAACAAGCTCCAAATAACACGTTATAGGATCCCTCCAACAATTACCTTCAATCTTTAGCTATGGTGGGGACACATTCAGGCACTCATAATTGGACTTTTGTAGTTGCATTCAATGCAACCACATGCATCACAATCCTTAAGTTACTCGGGAACAAAAAGTGGCTTAATTTGTTTCCTTCTACCATTTTGTATGGATCCTGAGTTGCTTTTATGCGTGAATGGAAAAGGTGATAAACAGACCAAGTCAAGCTACTTTTGTTTTGAATTCCACTTCCACTGTTAAGGCAAAGGTGATAAACAAAACAAGTTAAGCTACTTTTGTTTTGAATTCCACTTCCACTGTTAAGGAAAAGGTTCTGGACATGCCCAAGGCGTTTTAATGGAAGGAAAGCTTTATCTAGTCCCCAAAAGTCAATTGTGTAACAAGGGTTTAGAGCTGAACAAGAATGATTAAGTCAGCCACTGGTTGATTCACTCAAAAGTTGAAAGTATTTGTTTGAAATTGGTATGTAGTTGCTGCATAGGGCCGGCGATCACAGCTTGTTTGTTACAACCAGCCATTTGAGCTTTAAATTGACAGGCCTCTTCCGTTTAGTACACTTCCATGGACTGAGGTAGGTCCTCCACTACACCAAGACATGCGAAATTAAGACAAAATTCAAAAGTGATGGTCCCTCCCCAGATTTGACTTCAGCTAGATAGAATCATCAGTTCATCCAGCTTCTAGTTGGATTGTTCTGACTGGTTTATGCTACTAGCATAATTATAAGCTCAAAGAAATTCTGACCCCACGATTGAAAATGCTTTCAGAAATTAGAATATATATATACATATGTATACAGAAAAAATCCTGGTAGAGGATCCCTGAGCTACAAAGGAGAATACTAAGTGTTGTTTCAGCTAACGATTCCTAAGCTAGTCTGCCAAAAGAATGTGAGACAAAAGCGAAGTCACGGATCGCCATACTTATTTTACAACTCCATATTACAAGGCTGCGAAAGAGAAACTGAAACAATAAAGAAAGTCTTTTGAAAGTGAATAATTTAATTAAGGCTATTATTAATTAACAACAGGCTTGGGTCCATATGTGCCGTTTCAGTTTTCAGCAAGTCGGTTTCTCTACCACACGAGTTGCGGGTACATGCCCTCATTTTCCTCCAACTTAGACCAAGGAATGTTGTGCTTAGCCGTGTGTCGCTTCCTTGCAGCTATTCCCAGGTTATCTCCTTGGTTCTGTGACAACTGACAAGAATGTAAACCGTTAATCAACTGAAAAATGACCCCTACTTGAATATGTACTATTGACCTATCATTGACTTATAAACGCAACACGAATGCCATACTTAATCCCAACTAACTGAAACAAGTTTTGACCTTTCACTTCTTTAATTTACCTTGTAGCATATGCTAATGCCTTCCACGAAACCGCATATGGGATAGTCACTGGGGCAGCAGTGTGCAGTACCGGGGCAGCAAACACCATTCTTATACGGACAGCACTCGTAGACTAAACAAAAGCCATAGAACTCATACTGGCAACAGCATGTCTGATCACTAGGACAGTAGGTGAAGTCTCCGCAATAAGTTGGCGGAGGTGGTGGTGGAGGCGGTGGTGGCGGAGATGGTGGTGGCGGCGATGGTGGTGGAGGAGGCGGTGAAGGAGGAGGCGGAGGTGGTGGTGATGGTGGCGGAGGAGGCGGAGGTGGTGGTGACGGTGGTGGTGGAGACGGAGGAGGAGGTGGTGGTGATGGTGGTGGGGGAGACGGAGGTGGCGGTGGTGGTGAAACATGCGGAGGTGGTGGTGGTGGTGGTGATGCATGCGGAGGTGGTGGTGGAGGCGGAGGTGAATGTGGTGGTGGTGGTGATGCATGCGGAGGTGGAGGAGACGAAGGTGGTGGTGGTGGTGCTGCATGCGGAGGAGGTGGAGGCGGAGGCGAAGGTGGTGGTGGTGCATTCGGAGGTGTTGGTGTAAATGGAGATGGAGGACTAGTAGGAGATGGTGCTGAGAGTTCCTTAGTGGGAAAAGACGCCATGGCATTGATGGCGCACACACCATATATTGAGTTAGTGTTCCTCTTAATGTAGATATAACCCTCCATACCCCAGTCCGTACCCCATGAGTTCTTCACTATCCAGTAATCCTCACCATCTTCAGAACCATAACCAACTATTAGAACAGCATGATCAATGTCATCTGGATTATCAGAGCAGTCTCCATTGTATATACCCTGTTCATATTTTATCTGACTTGTTACATAAAGGCCACTTTTAATAGAGGAAGCTTTTTGAAATCATCACAGATACATACACTAGTATATAGCTGAAAGTCCATTGCAGAAGCATCAATTCCCACACTGATGGGCTGTTGCATACTTGCACACAAGAGAGCAGTGTCCGATTCTGGGACATCTTCGTATCCATCAATGGATACTACTCCTTGGGTCTCCTAAAAGATTACAAGCTGTTGTTTTTAGATAAGATCATAAGCATAGTCAATGATAGGACAGAACAGCGTATTTTGTTTTGTGACATCTCTTATCAACCATAATCGGGTTATGTTATGACTCAGAAATTGAGGAACCAAACCTTAATTTTATTGCAGGCACCATCTTCTCCAGTGTAAGCATAACTAGTCTCTGTGTCAATCCCACCATTATTTATGACCCACTCAAATGCATAATCCATGTAGCCTCCATCGCAACCATGATTTGTTGTATCACAATCCACTAGCTCCTGTTCCGAGAGGCCACGGAGGTCCCCGGTGGTTATGGCATTTATTCCTTCTATAGCTCCAGTGGCAGAGAACGCCCAACAACTTCCTGCAAGTTAGTGTCCAAATCCAGAATTAGCTCTTTATGGAAAGCTTGGCACAGAATAATGGCGAAACTTTGGTGAACTTTCTTTCCATTTACGAATCTACATCTTTTCCAAATATAAACTATATCATAAAAAGGTAAATCTTACAACTAAATTGTTACTTTTAAGCTCCTGTAATTTAACTCCACATACACTATTAATTTTGGTATTTTGAAGTGATCCAATGATATAAAACCGATGATAAGAGTTACCAGGGCCCAAAACTTTTACCTTACCTTAAGGAAGAGGATTACGACCTCCATGAAACCAAAGAAAAGGTCTCCATGATGACTAAGTTTAAGAGAGGGACTCGTATATTTATATAAAGAATAGAGACTTACCACAAGAGCCTTGGTCCTTAACACCAGTGACTGCTCCTTTCTTTCTCCAATCCAAACTGGAAGGGGCTTCACAGTTTTCCATCCTCCTTTGCCTTTCAGTCCGAAGAACGCTCCTTTTGCTGACAGGAATTTTAACCTTTGATAAAAATCGCTGCTTGAACTCTTCATTGCTCAAATCGGCGAACTTGTTCAACCCCACCCGATGCCCTGAAGAGAACCTTCTGTTAGCGTTCTTCTCCAGAATATATTTCAAGTTCGTCCTGAAATTTCCCAACCTCCTTTCTGCTTCCTGTGCATGGTTGTACACCTTTCCATATTTCTCTTTCCATAGCTCAAAGATTTGGACGACACGTTCCTCTGACAAAAACTCCCGATCATACTTCACTATAGAGTATTCACTGGGCAGATCAGTGGACAGGCATGTTAAAGGAGCTAGGAGGAGGAAAATAAGAGCCAACAGAGATTTCCGGTAACCCATTTTGCTGAAACTGGGTTACCACAAATGAGTGCCTCTGTCCCGTAGAAATGTATACGATATAACAAATTTCTTTGCTCTCACCGTCCGAAAGCTCCCAATGGAAACGGCCAAGTCCGAAAGCGACCAATTTGACATTTGAAAATGAACAAATGATGAAGTATTGAGAGTGGCTTGAGTGGCTAGGAATTGGACACTGAATTCGAGAAGATGTTATATTTTCCTGAAAATTTCACTCAATCTATTCAATAACTAGTTTAAATTTTTTGGTAGACAAAGTAAAGAACAAATGGGAGGAGGATTTTTATGTCACTGATCGTATATAGTTCTTTATTATGGAGTTGTTATTGATAAGACGTTGCAATGTTTACCAATTTTTAATTGTACAAAAAAGAATATCTTGTATAAGTCAATCAGTACAGGACCAGGACAAACGAAGAGCCTATTATTTCACTGCAATGTGGTCCATCGGGTTGGCTGCTTGTAAATTAAGGCCAGAAACGACAATAAGGGGCGGGGAAACAAATAACTTTTCCAGATTCTTATAAGGACCTAACACATGGTAGATAGCAATTTTATTTTCAGCGTCAGCTCGGACGATTGTTCGGGTATGCCATATCATTGCAACAACCATCACGTAGCTCACGATCCATCAAATCTGTAACAAACATATGGACCATTCTTAATTAATATTTCAATTGATTGTCCGTTCTTAATTAATATTTCAGTTGATTGTCCCATATGTTAGTGACAACTACCAATTTAGACTGAATAACGCACACATATTAAAACAATACTAGAAATTGTTCGTAATTAGTTAGCTATTAAAGAATCGAACACTCTTCCGTAACATTTGAGCTCCATGTTAAGTGTCCAGCTCTATTTTGAGGCTTTTAGTAATTGTAGACAACTTTATGGTTCGGGACAATGAAGAACAGGTGAAGATAAGATGGAAAAATCTCTTCTGGGGAGATACACGATCTTGTAGAGTGCTACATTTTTATGTCTTGACTCACACATCCATATAGATCAATCGTGTAAGTCTTTGTAAATATGTGAAGAAAGTATAAAGAGGCGAAAACAATCATGGTCTTGTATACTCCAGTATAAAGATACACAGTTATGTGTGGAGACGGTGTAACTCTTTGTAATTATGTATTTTTTAGACTAAGGCGATGCAGAAAAATACACGATTACTTACACGATCATGTAAGTGACTATGTAAGTTGCAAAAAAAAATTATTTCGTGATATAGAAAAGAAAAGGATGTAGTTTTTGCAAAGATTGTAACCATAACGTCCAAAAGTAAAGAAAAATAGAGAGATGACAAAGAGTTTTGTATTTTCATCCTTGTTTGATTGTTTTACGGATTGATTTGGGTGATTGTTGATTGTAATATCATCTTTGATTACAATTTTGAAACTTTGTGAGGTAACTTGTTGTTAGGAGGTGAGAGACAACTATTTTATATTAATCCTTATTGAGTTTAGTGGATTTATTTGTTAGTTTGTCCGGTGATTTCTCTCTCTATACTGAAGAGTTTTCCACATAGATCTTGGCGTTTGTTTCATCATTTAAAGCTTCTTATTCTCATATTGTTTTGTTGCTGCAATTTGAAGAGTTCTTTCTTGTTATTTAGTGGATTTATTTTATTGATCTTTTATAGAGTTATGTTGTTAGTCTCCTAACAAGTGATATCAGAGCATCATAATGAAAAGTGGAAATAACTCTGTGGTCAAGCTAATATCATCAAATTACTCGATTGGAAACCTACGATGAAAGACCTTCTATATTGCAAAGATCTCTTTGATTTTATTGATGTGGACAGAGGTGTGAAGGATGTAGTTTCGTTCAAAACCTGTAAAGATGTCAGATAGAAAATGGAAAAAATGAAGTGAAAAACTCTGGGTAATATAAGACAATGGATTGATAACAGCATATTCAACCAAGTGTCTAAACAAAATGGATCCTTTTGAGTTATGGAAGAAGCAAGAAGGTCTGTATGAAAGGAAGAATGCTCATAACAAGGCCTATCTAATTAAGAAGCTTGTGAACTTAAAGTCGAAAGCTAGGAAATTAGTGTTAGAGCATCTAAGAGATTTTCAGGATATAATCAATAAGCTTACTACAATGAAGATCATTCTTGAAGGTGAGTTTCAAGCTTTGTTCCTATTAAGTTTGTTACTAGATAGTTGGGAAATGCTAGTGTTAACGATTAGCAACTCAACTAATGAAAGTGTGCTCTCTTTGGATGTAATCAAAAGAGTATGTTTAATAAAAAAATCATAATAAAGGAGATTGGAGTCAACAACATGCAAGTTTTTATGATAGAAAGAAGAGGAAGAAACAAGAGTAGGGGTCCCAAAGTTCGTGACAAATCTAAAAACCATTCAAAGTCTAGAGGTGACAAAGACGTGGACACATGCCACTATTGCGATAAACCAAGACATATAAAGAGGTTATTATAAGTGGAAGAGGGATAACAGAAAGCAAAATCAGCAAAATGATGGTGATAATAAGAGTATAACTACAACTTCTTTAATGACGAATGATGAGTTGTCCTTAGTTATGCAACTAGTGAATGCTTCCATGTCATCAATTTTGATTTTGATTGCTTTATTGGTATTGAAGCATCTTATCATTATGTTTAAAAGTTGAAGTACTTCTCAAGCTACAAGAGTGGAGCTTTTGAGAGTGAAAAGATAGGAAGCTAAAGTTCTATCAAGATAGTAAGTATGGGTGATATCTGAGTTTAGACAAACTTTAGATGCTTACTGAGACAAATCCCTAATTTAAGGTTAAATTTGCTATCAACCAATCTGTTGGATCAAGAGGGATTTTAGCACACTTTCAGGGATAAGAAGTGGAAACTATCTAAAGGTACCATGACTATTACCTAAAGAGAGTTATGTTGCTCACTATATAAGACACACTTAAAGGTGTGTGGTGGTAAAGAAGTATACACAGTTGAAGAGGAATCTTTATTGAATCTATGACATCGATGATTGGGACACATGAGAAGGGATTAAAGTTGCTAGCTAAAAAATCACTTATCCTAGTTAAAAACTTACAACGACTTAATCTTTACAATTATTGCTTTGGTCGAAAAGTTACATAGAGTCTCTTTTAAAAGAAGATCTACAAGAAAGTCAGAGTTATTGGCATTGGGGCATTCAGATGTCTGTTATCATATTAAAGAGGAGTCATTATGAGGTAACATATATTTTGTTACATTCATTAATGATGTCTGTGTACATGTTGAACTCTAAGAGTCAAATGTTTGAAACTTTCTAGAAGTTTCATGCTATGGTAAAAGTGAAGCTGAGAGGAAGGTGAAGTGCATATGAACAAATAATAGAGGAAAGTATACCTCTAAGGTGTTTGAAGAATACTACACGTCGCATGACATTAGACATGAGAAAATCGAACAAAGGTCTACACAACACAATGGAGCTCCTAAGAGGATTAATATAACCAGTATCGAGAATATTTGTTGTATGCTTAAGATGTTTATGTTGCCAAAGACATTTTGGAGAGAATCAACCTGAACTGCAGTTTACTTGATTAATCAAACTCCCTCAATTTTGTTAGATTTTGAGATTTTCGAGAGAGTATGGACTAGTAAGGATCCGACATATCATTACTTGAGAGTTTTTGGATGCAAGGTATTCACACACATACCCAAGGATTAGAAAAAGAAGCTTAACTCAAAGTCAATACCTTACATCTCTGTTAGATATGGTGGTGCTCAATTTGAATTCAGGTTTCATGACCTAAAGAAGCAAAAAGTAGTCAGGAGTAAGCATGTGATGTTCCAGGAGCACTAGAAAGGTGATGATCTTTTGAGTGAAAATAAATTATCACACTGTAGTTCATCAAATAGCATAGTTAGTTTTTCACCGATTATTTTGAATATTGAGCAGACTATAGGTGAAGAAGATAAAATGTGTAACCAAATATACATTGGCAGTGATAAGATTCAACTTATAATGATAAGGTACATAAACCACATCCAGACAACACCGAAGATGAATCCATTGAGGATAATGAGTAGGGGGAGCAATTATATCTAACAATTGATGAAAAACAACTTCAAAGGTTGACAAGGGAGGAAAGGCTTTCTATAAGATATCTAAGTTTTGAATACCTATTACTTATTGCTGAAGGGAAACCTGAGAATGTGCAAGAGATTGCTTCTTGTGAAGACAAATATTTCTAGCTCACAACTATAAAGGAAGAGATGGATTCTTTAAAGAAGAATAATATATATGAGCTTATAAAGCTTGCAAAAGGCAAAAAGGCATTAAAGAATAAATGGGTGTTAAAGATAAAGAGAGATGGTAACAAGCTAGTAAAGTACAAGGCAAAGCTAGTAGTAAAAGGATTTAATTAAAAGAAGAGTATTGACTTTGATGAAATATTTTCACCTAAAGTTAAAATGACCTCAATCTAAATGGTTTTGGGTTTAACCGTTAGTTTGGATCTTGAATTTAAATAGTTGGATATTAAAATAGCCATCTTGCATGGAAATTTGGAATAGGAGATATTACATCAAGCAACCAAAAGATTTCAAAGCTAAAGGTAAGGAAAATATGGTCAGTTAAAGAAAGGTCTTTATGGATTAAAACAAGCTCCAAGGTAGTGGTATCAGAAGTTTGATTCATTTATGATAGATCATGGTTTCAAGTGAACTTATGTCGATGCTTGTGTGTATTTGAAGAAGTTCCCAAGTGAGAACTTCATCATTATTCTTCTTTATATTGATGATATGCTAACTGTGGGTTAAGACATTGGAAGAATTTGGATGGTGGAGGAGGAATTATGCAAACATTTTGTTACAAAAGATTTAGGACTTACAAAGTAGATTTTAGGCATGGAGATAACTCGAGACATGAAAGATAAGTGATTGTCATTGTCTCAGGAGAGATATATTGAATGGGTGCTAGAATGGTTCAATATACAACATCCTAAGCTAATTAGCATGCCATTAGCATCTTAGTTCAAGTTATATAAGCGTGCATGTCCCTCAACAAAAAAGGAGAAATATGGTATGTCTTCTATTCCATACTTATCTGTAGTAAGGTCTTTGATGTATGTTTTGGCATTTTAAAGGCAAGATTTCCTATACTTAAAAATATGTCGAGTTATGATATGAAGAAACAAAAATTCATTGTTATTACTTGTTGTGTTATACACAATTAATTTAGAATGTATAAACAAAGCAATTAATTATTTAAAAGTTGTGTTGAAAATGAAGAATAAATTAGGAAAAATGAAAATAAAAATGCAAGTTCTTGTGGAATATAATATAACTCAAGCACAACTTTGAGATGTCTTAAAAATAAGATAAAATTGCTAGACAAATGTAGAGTGGTTATATTATTTCAAAGAAGCCAAAACTCATTCCCTAACTCTTGCTGTAATAGTTGTAAAGTTCTCTTAACATGTTTTTTGGATATCGTTACAAGCTAGACATTTGTGTAGCGATGATGACTGAGATGAGTTAATTTTAGAAACGATTTGAGAGAAATAACAAGCAAAGAATAAAGTTTTGAACTGAGGCATGAATTAAGATTCATGATTTATTATAATTTATGCGTTAATCATTTTATAGAATTTAAGTAATCTTGATTTTTTGTATTATACCAACAAATTTTGTAATTATTTTATTACGAATTATAATAGATCCCGCATTGGTTTTTTTTTAATAAAAAAAGAGCATTGTGTAATGGCCTAATAGAACCTTTTGCAGAATGTAAAGAAAGCCAAGGTGAATGCCTCCATATAAGCTTCCCATTGCTGGCTCCAACCAAGTGCAAGTTCCATATACTACATGTCTGAGTTCATTTGCCATACTACAAAACCACCAGACTCTGCAGCTTTGGAGGCATTTTAGTTCTTTGTGCCTTTGTTAGTAGCCTTAAACTCAAAAGCTATCATCCTTACTTTTCTCATGGAATATGAATTGGGTATGGAGTTTTGAAGGGCAAAACCTACTGCTACAATATGTACCGAGCAGAAGATGTTTCCTGCCGCCTAGGAAAGTATATTCTTAGAGACACAATAAGAAATCATCATCAAGGTGAACAATGATAGGAGGTACTAAGTCAAACCTACCTAATATCAAGCACCGCATTTCTCTAACCTATTTCCAATCTACTGATATAAAAAAGAAAGTGTTTTTAAGAGAATATGACACCATTTTGAGAATGAGACATACCAACTCAGGGTGACGATCTTCAACGCATCGACTAAAAATCTCGACATGTCCACTTTGTATTTCTTATAAAGTCTTCACCCTAGTTGCTAACGCTGAGATCAAGCTTTTCATAATCTACTATCAAACTCTCGATTCCTCTCAAGAGCTTCCATATGTTTGCTCAATTAAGCTATTTCTTTGGTTTTTCTGCTATTTAACGACAATATTCTTTATCTTCTCATAAGTTGCTCCAAGAAAACAAGTCCATCTCCACATTAACTCGCTGGTTGCATATCACCACTGAACCAATAACTTAGGATTAGAAAAGTATTAGCAATCACACAAGCCCGAACAATCCACTTCTTAAAGCTCATACCTTAGCTATGTGATGTTCCGAGTGATGGTAGGTCATCTCCCATGACCTGTGGTTCAAAAAATTCCCATCTTCGAGGAGAATGGCATCCTAGTAGATCGACATGTCGACTCTGTGTTACTCCCGAGTTAGAGAAAACCTCTTACTCTCTTTCATTTGTCCTATAGGTCAATGTGGGAACCAGATCTCTGGTCCACTTTTTGTAGACCTACTCTGTGTTATTGCATCTGACCCATCCATTTATGTGGGTCCTACATAAATAGATAGATTAGATATAGTGGCATAGAGTTGGTCCACAAAAAGTGGACCAGAGGATCTAACGCCGTCAATGTGTTCAATGAAGTCACGCTAGATGGTTGATTTTCATTAGCTTTTCAATTCCCATAAAATTTTGCGCAAAACCTTAACAGCTCACTCTTTTATTAAAATCTAACGTCACTTCCCCTAAGTCTGCTGAATCCCAACAACAACTACTACTCCCTTCTATCTAAAATACAAGTCGTTTTAGAGAAATTTTAATTATTCAAAATAAGTGTCATGCACGATTTTTTATGCATGTTTATAATTTTATTTTCAAAATTACCCTTTAATTTCTCTCACGTCCTAATTATACAGATTACATTTTCAAGACAATTCAACATGTAATTAATAAGGGTATATCAAACATTTCACTAGCTTTCTTAATAAATATGCATCTCTCTAAAACGACACTTAATTTGGACGTGAATAGGAGTGAGTACATCTTCTAGAGAGAAACATGAAGTCTAGCCGTGGGTTCCTTTAGGTGACTTAGCTACACTCGCTAGACCTGATGACAATAAGACTATAATATCCAGAAAGTTTTCTGTCTGATAACTCTTTAAGCTGGATTCTTTGTTTCTTAGATGTTAAGACGATAAGGGTTGAAGCTAAATGGTACCATGAATGGCGGTGTATTTGGCCAATATCCAAGCTTGTGTCTTACAGAATCTGATGACTAATGGTTTAGTTGCAACTTCATCCCACATTTAAAATTGTAAAAGGACCCTTGATATTTCACTCAGGTAAGTAACCCACAACTCAAAAACGTTCCTGCAAGTCAAATTCCTAGCCTTGTCAAATTCTTGTGATCTGAGTCCAACTGTGAACACCGTCTCCGACGCTTTGTGTTGA
Organism: Erythroxylum divaricatum; assembly: GCA_025434745.1. Taxonomy (NCBI): domain Eukaryota; kingdom Viridiplantae; phylum Streptophyta; class Magnoliopsida; order Malpighiales; family Erythroxylaceae; genus Erythroxylum; species Erythroxylum divaricatum. The sequence goes on along the minus strand of JANTPM010000002.1, from coordinate 40,117,783 downwards.
AGGTTTACTACGTTCTACAGTTCAGTGTTGAAAAGCCAAATTTACGATCAACATATGACAACTGATAATTGGCATAGCCTGCCCTTGTATTGTAAGGACTGACGGCAGAGCTCTGAAGGAACCCAAAAAGGTTGACTCGATCCATAGAGTCAAAAGACATAGGAAAGACTAGGCAAACACAAAGTCTGCTCCAGAAGACATACAAACTTAAACGTATCACAAAAGAAATGCAGTAAGAACTACCTGCCCTCTAACCAACTCGCATTTTTTAGCCTGTTGCGAATGATAAGATATATAATATGTTTTATTATTGTCCTACAAAAGAACAGGTCTAGACCAAAAGTTTTCCTTCATTTACATTTAACAACTGATACAACACAATGTTTCAAAGCAGCAAGAAGAAACCTAATACCAATGCAACACTCCCTGCGTCTGACCTGATTACGCATTCAGATACGTCCACCACACACATACAACAGGTCTCAGATTGCCATCCAAACGATTCAAAGTAATCATAGCTTAAGAGTCTAGCATGTTACCAACAGGAATGATCATTCCACCTGGCTATTCACATTTCTATCCCATGAACACTACACAGGTAGAGGGCTCCCTTTCAAGTTTCAACTACACTTTGGAGCAAGTCACCTAAACCAATTGATATTGTGCTCCAACTTGAGTGCAGAAGAAAGTTTGGGAAAAACATAAAAGAAATTTGCAGAATCCTTTCAGGCTATTCCCATTTTCTACAAAGATAAGTTTTGAAATTAGGGAAAATCTTTTGGAATAACATGGAATGTAAAATGGATAGGTCATAAAGCAATATCACAGGCACACAGTAATTTTGTGGCCTTATCTTTCCCTTTTGTTCAGAGTGATTGTGGTGGTAGAGCTCATGTGTACTGTACATTCCTCTGCCTATGCACTCTGTTTCAAAATCTTAATAAGAGAAAAACAGCATGAAAACATAATATTCGTTGTGTGATTAATGCAATTTTGCAATAATTCAATCAAAGAGTTCTATAATTATTATGATCTCGATTGATCAATTAAAATTGTATTGCATCGAACAAGCTCTGTCTTACATGCAGATCAACATAATAAAGAAATCTCCTGATCGTCCAAGTACAATTATCAGAGAGATAATTAGCAAAAGAAAACTGAACCTCGACCACACTTAGTAGCTCACTTATATTCGTCTGGCAAAGCTGCGCACACAACAAGCATTGTCTCTGTTATGGCAAATGAATAAGAACAGTCAATTGGCATGCAAAACAATCATACAGCTATGGTATGGCACAATGATCTCCTCCAATCACAAAGGAAATTGAATAGTATCATATCAATCGTTAACTTGCTGAAACTTGGTTGCAATAGCTCAAACTTAGTATACATCCCTTGGTCAAAAGTTATACGTAAATTAAGCGGTCATTTCATTATGAATCAGTATTAATCAAATTTATTAGCGTCAAAAAGAAAAAAAGAAACCAAGTCACTTATCAATGTTGACTTTCAACACAATTTCATAATCCCAAATCGCCGATCAACTCACCATTGAACGCCCCACCAACGATCAAACTAATCCCTTTACCGGTTAAATTGCAATATCAACCTAAATTACAACAAAAGTATACCCAAAAAAAAAGTCCAAAACACTCACCTCTCAACCCGCTTTAGGATCAGTCCCATGCTGCCACACATAAACCATCTCATCCCATCCGGCGCTCGCCAACAGGCCCTCAACAAGCACACTCATATCAATCCCAACAGCAAATTCCGTGTGATGATTATATCTCCCCACCAAAGCATCCTCCACCATATAATCCCACATGCATACACTCATATCATATGAACACGACAACATCAAATTCCGTTGATGAGGCGAAAACTTCACTCTCCTAACCGCATACCCATGTCCGTTCAACACCGACACCGGAGCTCTATAGCTCCTAACGTCCCACACTCTTATACTCTTATCCACTGAGCCCGTAGCAAGACAACAACCATCGTACTTGTTCCAATCACAAGACAGTATCTCAAAGTCGTGACCTGGGATTATCATAGTCGAACCCGGTTCGCGAACATCCCAGATTCTGGCCGTGCAGTCTCCGGACGCCGACGCAAACACGTCAGTGTGATGGGGATTCCACGCGGCGGAGTACACGCAGTAGGCGTGCTCTTTGAAGGTCCGTATACTAGCGGGTCGATCCAAAGCCCAGAGCTTGATGGTGTCGTCCCAAGAGGCGGTGATGAATGAATCCCGGCGCGTGGGGTTGTAGTCGACGGAGTGGATTTCACGCACGTGCTCCTGGCAGGACCGGAGAGGGTTTTGGGTGGGGGGCAGGTTGATGTCGAAGAGCTTGATCGATCCGTCGGCGACGGCGGCCACGAGGAGGGAGTCGTGGGACTCCGACCATGCGAGGTCGTAGACGCCGTCTGCAGTGTCAAAGGAGATTAGATCGGCGATTGGGGCGTTGGGGGTTGGGGGGAGGGAGAGAACGTGGACGCGGCCGTTGCCGAGGATACCAAAGTTCTGGGCGGTAGCTACGGCGAGCCGGGACTCATAGAAAGGGCTGAACTTGACGGAGTAGCCATTGAATGGAGCTCTGAAGGCAGGCATTTCCCTCTCGTTGATCAGTGATGATGATATGGTGACTAAAAAAGTACAGAATTGTTTTCCACAAATATATAGAATATTGAAGATATTAATTGTTTACCTAGAAAAGGACAGTTGTGAATCGGGACTTTGATATTTGAAGTTAGCCTGCCTAGCAGTAAGTAAAGATTATTCATAACGGACTTTGAATTGTCGGCTTCAATCTGGGGAAGTAGAACTTGAGTATTATCGATTCTGTACGTGGATTGGCAATGATTGTTTTTTCTACAAAGCTCTAGTAGTTCATATCGCACATCCACAAGACCCCCGCTGTGTCAAAGCCCGAACTTGTTATTGTTACTCTATTGCTGCTATATTCATAAAAAATGGAATGATTCTATAGTCCCACTATCATAAGGTACATACTCAAACATTTAAGAATATTTAAGTACATATCCTATAATAATAGAATGTTAGAGCAAAATCATATCCAACTTACACATGACATCATCTAATATAATAAGAAATCATCAAATTTTAAAATCATTCATTGCATTCATTCACAAAATCTACATTGATTCCATTAAACAAATATTTACAAAACCTCATACAGGTTCAAGCAAAAACTACAACATAAAGTCAAAACTCTCTGACGTCAGCTGACAAATTTCTGAGCCATAACTTAGTCCAAAATATTCTTCTAATCCAAAATAAACACTAAGTCTCCTGTCTCGTACCTGAAAAACCACATTGCAATTTTTATAAGTTTTGTAAACTCAATGAGTGAACCATAATTGATGATTTCACCGGATTCACATACACAAATTACATACAGAACATGAATAATTCAAATACTCGCACTGTTATGGCACATCATTTTATCAATGCGAAACAGATCATATATATAAACACATACAGATATATATGAGACTTCACATTCGTTATTAATGTTGTGACCGAGTGCCTATCACATATACAAATACTGGCCCATTGGGCTCAGTCAGAAACATATATTACAGAGTATAGCTCTACGTGCCAAATCATATATCACGGAGCTAAACTTTATGTGCAAGCGCTTGATACTGACAACTCAAGTCACAACGCTTTTATCTGAGCATGCATTTTATGAAATGCAACAATTTCAGAAAATCTCATATATCACAATCTTATACAAATGCTCAGGCAAGATTTCACAGTCATCGGACCTAAATCCGACATTCAACTTTCGTTGAGAATTCAATAGCATAATACAATCAGAATTATCAAACAAATCAGAACAGTTCCAATACATTCCCAAATATATACTCCTCGGACTTTAAGTCTGGAATTCAGAAACAACTCACAAACAGTTCAATAATATTGGAAGTGTAATAAATTAAATTAAATTCAAATCAAATCAATACTAGGAAATCATCTAGGTTGACTTACAGAACGCTCTAATGTGCCATTGCCTAGATGGTCCGGCAATGTCTGTCTGGCGTCCACTTGGCTCCTCTAGAATATACACAACACATTCACAAATATCACATTGTTACCCAAATGTAAAAGTATTCCTTTATGCACATGTTTTTATATAAAATATGCACAATGCATGTTCAACGACAATTCCGTGTATCTTATAGTTATTTTCATCATCAAATCGATCAGATATCAAAGCCCTCATTGATACCATTTGTATTTATAATTTGGACCATAATAAAACAATGTGAAATCCATTACATAACTTAATTGACCACTTCAAATTTTCTACTCATATGATTTCGGGTCAACTTTGCATAATTAATCTGATAGGATAAATGAAAAAATTAGGCAACACTTCCTTCTGGAAAGTTGTTCTATAGTGTCTTAAGTTTCTAAATACTCCAAAATAACCTAATTCAATGAGTTATGCACACAATACCACAGACTACACACATTTGAACTTTTAGCTAGTACATGATCACACCCTCTATTTGCACAACTCATATATTTCACCTCAGATATCCAAAAGTTACAAACTTTATACTAATTTAAAGCTAAGAGAATAAGCAACAACTTTGGTGAAGATACCTCAGCCTAATTCTGTCCACATCAGTAAATTTATTCAATAACCACGGGATATGATTTCTGTCCCTGGTAATGCTACTGCCTAAGCTAAAACTCAGTTTCATGAAAATTTTGAAAATCTTAGAAACATAATTAAAATTCTACTTCTTCACAAAGTATTATTATTAGTTTTATTACTACATCTCTTTTTTTATTTGTTTATATTTTAAATATAATATCTATTTTTATTTATTTATTATTATTAGTAGTAGTAGTTTTTAACCGATAATATTATTATTGTTAGAATTACTATTATTAGTTTAATCTAATTTAGTATATCTTATATCTACTTCCTTTTTATTTTTATTTTTATTTTATTTTTTATTTTTCTTTTAGTTTGTTTGTATTTTATTTTATTTATTTATTTTTTCTATATTATTTTTTAACTATATTTTAGTTTTGGTGTTAATCTAAGGTCAAGGTTGTTAGAGGCTCCTTCAACATAGTCCTGAGGGACACGTGTAGGCCTAAGATAGGAAGGATGTCTTCTTTTCGCACGGTTGGGACCAGTGCGAACGGGTTGGTGCGTGCAGTACGTCGAGATAAAAAAGACGAGGATATATTGCGATTCGGTACTTAGACCGTTGGGACCCTTTCGGGTAAGTCCTTAGAATTAGTGGACATTTTAAATAAGTATAGGATTCACATAGCCTGCATTCAGGAGACAAAGTGGGCAGGCGCTAAAGCAAAGGAGATAGGAGGTTTCAAACTATGGTACTCAGGAAGTACACGGAAGCAAAATGAGGTAGGTATCCTAGTGGTCAAGGAACTTATAAATCGAGTGGTGGGGTTGCAAGGGTCAATGATAGGATTATGGTGGCTAAAATTATGGTTAGCATGGTGGTTTTCAATGTCGTGTGTGCGTATGCATCTCAAGCGGGTTTAGAAGAACAACTAAAATGTCTTGCAACATTTCGTTGATTCGGAGCAGATCATCATTGGAGGTGATTTTAATGGACATGTAGGGGTGGATACGGATGGATATACAGGAACCCACGGGGGCTTCGGGTACGACATTAGAAATGATAATGGGATTGTTTTATTGGACTTGATCGTATCATATGAGTTAGTCATAACTAATTCCCTTTTAAGAAAAACGCAGCGCAGTTGGTAACTTTTCATAGTAGCACTTTAAAGACACAAATAGATTATCTACTTGTCAAGCCAGATCATGGTGCAAAGATTGCAAAGTACTGCCAGCTGCATGCATTTCGACTCAACATAAATTACTAGTTTTGAATTTTGGGATTAAAGGATGGAGGCCACAGTTTTCTAACCTGCATTATCATAGAATTAAGTGGTGGAGACTAAGAGGGGAAGAGATGGAATGATTTAGGGCACAGGTTCGATCTAATGCAACATGGTCTATGAGCGAGGATGTAAACTTGATGTGGGAGGGTGTAGCCTCCGTAGTGCGTGCAACGACCACCACTCACCTAGGGGTATCCAAAGGGGTCCCAGAGGGCAAAGAGGTGGGCAGATGGAAGTTTGGTGGTGGTCAGACGAGGTCCAGGGGATGGTTCAGGTGAAGCAAAGAGCTTTTAAAGATCTTTTAGCTAGTTCAACGGAGGTAGAGAGGGAGATTAATAGAGTAAGGTATAGGTGGGCAAAATGGAGAGCTAAGAAAACTATCGCAGTAGCTAGAGGGGAGCATATGAGATTATGTATCGTGACTTAGATACAGTTAGGGGAGCACAAAAAATTTTCAAGCTCGCACGAGATAGGGCATATGGGACGTCTGATTTTAACCAAGTTTGTTGTATTCGTGATGAAATAGGACAGGTACTCACAGAGTCCCAAGATACTAAGAGGAGATGGCAGAGATATTTTCATGGCTTGTATAACGAAGAGATAGTGGGCAACGTAAAGTTAGAAGAACCCTCTGCGTCAGGCCATGCACATGATAGGTGCGCATGGGTTAGGATCACGAGGGGTGAAATTGCAAAGGCATTGAGAGTGATGGGGAACGATAGGGCCATAGGGCCAGACGAGATCTCTATCGAGGTATGGAAACGGATAGGAGGTGTCAGTATTGTATGGTTGGTTTGACTCTTCAATGTGATTAGAGTCAACCAAAATGCCAAATGAATGGAGATTAAATAGGTTCTTCCCCTTATACAAGGCCAAAGGGGATATCCAACAATGTCACAACTATAGAAGCACAAAACTAATAAGTTGTACTATGAAGTTGTGGGAGAAGATAATTGAGAAGAGAATCCGGAGGGTTGCTTCTGTATCGGTCAACCAATTTGGATTTATGCCTAGTAGGTCCATGACAGAAGGCATATATCTACTTTGTAGACTCATGGAATGCTATAGGGAACGAAAATGGGATTTGCATATAGTTTTTTATTGATGTGGAGAAGACATATGACAGGGTGCCTAAAGACCTCTTATGGAGGTGTCTGGAGGCTAAGGGCATTCCTATCACCTTTATTAAAGTAATTAGGGATATGTATGAAGGAGCATTGACTAGCATAAGGATGGTAGGAGGGGACAAGGAAGCGTTTTCTATCAAGGTTGGTCTCCACCAAGGAATTGCGTTAAGTCCTTTGTTGTTCACTTTAGTGTTAGATGAGATTACCAAACATATTCAAGGTGAGGTACCTTGGTGTATATTATTTACAGATGATATTGTCCTAGTGGATGAGACCAAGGAGGGGATCAATGCCAAGTTAGACTACTGGAGAGATGCGTTAGAGTCGAAAGGTTTTAAAATAAGCAGATCAAAGACGGAGTATTTAGAATGCTATTTTTCAAGAAATTAGGGGGCACATGACATGGCGGTAGCAATTGGCACCGACGTCATACCACAGAGGACGAGTTTTAAGTATCTTAGATCTATCATTCAGAGTGACGGGAATATCGATGTCGATATTGTACATCGCATTAGGTCAGGCTGGGCCAAGTGGAGAAGCACATCAGGGGTTTTATGTGATAGGAAGATTCTTTTAAAACTCAAGGGGAAGTTTTATAAAACTGTGATTCATGCAACCATGTTATATGGCGCAGAATGTTGGCCTACCAAACGTAGGCACATAAGACAGTTGTTGGTAGCAGAAATACGTATGGTTAGGTAGATGTGTGGCCTTAATAGGAGAGATAAGGTGAGAAATTGAGTGGTACGAGATAGACTCCGGGTAGAAAGCTTTGCTGACAAGTTGAGAGAGACTAGGCTTAGGTGGTATGGACATGTGCGGAAGAGGTCCTCTGTAAGAAATCGAGTGGTACGAGATAGACTCCGGGTAGCAAGCTTTGCTGAAAAGTTGAGATAGACTAGGCTTACGTGGTATGGACATGTGCGGAGAAGGTCCTCCGATGCTCCGGTTCGAAGCTGTGTGTTAGCCCCCGAATTCTTTTCTTATTGAATAAGCATGATTTCAATTTGTTTTTAGGTTTTGATTGATTACTTGTTTTTGTTTAGAGTTTAATTGACATGTCAATGATTGGAAAATTTATTGCTTAGATTGATGGAATTAGAAGTATTAAATGGAGAAATTAAGATTAAGCTAGCGTATAGTATGGTGTAAGTGAAATTGAAGAAGTAAGAATGTATAAGGGAAAAATGGGAAGATCACTTAAGGTTAGGAGGTATAAGGCTTATATTGAAGGGTATAATGGACATTTGATGGTTATTAGGAGTGGAAATTAGAAGAAGAAAAATA
>JANTPM010000002.1:40071755-40088819 GCA_025434745.1 Erythroxylum divaricatum | reverse complement strand
CTTTTCTTTCACTTTCTTGAATTTTCGAAAAGTCATATATAGCTTACAAATCAAAATATAAATATGCTACCCACCTCAATTCCATGCCAGAAACTTGTTCCAAGCTCCAATTTGATCAATTCTTCTTTCTTTCTTCCAATTGAAATTGTCCTAAACCAATTTAACCAAATTCAACATCATAAATCACTTAATCCTTAAAATTGAACTTAGAAAATACTTATTCCACATATAATCGAGCTATCTAAATCATCAATTTTGAAAATCCCCAAATTCCAAAATTGACCTAAACCGATTCACTTAAATTCAATATCATAAAAATCATAATTACTTAAATTGAGCTTAGGAAACATCAATTCCTCACATATTCAAGCTATTTAAATCACCAATTTTCAAAATCCACAATTTCCAAAATTGGCCTAAACCAATTTACACAAATTCAATATCATAAATCCCATAATTTTCAAAATTGATATCATATTCCACAAACCCATACTATTATCTATGATTCTAAACCAATAATTTATAAAATCCCCAAAATCACAAATTTGGCATAATCCCTAACTCACATAAATCCAAAATTAAATCCAATTAATCATGAAATCTTCAAAATTGAGCTCATAATCTATGAACCCATATCATTTCCCATATTTCTAAATCAAGAACTCATCAAAAATCACACATTAAATTTTCAAACTCACCTCATTTTTTACTGAAATCCGACTTTTCTTGGCTTGGAAGGAAGCTCTTGTGCTCCTCCACCTTTTTCTCTCTTGAACCATCTCAAAAATTCCTAAGAAACAAGTAGAAAAATTGAAACTTAGCTTTCTCTCTCATCTTTCTCCTTGGACGATGCTTCTACTCTCTTCTCCCTTCTTATTTTCTTCTCCTTTCCTATTAAAGTCGACTTCCACTCTTATAAAACGAAAACTCCTTATGTGTTAAGAGGCCATGTCATTAAATGATAGATAAAAGACTAAAATGCCCCTAACATATACTTTAAGTCGTACTTACTTGCGGATATGATTCGTAATATCAATTTGAAGGAATTTGTCAAAACTTTCTTCTAGATAAATGTTCCTCTAAGTATTAATTTCATAATGCCACAAAAATCATCCAATTCGGAGCACTACATCAAAAGTTATGCTCAAAACATTTTGGATATGTTCATGTTCTAACACGTTTTCCAGCACGTTATTTTTGTCCAAAAATTTACATTCTTAATCCCAAAATTGACATTTTATGTCTGCATAAAAATTGTAGCCTTATGTCTCTAGTTTAATTCAAAACAAGAATCACCTCATTTCGATTACCAGAGCAAAAGTTATGCCCAATATACTTTCAAATATTCTTAATACAAAACTGTACACTAATCCGAAATTCAATTCAGAAATTTAAAGTTTTAGGGGCAAAATTGAAATTTAATTTCTTCATATGATTTGTAGCCCCATGTCTTAATTTTATTTTGCCTCAAGAATCACCTCAATCGGATCACCACAGATCGAGAATTTCTCAAAATACCATGTTTATAAAATTAGTCAACTCACTTTGATTAAATTAATCCTCCTTAATTTATTCTCATAAAATTACAAATTTTCCATGAGGACGTAGATAATTGTCTTAGGAATCCAACGCTTCAAGAATCAAGTCAATCGGATGTCGGATGGAAAAGATATGAGCAAAAGATTGGAAGAGGGTCAAAAGCGGGTCGGATTAGGGTCGGGTCGGACCAGGTCGACTCACCCGATTCGCGCGAGGGCAACACGTCGCCCTCGCGAAACGTGTCGCAAATCATGATCTCGCGGTCATGACGATCAATTTTTTTTACACTAAACTTTAAAAATTCATAACTTTTCACTCAGAACTCCAAAAATTGCAAATTTGGTCTCTATAGAAAGCTTGAAGGAATCTCTACAACTTCCATGAAGAACTCGAAAACGAATTCCATCTCTAAAATGATCAAATTTCTAATCAAATATTTAGCCCAAATAATAAATACCTAAACAAAGACCTTAACTTTGAAAATTCATATCTTTCAACTCCAAAATCCAATCATGTCATATTTTATATTGATACAAAGCTTGGAAAGTCCTCTACAACTTTCATGAAGAATATAAAAATCAATTTGACTCCTAAGGGAGTTAATTTTTTAGTCAAAGATTTTGTCATCTAATATATCATGCTAAAACCATAACATAAACTTATAAAAATCATAACTTATTATTCCTTGATCGAAAAATTCTATACTTTATATCAAATTAAAGATCAAATCAAATCCTTCAACTTTCATGAAGAACATCAAAGCTCAATTAACTTCTAACTAGGTTAATTTCTCAGTCAAAGTTTCAGTCATACCAATAGTCAACCTGAACACACTTAAACTTTGACTTATCATAACTTTCACTCCCGATATCGAAAAATTGCAAACTTTATGGCTACATAAAGCTCTTAACATAATCTACAAGTTTCTAGAAAGAATATTTTCTCAAATTTTGCCTAAATCAAAAGTCAACTATTAATGTCCAAAAGTCAAACTTTTTATATTTTCACTCTTTTTCTTTTTAGTTCTTGCCATTTAACTTTATTTTAATCAACTCATCCACTTTTGCATATTTCTTATTTTCACTTAAAAATCGGGGTTCAACGTATACTAGAGCTTAATAACAAAAATGTCATTGATATCCTTCAACACAAGTAACAAGTGGCCGACCAATTTAGTGCCCTCGTCCAACAAACTACGGGGCTTCTTCAAAGACAATATATTAAACACATTTATCGGGAGGGAAACAGATATGCCGAGACATTGACGATCTTTTGCTCTAAGCCATCCTCTTGGATTACATGTTTTAGAGTCTCCGCCTGATTGTGTCAAGAACCTACTATCGCAAGACAGAATAGGAGTGTCATTGCCTCATAGTGTTGTAGAATTATGAGCTGGGCATTCCCCTTGATTAAAAAAAACAAAATTGGACTTAAGAATTAAGATACCAGAAAAATAATACCAGAACGTATCCATTTTGATGAGTTTGCAACGGAGCAATCAACGAGGAAGATTACCATCAGACAAAAGAGTCTAATAACAAAATTAAGGTTTTTCTTTTTTTAATTTTATTAAACAATAAAATGATTATGTGAAAAAAAAAGATACTATATAGTAGTCACATGTCAAAAGAATCAAGTTTACATTGTATGTCAAGTAGGTTAACAGAGATGTTATCTTCATGTTACTTTTACAATAATAAAAATTGGGACATTTGAAAGTCACTTTTTAAAAGATTAGTATTAAAAAATTTAAGTAAACTTTGAAAATTTTTTACACCTTAGTTATTTTATACTTTTTGATATTTTAATTATTAAATAATAAAATTCATATGTGGCACTTATATGATATGTAGCAACTATATAACAAAAATATTAATCTAATATAGCATACGTGGCATATATATAATTATGCTGAAAGTTATCGAAGACATGACTTTTAATAAAAAAAGCTTGGCATACTAGAATAAAAATAGAAGATCTCAAATAGGGAGGTTATTTTTCTTTTTCATAGGTCGTTTAAACATTTTTCTTCAAAGCATATGTCTTATTTAACTTTAACATCTTCTTACTTAATTTAAATATTTTTTTGTAATGATTTGTTTGTTTTATTTGTTTTCTTGTATCCTTCTTTGTGTTTTTATTACTTATTTTATCTTTTATTCTTATTTTATCTGTATTTATTGTATATTTATTTGCTATATTTTATTTATTCTTTTATATTATTATCATCTTTATGTCTATTTTATTTTTTCTTTTATTTTTAATTAATTTATCGAAAATAACATAAATTTGCTAACTTCTAAATCTCCTCAAATATGCGACCAGCAAGACTCTCACTAAATAATTATTGTAGCTCACCGTATCATTCGTATTAATTAAAATTTTAATGTAAAACTATTTTTTTAAAAAAATAAAAACTAAAACATTTAAAAAACCACTTTTTAAAGTTTAAATTAGTATTACAAAATTAAGTAAAATTCAATCGGTAATATTAACCCAATATTTAATATGCACATAGATTCTACCAGCTTTTATACAGATTAGATCTTTAACACAGATAACATAGATTAGTCCAACCTCCAAAGCATCTAAAAAGGGTAGGCTTTCAGCTGGGATGTAGAGGGTGAACCCAAATAATAAGATCAGGAGAACCGATTCATCTTGCAATCGGTGATTTGTATCTCTGCAGCCTGTAGTTTTGGGTTGCTAAAACCTCCAGAGTTTCACTTGCCTGCAGATAAGATAATTTTTTAAGTTTTCAACTTCAACTATTCCATGATATGCCAAGTAGTTCTATATATATACCTTCTGATCAAACCTCGAGCTTTGAAGTTTTATCAAGGTAACTTCAAAGGACTCGGGTTACAGTAGAAAACTGTTGGAGAGTTTTTGGAATACACTTACAGCAGCTGTTAAGTCTCCAAAAACCTAAAAGAAAAGTGTAGGGCGAGATAAATAACCCTTAATGCCTACAGACGAAAGCAGTATTCATTCCTCCGCATCAAAATCAATAACCTTTGTCATGAAATATCACTTTCCACGCTCAACATGACCAAACGCATAACTCAAAAAGTAGTCAATTCCACAAGAAATGAACAAAAATCAATGTTTCAATTCCACAAGAAATGACTCAATGGTTCATCCAATTTTCCACCGCCCAAACACTACAACTTGCACGGTAGATTGGCAAAACATTGTATGAAGCATTATTGATAAGCAAAATTATCATTCTAACCAGATAATGTGTCCAAAGATAGCATTCCTATTCCAAAACTTCTCACAGAGATCATCGAACCAGTCCAAAAACTGACACATAAGAACACAAACAGCTTCCCATTGAATCATTAATGAAGGCCCTTAATGATTCTTTTTCAGGGACAGAACCATGATACACACCTCAATAACACAAATGACCAGTTTCCAAGAAGACTTATTCAAAGGGAATGAAACTTATTCAACATTGTATTGAATTAATAATATACATGAGCCAGCAAACAAAAGAAGGCCATGAATTTCAAAGCATCTAACAAGACCTTAACAAGGGTACTTAGCCAATAGTGCAATGATAACTTGATCAGTCCATGGCATAAAAAATCATTACTTTTCAAACATATAAAATAATGATTAATATTTCTATGGTTGTTCTTCCCTTAGCACTCTTTGATATAGAAACTAACAGAATCATAGGGACACTTCCTTTTATCAGTGTCAATCCCTAATTAATAATCCCACACAAGAAAAATTCTCAATAATGCCATTAAAACAATATCATCACAATTTCGCAGGGTAAAAATGCCTAAACTAGTCAAAGCATTGAAATAAACTGTACACCCATTCTACAAAACAAAGATAAAACGATGACTACCACTTCCATCCTTCAGAACTCGGAGCTCCAAAGATCCAATTCTACAAACAGTGCTTACGCAAAAACAAGCATATATGAGCAGCATCACAACCCAGTGATGAAATAAAACTAACCTTATGGGCATAATATCATATTAGCAAGTCTACTCACAATCCACAATAACAATAATTAACTTTAATAATCCCAGAACAATCGATCAAGTCCTAAACCTTACACCAAAAGATGTACAGAGGTTAAAAATAAGAAGATCAAATTTTGGGAGACCACTGATCAATTTTTTAGTAATCTCTCTCACCATTGGAGCCAGATCGCTTGCCTTTCTTGATCTTCTCGAGCTGAATCTGAGTCTCAGTGAAAATCCTCATCCTCTCCATCTCCAAATCTTTGGAAAACTTCATTCTTTGCTTCTCCAAATCTACCATGTGCCTCAACTTCTCGCTCTCAACTCTCTCGTAAACTTCTCCGAACCTCTCTATTGCTCTCGCCAATCTCCTTATCCCCTCTCCATCTCCATCTTCCTCGCTCTCCCTCTCCTCCTCCAGCTCTTCCTCCTCCTCCTCGCTCTCCGATTCCGCTGCTGCCGCAGCCGCCATAGCCGAGTAATTTCTCCTGAAGTATCCATCATCTGCTGGCCTCTTCTGCGGCAGCGCCACCATCGCCGTCGGCGGAGTCGAAGACGGAGTCTTCCGATACGACGTGAGCGGCAGTGCCACCGGAGGGGACGGAGACAGCGACGGAGACGGTTGTTTCTTGGCAGGAAAGTTAGATCCGATCAAAGAATCGAGGCGGTCGAAGAACGGCCACGACGACGTTAGGGTTCCGTTAGACGAAGCAACCCTAGCCTTCTCGATCTTGTACTTCTTCTTGATGGTATCGATGCGATTCTTGCACTGGACATCCGTTCTGTGCGTCTTCTTGGTATGGCCGTGGAGGGCGTTGACGGCGTCGGCGACGTCCTGCCAATCCTTCTGACGAAGGTTTCCCCGGTTGAGCTCCAAGTAGCGTTTTCCCCAAGAGTCGACGAGAGTGGAAGTGGCCTCCTCGCTCCAGCAATCTTCGCGTATTGGCATGGTACGGGAGTGAGAGGTTGCGGAAGGCATTATGCTGTCCGTTAGATCTCCCATCGGAAAAAAAAACCCCTAGTCACGGTTGTTATCACGGTGGCGTTGGGTAGACGGTTATTTATCAATGTTCGTTTGGGGGAGAGAGGGAGAGAGAAAGAGAAGAAGAAATGGAGAGAGAATAAGCGAAGTCGGTGCGGCGAAGGTGACGCGCCGGACGTATGAAGCGAAAGTAAAGGGGAAAAATAAAGAAAAAAGAAGTGAGAGGGGGTTCGCCGGGAGAGCGCGTGAGTTAACGGAAGTAGGACTGCGCCTGACTGCTTGGTCTTTGATTGGCTTCATCGCCATTTGGCTCCGCTGAGGACCCAAGCCCACGCGCACCCCACTCCAAGCCTGTCAGTTGCGTCTCCGTTTGGTATCTCCCCAACAACAAGAACACGAGCTAACCCCTTATATTACCTAATTTTACATATTATAATAATTATTGGAACCGAAATTGCATTTTCTATTTAATTAGAAAAACAATTATTCTCTATTGGGTAAATTTTTTTTAAGAAAATAAATTGAAAAATAATGCATAAGTAATAGAACAGGCGAATGTCAGTAATTGGAGCCCAGACGCGAGTAGCCAGCAGCGTTGAATTTGAGGACATGCAGATGCAGTGTAGGGTAGGACAAGTCAAGCGGATATGAGCAAGTGACTAGTACTAGTGTAACGGCGTTTTATGTATGATAAGATATGACCCTGTCTGTGATGGGAGGGGCAATATGGGAAGCGGAGGAGGCGGTTGCGTCGATGTGGGGGATGACCGTGACGTTGATGAGGGGAGACGCGTGAGCCACGGTCACGTCTGCTCTGGTCTCGGCTCGGCTTAATTTTGGTTAAAAAGGAGAATATTGAAAGGTCCGTCGGTCTATCTCAACGCAGACCGATGATATACTAATACAACCAAGTTAGGGTTAATGGTTCCGTTTCCGGTTAGTACAACCAAGATTGCTTTTGCCCGGTGGGCTTCGAAATCAAATTCTCTATATATGCCCTCGTGACTATCTACGGGTGAGCAATTTTTTTATTATTATAAAATATCAAACCAGGGACCTAATTGACATTTTTCAAACTATAAATGAAGAGGAGCTTTGTAAAACAAACACTACCTAGGGATGATATAAGAACGCGGTCAGGCTCACTTTTGAAAAATTAAGAATTGTTTAAACCTAATTGGATTTACCTTTAAAAAGTTTGTAGATAGATTATTCCGGATTAGTGAATCCTAGGTAGCAGTCAACACGAATAGTGCGTGTTCTAGAAACTTGAGAAGTGTGGTCCAATTGATTAATTAGTGAGAGCAAAGAGCAAGATTAGATAAATTAAAAAGATTGCAAAATCGTTAGGCAACAAGAGGGTGCAGAAGCTTTTAATGCCAGGTCTCATCATTACCGGAAATTAACATCTGTCTACAACAAAAGGAATGGTTTAACTTGGATGTGCAGCTTTACCAGATATTCCAAGGGGCCTATAACGGCTAGCATGTAAAATATAAGTAGGAACAACACCAACTTGATAGCTCCTTTATATAATAAACTAAAGCTAACATGCATACACTTTCTATTAGGTATTTATTGAGCCGCGCCTCTGGCGATGAACAACATCGATCTGGAATACCTAACATTGAAATAGGGCTAAGTCACCGATCACGAGTACTGGATACTGGTCGCTTTACCCTTCCCTATGAGGTAGTAGTTCGATTCTGCAATGAAGGGCAAAACATGTTGAACATGTCATGTCAGACCACATGTAAAAGGGATGTGTATGTAAGTAGTACTAACTCAAAAGCTCGTATCCTGATGGAATGAACATCACCAAAAACGCATACGCAATAAAAGAGAAGGAAATAGAGTTGAGGTTAGCTGCTTAATTAAGAGGAACAATGGCTACATGCACAAGGTTAGGCCAATTCTGGCTTCCTTCTTGCTAAAACTGCAGGAATGTTAGATCATACAGGCACAGCATGTACGCGTTTTCCTTCCATTAATACTGAATTGAGCATATCATATTAAGGCAAAGGCGGATACATTCTCATGGATATTAACTTTGGAATATCATAAATATAGACTTGGCAATTGGCATTCTGTGTTGTGTCCAACAAAATCAATTAAATGAATCACGAACAACCACAGAAGGATTAAATTAATTAACTTGACACAACCAACACATGTTGAAACTTATTGTTCAGATAAATGAGTTGTATACTGAACATATGATAAGCAATCTCAAGGTCTCAAAGATAACACAAAGGTTGTATATATTAACACTCTAAACCAGTAATCCTAGTAATATATTTATATAAAAATCTCCAACATGGCCGCTGCTTATGCATATTTCGTGGAGGTTCTACACCGTATAAGAATAAACAAGTCTTTTATCTTGAAACCTCGCAAGAATTAAAGGTCAATTTTAACACCAACTGAGTATGCATGCACTAAATAAAAATATATATATTTACATGAGTTTTCAGGTATGAAACCAAATTTCTAAACTAGTATTCAAACATTCATCTTAATCATTCTAATGCTCCATCACATTTTTGGTCTGTTGCATATCATTCATGTCATCGATTAAAGTATTACCGTAAAAGGCAATATATATCACTACGGTTTATGTTCTAATAAACTAAATTTTGATACATCACATAAAACCAATTGCATCATACAGTTGGATTTCATCTTGAATTTTAAGTAACTTTGGACGTGCAAATTGCTGATGTTTTACCTTTCTTGTTAGCTTCTCTTCATCGCATAAGTGATCCAAATTATCCCATTCATGCAAGGCTAAGCAATAACCAGAAACTACAGATGGACATTATATTTCTGTTTTAGTTCATACTAATGCAAACTTTGTTCTCCTTTTACATTTGCGATTTCCAAAATCTAAGTTCAAGTTTGTGCATGTTTTAATGCTAACCAATTTTATCATATGTTTCACCATAAATTGAATGTTATCATGTAAATAAATTTCTGTCCTTTGAATTCCTCAACGTTGTTTGACTACCTTTTCAGTTAATAGCTTTTTCTCCCCTCATAAACATTTCTGTTTGTACCTCTTATGTTTACACTTAGAAATACATTTCATAAACCACGTGATAACCTGTTGCTCACTAGGAAGCAAGTTGCATAAGCTATCAAAAATAAAGAGGCTTCATTGTTAACTTCTGTTCACCTCTATTTCAGTTATAAAGTTTTGTTGTTCCGCTGTTCCTTTTCCTTTTCAAATCCAACATTATAATTTCATAAAAATGTTCTTACCTTTGATATTTATCCAAGAACAAAGGGAACATCTAAAGTTGTAACAACTATGGAGATATTAAATTACTTAGTCACATGAAGTTATAAGAGAAAGTAATTGAGAAAAGAGTGAGAAAGGATACTTCTACCCCAGAAAAACAGTTTAGCTACATAATAATAAGGTACATGAGAGAAGTTTTACATTTCCATAGAAAATTAACGAAATATCACAAGGAAAAATATCATAACCTATACATGATTTTTATTGATTTAGAGAAGAAGTATAGCAACGTACTTAGGAAAATTATGTGAAGGTGTTTAGAAGTTAAAGAATTTCTTATGCCTTATATACGGGTTATTAGGGATATGTATAATGGTGTAAAAACTAGAGTAAGAATGATACGAAGAGATACAAAGTATTTTTCTATCCATATTGGATTACACTAAGGTTTTTCTTTGAGTCCCTTTTTGTTTGCAGTAATGATTGATGAACTCACCAGGAATATAGAAGAAAATGTGCCTTGATATATGTTGTTTGCTAATGACATTGCTTTAGTTGATGAGTTCAATGTCAAGCTTGAATTTTAGAAGGATATATTAAAGTCGAAGACCTTTAAATAGAGTAAGACTAAGAGTGAGTATGTAAAGTGTAACTTTTCGGACAGAGGGTGGCTAATGATGTAAAGGTAAAGATTGGTTCAGAAGTTATACTATAAAAGGAGTGTTTTAAGTATCTAGGACTTATCATCTAAAACAATACAAAGATTAATGAAGACATAGCCCACTAGATCAGATCAGGGTGGCTTAAATAGAGAAATATATTAGAAGTTTTATATGACAAGAAAATATCACTTAATCTTAAAGGTAAATTATATCATTTAGCGATTAGGTCAGTTATGCTCTATAAGATGGAGTGTTGACTTATCAAACATAAGCATAATCATAAGGCAATGGTGACAAAGATGAGGATGCACAACTGGATGTGCAATCTTACTAAAAGAAACAAGATCATAAACGTAATAATAAGAGACAAATTAAAGGTAGCTAATATTATTGAAAATTTAAAAAAGATAAGGATTAGGTGATTTTGATAAGTTAATAGGAGACATACAAATGATTTAGTGAAAAAATGCAAGAAGATTGTACTTAGAAACTGTAAGAAGGAAAGAAAAAAGCTTAAGAAGAATTGGAAGGAGGTAATTATAATGATATGACACTGTTGAAACTTACCAAAGACATGGCCCGTAATAGAAAACTTACTTTCGTATACTAAGACACAAATAAAGGATCTCTCGTAAAGAGATCTTTTTTGTTCCCAAAGGTCTTTTAACATTTTCCTCTTTTATTTAGCCTAAACTATTAAATATGTTGTATTTACTTCTTAGGGATTTAGCCTAAGATTATTCAACTTTATTATTATTATTTTATTTTTTTACCTTATATATCTTTATCGTATTGTTTAGTTTATTACTTATTTCATATTTTATTTATCAAATATATATTTATTTTTATTTTTATTTTTATTTTATATAGATCATTTAGAAACAATCTCTTTATTAGTTAAGGGTATAACTGCATACTACTAAACTTCTCAAAATCTCACATATCAGTGAGATTTTTACTGAGTTATTGTTATTATTGTATCTATTAGCTTAATGATTTTTTTTTTGGTTGGAATTGCCTTGAAGTGCAAATGACTCCCATAATTAAGTAAATCATTAAGACTATTCAAAATCCATGTTATTTCTAGTGTACCTTGTAATTCAATGGAAGCTAATGTTTGTAGCCTCTTCCTAGTATGATAAAAGAAATTTGATCACCCTACAATTTAAAGAATCTAGGTATATTAAAAAAAACTAATTTTTTTATTTTACTTATGTTTTTTATTTTTTGTTTTTATTTCTTTTTAAAATAAAAATAAAAACATTTTTGGTTGTTAATGTGTAATTATATTTTTATCACTAATAATAGTTACTTATTAGATAAACTTAAGGATAAATTATTTTTATCAATTAACTTATTTATTGATTTATTTATTTTAAATTATTATTATTTTGTTAAAATAAATATCTTAATAAATAATTTTTATTTATGAATTAATATCATTTGTAATATATATTTTAATTATTAAAGAAAATTTTATTTGAAATTTCTATATTTTGAACTATATGTTAAATTTATATTATGTTTACTAATAATCAATTTTATTTTTAAAATTAATATTTAACAATTAAACTAAATAATATATTAAATTTATAATTTTTGTTAGTAATTAATATTAATAATTAAATAATATGTTTAATTTATAGTAAATCATATTCTAAAAAAATCAGTTTTTATAGTTTTTATAAATTATGAAAACAGGAAGAAACTAAAGCTAAAAATATATATTAAAAACTCCAACAAACATTTTTTTTTACTAATTTCGAAAACAAAATCAAAAAATTAAAAACAAAAGTGGAAACAACTAGGGAATCAATTACCTAAAAAGTTATGGTTTAATTATTTTTTAGATTTTTTAAATTTTGAAATATTAGAATAAGTCACTTTTTTAAAACAAACATAATTACCAAATTTAAGATATATTGTAATAAATCATTAATGTAAAAATGTCACTTAAAGTACTTTCATATCATAAGTTTGCTTTTCTCAACAAAAACATGTAAAAGGAAAATTATTATAAAGAAATTTGTAATTCTAAACCATAAAGACAATTAAATTTTAATTTAAATTAGAGGGAGTTTTTGAAAACAGCAAAATATCAAGAGTTCTTAATGTATTTAATCTAATCAGTGTAGGGGTTATGTTATACTACTGAAGTTAAACATATATAAGTTTCTGTACGAATTGATCCATTTATAGTCAAAGTGCAATCGAAATACGCTTGATGATACAAACTTTCGTAGTACATAAAATAGTTATTGATCCTGATGTCTCAAATACCTCAAGCTTCGGTAAAATCTTTCCATGTCTGCGAGAGAACCTAAGAGATAAGTCCCACCTATACTGCAGACTAGAGTTTAAAAGAAGAAAGAGAACTGATCATGTCTAATCCACACAGATTCTGCTAATCAACATTATCTTTGATCTGATAAGTTAACAAGCAAAGGAGTTAGTAGCTATATATATAATTTTCTTCTATGTATACTCCTCTATGATTTGGAAACACAACCTAGTGAACTTTCAATCTTCTTTCACAATCAATTTACAATTGGCAAACAAACAACTCATGAATTCCTCAGGTGAAACCCGTCCTATTGGTGAATCAACGGTATATATATATGCTTAAAGTCACTACAAAATCGTTTGTAGTACACAAGCATATTTTCTGGAGTATAATATGTATGTAAGAAATGTCAATGGCAATTAATTCAGTTCATCTTCTAAGGAAACACTTTCTTGAATCTAGACAGTACATGCCACCATCATGACAAACACCAAAACTTCCAATGCATTTTTCCTTCTCTTTATTAAGACATAGACTTCTTCTTTGTTTCACTCTTTTAATGAAACTCTTCAGGGGGAACCTAACAGCTAAGCAAGTTAAGAATTATATCCAAATTGACAGAGACAATGCTAAGAGGTTTATAAACAATATGAGAGAAAGAGGAAAGATATCAGCAGTATGCCAATTTCAGGGCAGCAAATTGTAGGAAATACATACTATGCAGGGCATTCTATCGATTTTGAGAGCATACAGCTGAACAACGAAGTTACAGGCCAAAATTTGAGAAGTTTCCTATCTCTGTAACACTTACGTAAAGTCAAAGTTTTAAGCACCATATCATGATTGCACCTAAGTTACGGACTGTGAATTCGGATGGTTGCAGCAATCGCAGAAAATATAAATACAATTACGAAAAATAAGATCACAATTGTGGTGAATTGTAATAACGATTTGCACTACAGCCTTAAAGTTACGATTGCACTA
Organism: Erythroxylum divaricatum; assembly: GCA_025434745.1. Taxonomy (NCBI): domain Eukaryota; kingdom Viridiplantae; phylum Streptophyta; class Magnoliopsida; order Malpighiales; family Erythroxylaceae; genus Erythroxylum; species Erythroxylum divaricatum. The sequence goes on along the minus strand of JANTPM010000002.1, from coordinate 40,075,141 downwards.
CAACCTTAAAGTTACGATTGCAATCATAGTTGCATACTATAATTTAAAATCATGATTATAATATTGTACTTGTGATTATTTTAACAAAAGTTATGGAAAGCAACTGTGATTTGAAATCACTTATGTTTCGTCAGTTGCAACAACAAATAATACTTGTATAATCTTCTGCCATTTAAAACTTTGATTTCGAAACTTTGTCTCGGGATAAACGAAAAAAATAATCATGACATGTATCAGGAACTTATATATGTCAGAGAGATACCCTACTCTCAGAGGTAAAGCAACTGGAAATCAGACAAACTAAGTAGGACATTGAAGTCACAGAAGGAACTTCAATGCATTATGATTCTATAAATTTGTCCACCTAGAATTCAAAGCTAAGAAAAGATACCAATTGGATATGGCGAAAATGGAACAAGTATTTATATATTCAACAACGTATAGGCTTTGGTTCCAGATATAAGCAAAGAAATGGGTGGTAAGAGCACTACAATTTTGGACTCTATTCAAATAAAGGGCAATATTACATAAGAATGCAGGTTAAATCTCACGTCAATGTGCAGAAAATTCCATGCATGCAACGAATGACACATCACCCGAGACCATTCATGGGGAGCAGAAAATCGCAGAGAATCACCAAAAGGAATAATCTAGGAGAAAAGTAAACAAGTGACGCATATTTTAATTTGGAAATCAGGTAGATATTCTTTCTTGTGCTTGATGTATATAAACTGATAGAGGGAAAGAGACAGAGAGAGAAAGAGAGAGGGGGGGTGCGGGGGCGGAAGGGAGGGAGCAAGGGCCATTCTTCTACTGGTTTGTGAATTGTGATAAACATCTCTTCAGTTGAAAGTTCCCAAGAAAGATACGGATGTGAAAAAAATTTTTTCCCTAATTTCTTCCCTTCCTACTCTTAGAATCCGAAAGTAATAGAAAGATTAGGGTTTGGAGGAATGGATTTAGGTTTTATATGGAAGAAACCAAGTCTCCATTCGCAAGCAACAATGGTTTTAAATCCTTGAATTATATTCTAATCTGGTGTATACAGCTCTTTGATACTTTGTCTCGTCCAGAACACTGTACCAGATAGTATATAGTCTAACTTGTCAATCAAATATACCCCATTTTCAAGCACTAATTAGACAGCAGTCTGATTGATTTACTGTGAAAGGAAATTTATTACCCAAAGGTTTTTAATTTAAAAGATTATATGAACTGAAATTTTCATAGTACGTCATCAAAAGAGGAATAACATATCCACTTGAATATGGAGAGATGAGATTACCATATTATGTGGAGAAGCAAAGGGCCTTACTTGATTAAGCTGATAACTGCATCGAAGGGTTTGCTTCGTCTTTGATAACCTGCTTGATTGTATTCTTCTTCTTCTTTTTTTTCTTGTATGGAATACCTCTAGCTTTGGCTTGACACTCCTTCACTTCACGCAAATAAACCCGAATTGCTCCGTTGCCAAAAGGATTGGTGTCAGGTAATCCTCCATGCTCCTCGTAAGCAGCTCTCAGACGTCCAATTAGGGCATCGAGACTTCCCCAAGCTTGTCTCAATGGACAAGTACAAGGTGCAGGAGGGTCTGGCTGCCCAAAAAAGACGCACCCATGTAGATGAACCTTAGTTTTTCCGAACTGATCCAAATATCGGAGAAAGTCAAGCACGTGATTGCAGTTACACTGAGAAAGTGGAACTGGGGGTCTCTGGTTCTTCAAGTACTGACCAAAAGTGTTCCAGTCTCGCCGTTTCTGGGATTCGTACCTGCTCAATGGAGGCGCTGGTTGAGTTTGATAAGGAGGTTGCTGATGATGATCATCGACAACAGATCGCGAGGATCCTCCAGCAGCATCTTTAGTCTTGTCTCCTGACATGATGATTAAGGCGTTTTTGCAAAGAGAAAATTCTTGGGTAATTTGGCAAGAAATGGAGAAAAAAAAAAGTGTGGGGACAAGCTCTAGGTAGCAGAGAACTAAGAAGGAGAGATGGAAGAAGAATGGTGAAGTAATGCAATGGTGGAAAGTTGAAAATCACATCTATGGGTCTACAAAGGAGACATGGGATGGGACCCTATCAAGGTGCTTTTGTTATTCCTTTCTCTCAATTTCTTTTTTCTTTTTCCTTCAACCACAATATTAGCCACTAACTGTATTTAAATTGAAAAATTATTCTTCCTTCTCTCTGCCATTATCAATACAATCATTACATCATTTTTCATTTGAATAGTGATCCTTGCGATGTGCATAAATACGAAATCAATGCTCCATTGGTTTGTAAAGCTAGTGACTCAGTTTAACTTCAATGAAGTTTTAGATATTAACATGTATTTACATATACGTTTTCACACCAAGTTGATACTATGAATTCTAGAGGAGTGAACTGCTGACATTCCACAAAGGTCTGGTGTGGAAAAAGATAGCACTACTTTATTAATCAAACCATCAATTGAACTACTGACATATATCAGCAGTAGAGGGGTACTATCGATCCCTTATCTTTACATTAGTTTATTATTTGATTTTGTATATATTAGTCTGGTGGGGTGGTATATTTCTTTGTTAATGTCGTTGTCTTTCTTCCCCTTTTCAAGATTTTACTCGATTGGACATAAAAACCAGGGAAAAGATTACAAGTAGCATTGGTCATTACTTTGAAATTTTGAGCTAATTCTTTGTCAGGTTTTTTAGTGCATTTGCATGATAAAAATGCGTGAACATGCATGCATGCCCCAAACCAGAAAAAGAAAAAGAAAAGGAAAAATTTCTGATCATGCCCATCAACAGTTTCATTTCTTTGGCCATCAGAAAAGCCAGAAAAGGGTCCTTGTCTATTCATAGAAATTCAAGGTCAGTAGGTACTAGGAATACCTGCTTTCAATTGTTTAATCCTTGGAGATAAAATTGGAAAGGTATTTTTAGTCTTGGAAAGCTATTCATATAGCTAGGTCTTGATCTTTATGGCTTGGGCAAGCTATGGAGGATATGGGGTCAATATTCCTCCCGTAGACGTTTCTTATCATGTTTTGAAATAGACAATCGCTCCTGCCTACTCGGTTGCTTGTGATTAGCTGCTGGGCTAATCTTATATGTGATGCAATTAAGGATATGGACAAAAGTAAGGACTGATCGATGAGTAGCAAAATTGGAATCTGTTAAGTCGAAAGTAGATGTTATTGATGACGATATGAACTTAGCTCTAAAGATCACCGTGGCATAATACATAGCATAATTTTTTGAGAAATTTAATAAATGATACTCCCTCCGATTCATAATAAGAATCGTTTTAGATACATTTTAATTATTCAAAATAAGTGTCATTTTTGACTTTGTATGCATGTTTATAACTTTTCTTCCAAAATTAACCTTTCATTTCTCTCTCAT
>JANTPM010000002.1:40041719-40067860 GCA_025434745.1 Erythroxylum divaricatum | reverse complement strand
TTTACTTCCAAAATTAACCTTTCATTTCTCTCTCACCTTAATTATACAGATCACAATTTCAAGGTAATTTCTCTTATAATTTCATTTAAGATGTTGATTACCGAGGTAATTTTATGAGAGTTTAATAAGGGTATATCTATAATTTTATTAGCTTTCTTAATAAGCTTATATTTTTCTAAAACGACTCTTATTATGAATCAGAGGGAGTAGTTACTAACAACTCGACATCTTTTTAGTGTAAACCCAAGTTTGCAAAGCATCTCGATCCTCTCAAAACTTCAATGCAACCTACTGATTAAGAGAGACAGAATTTTCCATTGATAGGAAAATCAAAATAAAAGAATGATTCCATATGGTGATTTTACAAATTTATTGCCCACCTGGTTCACATTACCAGTCAGTGGAAAGAGGAGATTGGAGTAAACTTGAGACTTGAGAGACAATTTTGTGAGTTACGGGTCCACAGAGATGAATCATTTTGTTTCTTTTGAATTGGACATTGCCTTTACATATATTTCACTAATAATATGTGGTAATTCGACTTTAGTCCATCTATTTCGAATGGACTAAATTAAAATTATCGTGCCTATGTACTAATTCATAGTTTAACACTATGGATTAGCTAATAAAATGCTAATTTAAGTTTTGTGACTTATAAAAAGAGGAATTGCAGCATACATATGATCTAAGATATCATTCGAGAACCATTTAATTTTCGTTTTGTTAGTTATATATGGCTTGGCTATTTGACTTGTATATGTTTTCAATATAATTTATTTTTTATCCAGTGAAAAGTTTAATAATCATCTACAATTCTCTAAAGGGGTTCATTTGTATTAACTAATAAATAACATTATTAGGTTGAAGAATTGGTATACATGCATGTGGAGTAGAAAATATTCATTATTAGTTTGCATAATAAATAAAACAGTACATATCATCATTCAATATTAAATAAGAATATAGGATACACAAAAAATTACATAATTAAGAGAGAATTATTATATTCAAAACATTCATAACTTATAACATATGTTTTAAGTTGTTTTAATCTATCACAATATCAATAAAGACAAAAAAAAGTCTTTAATATGCATTTTTAATTTTTACATATCTTGAAATTTCTAGTTAATAAAGCATTTAATCAATACAGTGAATAATTTTAGGTAGATTATAAATCAACTTACTAAAATTTTGGGAAAGAAAAACAACTTTTAACACTTCAGTAGAGATAAAAACACAAATTGGTATAGAAATTTCTAATTTAAAATGTTAAAAATTGGCAAGAATATTTAAACTTTTTCAATGGCTATACCCTAATTATCTTTTGTTTGTTTTTCAATCCCATTGGTTTGACTTTTCTATTTATTAATGTTAAATTTCTTTTGTTATTCTATTTTTCTTCCTTTATGTAATCTTTTCTAAAACAATATATTTGTCATTTAACTTAAGTTGTTACTATTGTTTAGCATACAAATTAATGAAATTTCTCTAAATATTATGCTTATGGTGAAATCCATTCAAAAAACATGAGAAGAGCCATTATGGTATTGATGCATAGCTAAAACCTATAAATAATTTTCATTCTACCAACAAGACTTATGTAATTTTATAATTAATGAAATTGATTCTTTGTAATGATATTATATTATTTTATATGAGCAGCATATTGCAATATAATGTTAACTATTGCTAAGTTAAATAATTACAATATAATAACAGAAAATACAAAAAGAATTTATTCATAATTATCATAAATAGATAATTATATTTTATTTTCATAAAATCATAAAACTTCTTTTAAAGAATAATAATATTACATGAATATTTGGCAACAATTAATTAGTCAAGTTATCTATTATTCCTCATATTAAAACATCTAAAGTGCAAAAATTAGAAGCATATGATCCCTAATAACTAAAATTTTCATATAGTTTATCATCATTACATAAAAATAATTTCAAGACTACTAAGAGTAATACATTTGAGCTAAAAAAATCAAGATGAAAATTGTTTTGCATTGGCTTACAAGTTGCATAAATGAATGGATTGAAGGAAAAGAATTGAACTACTTTGAAACATAAACATAATCACAACTAGTGTAAACAACTAAACCAATTAAAAGTTTGATTTGGTTCCAAAGTAAAAGATCGAAAGCAAATTATTCTCAAAATTGGTCCTCTTTGTCGGATTATCTACCTTTCTTTTGTTTCTATCACTTTTTCGTTTATACTTCTTTCTCGTTCAAATCCTTTATCTTTTCCTGTGTTGTCAAGATGACCTAAGATACAAAGAATTTTACGAGCAACCAAGTAGGAAATAAAGTATACAAAGAATCTATAAATGGTCATTACCTCAATTCAAATAACTTATTTGATAGAGAGGACTACAATTGTAATATTTACTAATATTTTCAAGCTTATAAACAATCGAACAAGAAAAAATCATAACTCATATGTTTTAAACCTTTGATTGAACTTACATCAAACACAAAACCTTACTAAAGCAAAAGGCCATGCAGATGATATTAAATGAATTAAACTTAGTTTTTTATTAGAGACATGAGTTTCACTGCGTAAATTTACTCAAAACGACATTATTTTTCTATAACTTTCAAACTTTCGGCAAGGCTTAAGCTGATTTGGAAAAGTTCAAGTTTGACCTAAAATTCGATCAATTCGAGTTAAGTACATTTACTTCAAGCAGAGTTAAGTCAGGTCAGGCCAGGTTTAGACTTAATTGCCCCTTAGGCACTAGATTGCTCACCACACTAACCACTTTGGAGGGTATAGAGAAGCACATTATGAAGTAGCCACATGAATATATTGAGGAGGTCTTTTGTGGGCCAATTTCTGTTAAGCTTTTTCATTACATGATCTTAAAGTGGGATATGGGACCATGTGTTCATCCATGAAAATGCAAAGAATATCATTTAATTGCATTATAGTTGATTCACCTAATTATTTGTACGAGGGATGTGATTGGACTAGTTGCACATAATATTTTAAAAACTTTCTCAGGGTGCATTTAGTCAATTAATCAATATAAATTCCAAGATCCATATCAAATCCACCAAGTATTAAAACTTGATTGGGACTCTTGGTGGGTTAATTACATAAAATAATGGTAAAGATCATGATACTTATTTTTATAAATTTGAAATTACCAATTTCATCTTAAATCAAAGTGTTCATTAAAATTTATATTTTCAATATTAGAAACACTTACAAAAACAAGTTATTTGTTAATAAAAAAGTTTATAAAAGTATTCATTATATATAAATCAGCTCCAAAAAAAATGTCAGTGGGGGAATGCTCTACTATAGATATATTATTTGTTTACCTAAGTGCTTAAGTAAAATGGCTTGTGAAGTTGAAGTATTTAATGATTACTTGTTAGAATTATATTGGACATTTGTGTTCAATATTATGTTAATATTAGAATATATAGTGGACAATTGGATTTTGAGCTCCAAAACAAGGCTTCTTTGTTGAGAGTTATTAAAGCCAACTTTTTTACTTCTAAAGTAACGTGTTTTCCTAAAATTTGCCCTTAAATGAATCATAACTTAAAAAGGGAAAACTTACAAAACTTATGAATGTTAAAGAACTATTAACTATTCCAAGTGACAATAGTCTTAGAAAGGATTTTCCATTTAGATTAATATTTATTACTTTAAAATTATATAATTTTCAAGTTGTACACAAATTGAAGAGATTTAAATTGTAACTCCTAATTTTCATAGTTCACTTTGTATAAAAGACTAAGATATTTAAATATTTGAAGAATAGTTGAAATAAATCATTATGTATTTACTCTATTTGTCTATTTTCATATGATAATAAGTCCTTTTTATTGTTATCACGTTCTATTTTTATGGTTATATTGGGTGAAATAATCTTGTCATACAACCAATAATATGTTGGTGTATTAATAAACAAGTTGCATGTTAAATAGGAGAATCGTGGCTTTGAACTTTAGATATGTTTATATGTCTAAATGTACGAAGATTAGAAAAAAGAAGAATAATCTCTTATACAAAAGTTTAGAGGTTTTTAATTTGATTTAATAATTGAAAAATCCCCTTAATAAACATATTGAATAAAAGAAGGATGAAACTTCAAAGTGAAGAATTATATTATGTACGCATTAAATGAAAGTAAAAGTGAGAATATACATGTAAGAAGATATGAAGTTTTATAATTATATGACTTAAGATCAGCTTCTGGCTTTATGTTGCACTATCTTTATGTCAGGTTCAACCTACATATCTCCTAAGTAGTTAGACAAACTAAATTCCCAAAGACTCTATTTTTCAAAAGTAAACTCATTTAATCATCCAATCTTTATTTCCTCTCCTTTTAACTATACACACAGTAGTTGTGCCTACTTAAGTTTTTAAGAACCTTTGGTCATACCAAATGGTTCTTTATATTATTTACATGATGTACTAAACATTAATTTTTATATTTCCTTATATTTCTAACATAGTTTGTTTCCATTATGATTAAAGATGACCTATCCATAATGGAAAAGCCATCTAATTTAACTAGGATCCAAAACAATAAGTGTGGGATTTTGTTATCTCAACCAAAAGAGAGTTCATACTATTGCAATTTTTGCAATTTAAATGTAGTTCTTATTGTTAAGAAATTATAAATATATTAGACTTGTTTTTGAAGACTTGGAAACATAATTTTTTATTTGGATGGCTAAACATATTTTTTTAGGCAATAAGATTCGATATAAATATAAGAATGTAACATTAACAAATCACACTAGTTAAGTTGATGCTATCAAATAAAAGCAATTACTACCATATAATATCACCCTAAAGATTTTACAAAATCAGTGCTAATGTTCCTTCAATTTGACTTAACCCGAAAATCACTTCACTTAAGAGATGTACCCTTAAAAGGAAAATCACCAGTGTGCTCATTTCTTCATGATAAACACAACAATGATATTTAGTCAATAGAATTTTATGTTGCATATTCTCCTGCCAGTCATATTCTCTTATTGTTCTTGGTCTTATAAGTGCTTCAAAAGTGAGATAATGGAATCCAAAATCAATACCTTTATATTACAACTCTAGCCAATGGCATCCAATTGTTAAATAAAAAAGATTATTTTTGCGATTTTCAATATCGTTTGACATCATGAAGAAACGATAATTCTTTTAGGTTTTTGCATAAAATCGATTTAAATTTTTGTTGTATTAATTTAATGAAAAATTGTGCGGATTATTTTAGTTGTATCTAAATTATATGTATGATATTAGGTTTAGGTCCACACTCAATCTAATTTTATCTACATTATTGATATGGCCCTAGCTAATTAAATGCATTATTATAAAAATTGATTTCACTTATTTTGACAATTTTAATAGACCTCTCTCTCTCACACACACACAATTTTTGGCAATAAAATGATGCTTTGATCAATTAGTATGTGCCTCAATTAGTTCACTTTACCAATTCAATCAAATGTAAGTATTTCATATTGAATCTAAGAACTTCTGTCAAGATTAGTTTACCTTTCTCCTTTTTCATAAAACTTGATGAATCTATGAACTTCTGTCAACATTAGTTTACCTTTCTCCTTTGCTATAAAACTTGATAGCTTACAAAGCTGATTACAATATTCATAAACATTGAACCACCAATGTATTTTATGTGAGCATTTAAATGCTATTTGAGTCATATATTTGTATTAAAATTCTCTTTCCCTAATGACCATGAAAATCCTTACATGTTATAAATAAACGAGTGATTGAACACATAATTATTTATTCTAATTAGTGAGAGTGAGCAATGTTAAAATATTTTTATTTAGATTACAATTAATTAGTCTTTTAGTTTATAGTTTAGTCAAATAGAGATCAATAAACCCATAGTTCTATTGTTATCCTATTATGATCTTCATCTCCTTAATAGGCTTATTAGATATAATATGGTTATTATATAGGACTATTAGAGCATCTTGCTGATAAGCCTCAAACCTTTAGCTAATAAACCTAATTCTCTCTTGTCTTCTAATAATAGTATATGTTAGTGACTTATAAAAGGTTAGGTTTATATTGTCTATAGTTTAAATTAAAATAATAGAAGAGACAAGAAAAGAGTTAGGTAATTTCTTACAATTTTAGGTTTCTTAAATAAGTAGTTCAATAATCTTAAAAAAATCCAAGCATGTCTTCTAATTTAAGTATTCCTAATCCTTTTCCACTATTTACTCATCAATTATTAAGGTATATAGAATTTTATTGAATAATCTTTCAATCTCTTTTATTGAATACAAGTGATTTTTGCATGTGGTATCATAATATGTTTTAATAGATTCTAAATTAATTCACAGTTTGAATAGGTCAACAATTTTTTACAAGAAAAATACAGATTTAAGGTTTTTTTAAAATTTAATTCTATTTGCTTGAAACCATAGAATTGTAAGTTGCTTATTGTCAATAAATTATGAAATTGGTTAATAACTATACCAAAGTGAGTTATTAATTGATTTTATAACTTATTATTGATTAAATTTTATGTTTCTTGAATTTTTTGAAGTTTCCCTTAACCTTTACAGTTTTTGGCCTTTTTTATTGTGTTTTTTTTTTCATTTTTTCAATTTTGGACATAGTTCCTAACCGATAGATCGCACCAAAAATTTGTCAAGGTAACATATATTGGTAATTTTTGAGAGCGTGTTGGGTTAATCAAATCGACAATCTAATTGACCAATTGGATAGTGTGTCTAGTTGACTAATTAATTGATTGGATAGTTTATCCAATTAAACAAATGGTCGATCAGATAGGGGAATTTCTATATTTTATTTTTATAAGATTTTAAATAATTTTGGCTAACTCAATAAGTTTATCACCTTATAAATCGTTTATCTCTTAACTTTGATTTGTTACATGTCTAAAAGGGATAACTTATATGAGTTTGGTGATATTGATAATTTTATCTTATAAATTATTGTTTACCCAAAGGAGAAAATGATTTGTAATATCATTTCTTAAAACTCTTATTTACATTATTTAATTGCCCATAGAAAATTTTATAATGTGAATTTTGAGTTTTATTTGGTTGTTTATAAAAGATGTCTTATTTTTCAATCAAGTGAGTCAAATAATTGGGAACAATCAAATTTGCCAATTGAAACCTTGGATATGAATAACTTCTACCCTTAAAAGAATGATATAAAGTTGGCTTCAGGTTTGACTAATTTAAATACAGCTCTCACTAAGGAAGAGCTTGCACCTATGACACAAAAGAACATAGTGGAGTAGAAGTTTCACTTTAAAGTAGAAAAGATAGAATAAGCTAGCTTCATGGTGATGAAGAAGTTGATTTTCCCAATCATTTAACGAAACAATAACAAAAGATTCATAGTATCTTTGGAGAGAAATACTAAATGTAAAAAGAATTAAGTCAGTTAACTTTTGCACAGATTGACTTGATTAATGTAAGATAGAGAACTTCAGATTAGAACTTACATTACGAAGATGCAAAATATAGCTAATAAGCTAAATGGTAGTCAGGTCCTAATATCATATTTTTCTTAATTTAATAGATGTTAAATTCTTTATCATTTAAATTTAGTTTCTTAAACATAGTCTATAATGCTAGGAAGGAAGTGTTGATTGTGAATGAGTTAATATCGATATGTGTCCAAAAATGGGAAAGATAAACCATAAGAAGGTTAATGATATGATTGTTGTGGTTGAATCCTCAAGAATCAAAGAGAATTATGGTAATCAAAATAAGAAGTGGAAGAAGATAAAGGTTTTAATAAGGATATAGACCAAGTCAGTAGGCTAGCTAATAAGGTTAAGAATAAGAATGTTAAGTAGTATTAGGACTAGATGGAGAACCTTAAAGAGTGACTATTATAAGTATAATTGTTCTATGCAGAACAAGGAAAGCAAATCAGGTATCCTTGAGGTTTTAGTTTGCTTTAAGTCATCTTTAATAGATGTAGCCCAAATAGTTGATAGTCAAATAGTGGTTCCTCTATTTATATTTAAGAAAATATAAATTAGACTCTAACGCTTTGACCAAAATATAAGTTAAACTTTAACATTTTTAAGCATTTAAAATAAGTCATAACATTTACAAAATGCTCAAAATAATCTCTAAATAGATGAAAATTGGACAAAGTTAAGTCTCTATCCCTTATGTGCCATGTTAGCACTAACATGACACATATTATATTTTTTATCTAACATATAGGGCCTATTAGGTCACATGACATCCATATGAGCACATATTATATTTAAGTTAAAATATGTTAATGCTTATTATAAATTTATAATTAAAACTAACTAAACTAATTTAGTTGAAATTAATCATAATTAACTAAGTAACTTAATTACATTATGATTAAACAAAATTTCAAAAATTTTAAGTTAACTTGAAGAACCCTAGTTCCTAATAAACCTATTTCCTCTGTCAACTCTTTCCAACCCTAATAGAATTTCCAGTAAACTTTAATCTCAAATTCTTTCAATTTTGATGACCATTTAAAGCTTGGAGTCTTCTCTTTCACATAAGAGATACCTTTGGAATCTTCTCATTTGTTGACGGTGAAGTGTTTATAACTTCAAGTTGGATCTTCTTTTTCATTTTTGTTGTATTAAGGGTAGGCATAAAAACACAAACCTAAAAAGGAAACTACATAAAAATAACTTCAAGATTGGGTTAAGAGCTTTCAGTGTATTACCTAGATCCTTATTCCTGCAATAATTGCAAATTAAAAGTGGGTTTAGAGTTGTTTTGCACTAGACATTAAACTAGAGGAAAAATAGTGTGCCTAAGTGAAGGTTCTTTAAAGGAATTATTTTTGTTCTCTTTTGAGTCGAGTGAGTTAGATATAAGTAGCCAACTTTATTTGTTATGAACAATTTGGATGTTGATGGCTCTAAACTATGGATTTGAATTCTGGGCATCTTTAGATGTTAAAAAACAAACAGCTAAATGCTTTTCAATAACTTTTCATAAAAACCTAAACACTACCTTAAATGGAAGTCTTGGCCAAAACGTAATGGAGTAAAACATTTTTATTTTTAAAGAAATCTAACTTTGAAGCTACTGTTTCCTTAACTTTTCCAAGGAAATTATTAGGAAATGGTAGGGGGAGGGGGTAAATTAGGTTTTATTAGGAGGTGGGGTTTTTAATTAGGAGTTAGGGTTCTTCCGTTGTTTGAAATTTTTGAAAAATTAGGAATTTTGTTTAATCATATTGTAATTAAGTTAACGTGTTAACTAAGATTGATTATAATTAAATTAGTTTAATTAATTTTAATTATAAATTCAAAATAAAAATAAAGATTTAACTTAAATCTAATATATGGGTTCTACTATGTCATATGGATGTCACAAGAAATAGTGGGTCCTATATGTCAAATTAAAATATATATATAAAAATAGACAAACTTAATTCTGTCTAACTTTTCATCCACTCAGGATTTAGTTTAAATGTTTTGTAAGCATTAGAGTTCAATTTAAACATTCCAAAACATTAGGGTATAACTTGTATTTTGGTAAAAACATCAGGTTCTAATTTACACTTTTACCATTTATATTTTTAACATTACATACACTAAAGAACAAAAAGATATACTAATGGAAGGAAGCTTAATGCACTAATATACCACATGAGGATACTTCTATACATGGACAAACAAGCAATCGGGTTCTAATTTGATAAAGAAGAAATTGGATAGTAGTGTGGCAAATCTTAGATGGATGAATCTATTTCCTAACTACATTTCAAATTCGGCTAATCACTTATCTGATCATACCCTCATTCTTACTTATCTGATTGCAGACATAACCATCCTTTTACGTTCAATGAATTTCTAATGCAACTAACTAGGTTTGAGGAAGGTTTATGGAATGCATTAAGATCTAAAATTCGAGGAACTAAGTAATTTATCTTTATGCAGAAGTTGTAATTAATCAAACAGGAAATTAAAAGACTTTATGGTGCCAATATTAACAACACATACCATCTTTTCAACACAACTAGAGGAGAGTTGGAAGCTATACAACAACTACAATACACTAATCCTAGAAATCAAAGAATATAAGCAAAAGAAAGGGAAGCAATACACAATTACTCCCAAGCACTGTTACTTGATTATTCCCTATCTAAACAAAGAGCAAGAGTGAATGGATGAAATATGGAGATAGAAACACTGTTGCATTTCACAAGGCCATAGTTTGAAGAAAGGCGAGAAACAAAATTATTTCACGCAACCACAACAACATTGTTCTTGATTCTCAAACTCAGCTTATGCAAGGAGCTTATAAACACTTCAGTGAGCTTATGGGCAAGCTTACGAATGCACACTCTTTCAAACTATTTCTCAAAAAGATCTTAAATGAATCTCTTTCTTTAGAAGAAGAAACCTAATTAGCCAGACCTATCTCATTCCAGGAAATTAAGGACAAAATTGCATCTCTCCCCCTTATAAAGCCCCTGGATGTAATGGTTTCAATGTCAATTTTTTTAAGGAAACTTGATCTCTCACCAATAATATAGTTTTAGAAGCTGTGAAGGAATTCTTTAGTAAAGGTACACTTCTCAAAGAATTGTGAGTTGAATAGCTTCAGTGATTTTAGAACAATTGCTTGGTGCAACTCCTTATACAATATCATTTCTAAGCTTATAACTCAAAGGCTCAAAGGAATTCTTCATAAGTACATTAACCACACTTGAGGTGCTTACATACATGGAAGAATAATTGGTGATAACATTCTAATACCTCAAGAACTCATTACCAATTACTCTACGAAGAAAAGCAAACCCAATTATTGTATCAAAATTGATCTCAGGAAAGCATATGATAACATTGATTAGAGCTTCATCACAAACATTATGCAGGCTATGGAATTTCCAGAAACATTCATACGGTGGATTGAACAATGCTTGACGACTTCTTCTCATAGAATCTTGATGGATGTACAACCTATTAGTTTTTTCCAAGTAGCAAAGGGATCATGCAAGGAGATATTTTATCTCCATACATCTTTGCCTTAGTGATGCAAACTCTGCATAAAATCATTGAGATTATTGTGGCACGAAATTTCAAATACTACTCTAAATGTGGTAAATTTAAACTAACTATTCTTTTTTTTTTTTTGCAGATGATGTGATTTTGCTTTCAAAAGTCGATGCCAATTCCATCTCCACCATGATTAAAGCTTTGAAGATATTCCAAAGAACTTCAAGACTTCAAGTCAATTGTTTTAAGAATAATACCTTTCTTTCTCAGAGCACCTCAGATCTTTAGAAATCAATCTCTACCTTAACAGGGTTTTAGTTTCCCAATGAAATATTTAGGCATCCCCATTTCTCCACTTAAATTAAAAGCAAAGGATTACACTGAACTACTTGATCGAATACAAGCCAGAATCTCAACTTATAGTTCTAGACATCTTTTGTGAGGTGGGAGAATACAGCTTATTAACTCGGTTGTTAATTCCATCAACACCTATTGGGTAGCCTACTTATCTTTCCTAATATCAATCCTAAAAGCCATAGACAATATGTTCTGTAACTTCTTATGGACAGGTAGCAAGTAGAAAAGTCACCAAACTATGGTGAAATAGAAAGAAATATGCACTCCTAAAAATTAAGGTAGTTTGGGAATTTACTCCATTAAAACTATGAACTCAATCTTACTCCCCAAAAGACTATGGCGATTAATGGAAGACAACAATCTCCATGGTTTAGATGGATACATAATTACTTCATTAAGAATAGGAGTATATGGGCAATAGATTGTTCACACTTTCCCTCTACTACTCTTAAAGTCATTCTCAAAATAAGAGATAAACACAAAGTGGACTTTTTTACGCTAATAGGGAATGGGAGGAACGTCAATTTTTGGTATGATAACTAGCTTTCAGGTGGACCATTGATTAATTCAAATGCAATTAAATCATCAGTTGCTAAGACATTACAAGGCAAGGAAAATTTTTAGAACCTTACATTTCCTAACTCTTTAGCTAATGATATTTATGAAACTTACTACAAAACTGAAATAGATAAATACATTTGGAGACATTCATATGATGGTAAATTTTCAAATTCCTCTTATAAGAACTTAAATTTTTAAACAACTTCCCAAGTTTTCATAGACTAAAGCCATTTGATCTTGTCATATTCAACCCCGTGCAACATTTACTCTATGGATTATGATAAAAGGAAAATTAAGAATAGTAAATAAGATAGCCAAATACACTTAGCTCACCAACTGATATTGTTTATGCAGAGAAGCAAAGGAAACTAGCGCACTTATTCTTCAAATGTCATTACATTAGAGATATATGGAGGGAGCTTCATAACAAATGCACATTAATTGCTGAAATTGATAATCTAGGCAGCATCTGAATTCGTCGACCGAACTACAAAAACAACACCACTAGTAAATGCTTTTGGATAGTTCTTTCTTCGACACTCATAGCTACATCAGATGAGAGAAACTTCAGAAATTTCTAAGACAAATGCAATTTTTTAAACAATTGGTACAATAGATTTGGCTCCAAATTAGCTTACAAAAGCATAATTTTCAGCACCTATGATGCCTATTTATATAGTAGAATGTGTAGATTGCTTTGAGTTATAATAGAGAAGTTTAATGACAGAGTAAGTAACAATTAAATTTAGGACCCTAAATGACTGCAGTGGCTCACATAATGGGTAGATAATAGCTAAGTCATGTTGGCACACTAGGTGAGACAATAACAACATGCATGGTGGAAATCACGTTGGCATACAAGGTGGAATGTTAACAACATGCATGGTGTGACAATAGCAACCATTGATGAGTATGTTTGGGAGTGAAGATGGATTTGCGTGAAGCTAGGATTTTACATTTAAAGTTATATATGTTTCTGTTAAGTGTTCAGGTGAAGTGTCCTTAGTTGTTTCTAAATACAGTCGATACATTACTTTGTAGGTTATAACATTTTCAATTTGCCTCAAGGCCTAATACATTGAAATTTAAAAAAAAATAAAAGAAGCCTAATAAAGAGGATGTGATGGTACATTAAAGCCATTGGGTTGAAGTTTTGTCTACGTGGTAGTATAATGTTCAATAAAGAGATGTATACTTCATATATGAGACAAAACTTAGTTTTATAAACTTAATAAAGTATTCATTGTTATTCAATAATAAAAACATTTTATCATCTCTTAATTCCATTTTCATTAGGGAAAATTTGTTGAATGGTGGTCTTTATTACTTAGATTTGTAGCATTCTAATAAAGTAGTTACAAATACTGATAGTATTATAATAAAGTAGTTACAAATATTGAAAAAAGGAATTTAACCTAGGAGAAATCATTCACCTTACGATATAAGAGACATTCCCATTCTTTGAAGGAAATGATTGACAAATTGATGAAGGATGAAATCCTCCATATTTTTTAGTTTGTGATGATATTAATAGTGCATGTGTAGATTATATTATAGGAAAACTCATTAAAAGTAATAAGAAATGTGCTACTAGAAATAATGGGATGTTAGAGATAATGTACACATATATTAATGGGCCTTTGAATCCCACTATAGATAGAAATAAGTTTTTTGTGATTTATATTGATTATTACTCTTAATATGTTTACTTATATCTTATCAATAATAAGTTTGAGATCTTAAAGAAGTTCAAAATATTTAAGATAAATGTTGAGAAGTAACTTAAATAGACTTATTACACTTGATAGGTCAAATCTTGGTGGAGAGTACTATAGTAAACATGGATATTTAAGTTAAGGAAATGACCTTTCGCTAAGTTCTTTAAGGGTTATGACATAGTACACAATACGCCATGTCATATGCATATGATAAAAAGAAAAATCACATGCTAAGGGACATAATGAGGAGCATGATGGTGAGATCAAAACTTCCTTAATATATATGGGCAAAGCACTAAAGAAAGCATGCAACTTCATAAATCATATTCCTAGTTAGTTAGTTTCCAGAAGTCCTTTTGAATTTTGAACAAGTAGGAAGCCTAATTTGAGTGTTTAGAGTTTTCCAAATGAACTAAATATTTATAACCCACCAAAAAAAGAAGTGGATTTTAGGATAACTCCTAAGTTATTTACATGTCATCTTCAAGGTTTGAAAGGCTAAATGTTTTACTATTCTAGTAATATTTCCAAAATTGTTGAGTTGTTGATGATAAAGTTCTTTTTTATAGTGATGTAGTAAATGTACCATTAAGAGCTCAAGTACTTGAGGAGCTTGAGTTAGTAGCAATATATGTTCCTATTGTCAGAGATACATATTATAAGATGAAGTTGTAGTTCCTAATGTTATAGATGAGATGTGTGTTATTGAGAATGCTATGGTGGATACTCAACTTCATCATTTAGCACCATTGAGATTTTTATAAAGAGATAAAAGGCCTATACCATTATATGATATGTTGTTATTTATATAGGCGAGACTAATAATTTTTTAGGAGAGACTTCAGGTCATATTACCTATGATGAAGTAATGATAAGTCATCATTCTAATAAATAGATGATGATGATTATGGAGGACCAAACAATTATGTTTAAGATTTAGTTTGCATTCTAAATAGTTTCAAAACCATTTGTTATAACTAAGTGTTCAAGACCAAAATAGATGCTAAAGGCAAGATTGAGAGGTTCAAAGTAAGGCTTATGGCTAAAGAGTACACTCAAAAAGTGGACTATACTGAGACTTCCTCACTAGTCTTAATGAAGAATTCATTTATGATCATTATGACTTTAATAACTAATTTTATTTATGACCATCACCATATGAATATCAAGAAACCTTTTTAAATAATGTTCTTGTAAAGAAGGAGTAAATGTAAAAGTTCAAAGGTGCATGCTAAGTGGTTGAAGAATTTCACTAAAAGACTTAATATTGTTGATTCAGTTTCTAGACCTATCAAATTTTAATGTGATAACTCATATTATACTATTTTCCAAGAATAGAAATAAAATTTATAGTGTCAAGTGTATAAAGATTAAAAGAGCACTAAGAAGTCTACTACTACTACTACTACTACTACTACTACTACTACTACTACTACTACTACTACTACTACTACTACTACTACTATAGAATTCCAACTATTTTGCAAGGTTAATTATCAATGTCGAAATAATAATTAACCTCAGGTATCCATCCCTCTCTTAAGGCATAAAAGTATACTCAATTAGGGAATTGTTACCACTCATATATGCAATTAACCTTAATTGAACTTATTAAGTATAATTAATCCACTTAGTTATCACTCTCTAGTTAAGGAAATCTATTTTTCTAAAACGTAAACTATTTTAGTATATAGATGTGCAATTAACCTTAATTAAATTCATTAAGTATAGTTAATTTATTTTGATATCAGCTATTTTAGGAAATATCATTCTTTGATCCTTAATTTTTTTTCTCCTAGTGCATAGATTATTCCTCACCTTTCGATCCTTCATACAATCCATAATATTGAATATGTAATGGTTAGAAATATATCCAATAACTAAAATCAAATCAAATAAATTCAACCAAATACTAATTCCTTATATATTAATAATTGAAATATTCATCACAAAATACGTCCCTAATCTTAAATAGGGATTTTAGTTCATAATTATAATCAAAATAAAACTAAAACTAAAGCTAAAACTAAAACTAATTAATCTTAATATGAAAGAAGTAAGAGAAAGAAAGAACTAAAAGAGTTATTACGATCCTCCTCTAATCTTGCTCTAAATCCCTCCTTGATATTAATAAATCCTAAAACTATTCTAAATCATAAGGGGGTGGTCACACACCTTCCTTCTAAGTTAACCCTAATAGGATTATTTATATCTATGGTTATTTAATAGAATCATAAGGTGATTGAAATTATGTTTTTGTGGGTCCTCATAAGTTGTTACATGACTAATGTTAGACTAGCTTTTACATGGATGCAGGATATCTAATGGAACTCCACTTTTCCTTACTCAATGTGTAATTGTTGCATGACACCAACTTGTAACTAGCACTATTTAGGTTCTTTTTCTTTAATTCTCAAATCTTGAAAAAGACAAGCATCTATCTTCTAGCTGTGTCTAAGGCTTATTAGGTCTTTTTCACTAAAGTCTCTAATTTTTGAATCTTCAAGCTTAAGTTGATTATGATGCTTTCTATAGTCTTATTTTTCATTTTCACTTAATGGGGTTAGCCCATTGTTATCCTTAAAAATGAAACTAAATAAAACAAGAATGTATAAAGAGGAATTAGATCACTAACTAGTGAAAACAAGACAATTAAGTGGTAAAAAGGAATCAAAATAAACAAATGTTAAGATTTTTCTAGTTCATTTATAAAGAATTCCAATTATTTTGCAAGATTAATTATCAATGTTGAAATAATAATTAACCTCAGGTATCCATCCCTCTCTTAAGGCATAGAAGTATATTCAATTAAGGAATTGTTACCACTCATATATGCAATTAACCTTAATTAAACTTATTAAGTATAATTGATCCACTTAGTTATCACTCTCTAGTTTAGGAAATCTATTTTTCTATAACGTAAACTGTTTTAGTACATAGATTTGCAATTAACCTTAATTAAATTCATTATGTATAGTTAATTTGTTTTGATATTAGCTATTTTAGGAAATATCATTCTTTGATCCTAAAATATTTTTTCTCCTAGTGCATAGATTATTCCTCACCTTTCGATCCTTCATACAATCCATAATATTGAATATGTAATGGCTAGAAATAGATCCAATAACTAAAATTAAATAAAATAAATTCAACCAAATACTAATTCCTTATGTATTAATAATTGAAATATTCATCACAAAATACGTCCTTAGTCTTAAATAGGGATTTTAGTTCATAAATATAATGAAAATAAAACTAAAACTAATCAATATTAATATGAAAGAAAGAACTAAAAGAGTTATTACGATGCTCCTCTAATCTTGCTCTAAATCCCTCATTGATATTAATAAATCCTAAAACTATTCTAGATCATAAGGTGGTGGTCACACACCTTCCTTCTAAGTTAACCCTAATAGGATTATTTATACCTATGGTTATCTAATAGAATCATAAGGTGATTGAAATTATGTTTTTGTGGGTCCTCATAATTTGTTACATGAGTAATGTCAGACTAGCTTTTACATTGCATGACACCAACTTGTAACTAGTACTGTTTAGGTTCTTTTTCTTTAACTCTTAAATCTTGAAAAAGACAAGAATCTATCTTCTAGCTGTGTCTAAGTCTTATTAGGCCTTTTTTCACTAAAGTCTCTAATTTTTGAATCTTCAAGCTTAAGTTGATTATGATGTTTTCTATAGGCTTATTTTTCATATATCTCCTCAATAAGTTATATGTGGATAAACTCGCACTCAAATTTGAGATTTCTCCTTTAAACCATCACTTACAAGACAATTAACTAAATATAGGAAAATATCATATAATTTCACATAAAATCTTTTCATAAATGTGTTAAAACACGGCTAATTTAACCTCTAACAATATGCAAAATACAGGCTCATTAGATATATTAACTATAATACACCAATATGACTTAACTTGAGTTCTTTATGCTAATATATTTTTCAAAATTTACGCATAAACTTATTAAATTTGTTATTTGATCCAATCTAGTTATTTTAAAATTATTTTTAAAGAAATTATTAAATTATAATTAGCTTTGCTCAAGTGAGATAAAATATTAAAAAATTTTATTTGGGAGAATTACTTATTGCTTTATTTTACCATTGTTTCAAATTAAGACCTATAAGCTTATAGTTATATTTGTAATCGAACTCGATCTTTTTCAACAAGTTTATTAGATGTAGTATGGTTATTGCGCAAGGTTATTAAGACACCTTAATGATATACATCAAACCTTTAACTAATAACACTAAGTCTCTCTTATCACATCATTATCCTCTATACAAATGACTTATAAATGGTCAAGTTTATACCATTTATAATCTGACTTAAAATAGTGAAAAGGATCATAAAAGAGTTATGTCATCTTATAATTTCAAGTTTCTTCAATAGAAGAGTCAATAATCTAATTAAAGAATTACAAATAAGTTTTCCAATCCAAGTATTCTTAATACACTTTGAGTATTCATGCATCAATTACTAAAAATAAGTTTTCCAATCCAAGTATTCTTAATACACTTTGAGTATTCATGCATCAATTACTATAGTATATTGACTAATCTTATAATCATTTTCAATTGATATATATAATTTCTACAAGCAATTCTCCCTGCATTTTCTCAATTTATTTATCAAATGAATTTTGTTTACAAAGAGTAACCTCTCAACCTGAGGCCTGCCTTATACTCCAATATCTTCTGATTCCATATAAAACTTTAAACAATAATCCTCCTAGTCTCAAATCAAAATGTTACCCCTAAACTTTAATTTTTTATACTCTAATGTTCCTTAATTAAATCTTCTCAAAAGATCTAGTAAAGGGCCTAGCTGCTTCCTACTGATATGAAGAAATAAGTATCCGTTCCTGCATAATTAGATTTGGCATGTGTGTGTGGTCGAGGTTTTAATTAAAGGCCAAATTTGCATTGTGTTTGTAAGAAGCGTAGTTTTTATTTTTAATTTTTTTAATTTTTTGATTTTTTTAAATATTTTTAATATTATATATAATTAAATATAATTATTACATAACTATTACGTCACGCCGGTTTGACTAATAAAACTACCGATTTAATGACCGGTTTGAATTTCAGAAGGAAAAAAGGGGGGTAAAAGGCAAGTGATAACGCACTTTAAGAGACCAAATATCAAGTGGGACTTGCACACTTTGATTAATGGTGTATGGTGTTATGAACAGTATTCCTATATTACATATATGCCACCCCATTTTTAGTTTGAAATATGATTCTCGATTCCACGTGAATGACCCCACATTCTCCTCCTATCGCCTTTGAGTGCGCTTTATAGTCAAAGCATAGACAGCCAAAGTAAACAAGTAGACTACAATTATTGAACCACTATATATGATTAATCCAGCAACTTGCATATTTCATGCTCCTATGTCAACATTTAATCGTTTCCCTACTTCTGTTTTATACGCCAAATTCATGTGCAAACTTGTAGAGAACACTCGATGTAACTTTGGAGCAAACAACTCATCGACTAATGGAGTCGAGATGGGCAATTGTAACAGGAATTGGCATTACGGGCCTCCTTCCAAATGAAAATAGAATTGAACCCATGTTGGTTTATCAGATTGGCCCAAATCTCTAGTTGCTTGGTGTCCACTTGCTCTTCTATACAAATGTCCTTGGAAACGAGGATTTTATGATAAGCAAAACAATGTTGTCAAAAAGTCCTAATAGTATTAGTTTGGGTGGGTCACGGATCTTGTCATGTGTGCCGACTCAACTTAAATTAGTATTGTCCCCTTTAGCCGCCAGGCGCGGATCTCGTCGCTTGAACCTGTGACCTCAGTGTTTTGTTAGGTGCGTGACCCACGCCTGGTTCGACTCCCAAGACCTCCAAAGAAATGGGAATAGGAGGTAGACAATTTAGGCGACCAAAGGGGACAAAACCTCAATGGTGCGGGTCCACCCAAACCAAGTATAATTCATATCATGCTGGCCTCCAAGCCATTCAGCAGTTGTTTCCATAAGATTTTTGTTGGCATCCCACTGGCAATTAGCCTCTTAATGAATGAAAAACTATTAATCACAGTGCTTAATCTACACCATATTGATCAAGGTTTGAAGGGTTCATCACTCTGAACATGGACCTAATGGACCTCTCACGAGTCAAACAACAACCCACAAGAGAACTGGGCTTTTCATAGTCAACGTCAACCGGGTTGTTTTCTAAAAATCTCTAGCTGTCCATACATATAGAGTATGATTACTGATCCACTCAATCATATCTATAATAAATTTGATAAAATAGATGTACATGTTGCTTGGAATTTAGTGAGAGCAATGATGTACCACCTACCTTGTCTTTAGGTGCTACACAGCTCACCTTGTACCGAAACAAAATCCGTGGTTGCTAGTTAAAAGGATAAGGGTACAGTTATGCCTTCTCATTTGTTTTGTGTTCTTGCCAAGGACAATTACAGCTAACAAAAGTGAACTTCGATTGATACTTGGCCTTTCAAAGGACATCAGTACGCAAGCATGAAATTGTCTCAATTGCTACTCACAAGTCTCCAGTGTTCAGCTTTATAATTTGTCAATTTTAAGAGGCCGGCAGAACATTGTTGTCCTTTTTCTGAAGTTCGGAGTACCCTGATTGAGCAGGGGAAATGTGTGGCTTATAATAGATGAGTTTTAGCCGTTTGGTTGAGTTTTTATCAATAATTTTTTTTTCAGTAAAGTTTTTTTGAGAATAGTTTTTTTTTTAAATCAGTTGACTGCTTGGTTATCAATTAAAAAAATAAATTTTTAAAAAAAGTTTCATATAGTAAACTGCTTGACAACATAAAAATAAAAAACACTTTTATTAATTTTAACTATATTTTATTTTATAATAAATTTATTTATGCTAAATAATTTTGAACATTAGATCACACTCATCACATAACACTATGGGATTTGCTGGGTCTCCGTCCGTACTTTGACAGATTGCACACAAAATCCCATCATCATAATCATCATCCTCTTCTCTGTTTTCAAATTTCCCTTCGTCCTTCTCTGCTTCTTTATTATCTTCTGAACTGTTGTTTCCGCAAATAAATGGCTCTTTCTTCTATTCTCTAGGAGGTTCGATGGACTATCCATCACTACCTGCCAATGGGGTCTTTTCTTCGTTGTCTGGGCGGCGAGTTTCAACAAAAAGATTGGCACTAACACCCTTCTGTTCTTCATCAAAACATGGTTTATATTCAACATTGAGATCCAAAGGCAAAAGGGGCTTATCGGAGACGAAATCGGACTGCAATGCCCACACTTGTTTCTTGGCCGGCAAACAGTAGGCAGTGGAAACGGTGGTTGGGTCAGGGAACGCTTGGCTCCTAAACTCCTTTCGTTTCGTGGTTGGAAGTTGCAACGCCCACACTCCTTTCGTTTCGTGGTCAGGAAACGCTTAGCTCCTAGACAATATTTGAGGTTTTATTTACGTAAGTGATGGAAAGTTACTGAAAAAATAGCTTCCCGAAAAAGCTAAAATTTGGGCTTTTTTGAAAAGCTCCAAATTTTACTTTTAAAAAAGCTATTTTTACTTCAAAAGTGCTTTTCAAATTTACAGTTAAACACCTACTTTTTTTCTTAAAATAGCTTTTGTTGTAGACAAAAGTACTTTTGGATCCTCCAAAAGCTGAACCAAACAGACACATAATGAAATATAGATATATTGGGTAACCTGAACAGAAAATTGATCTCTTTTTTAAAATTAGAGAGCAATTTGGTCAATCTAATCCGATTTAATATTTTTTTTCAAAACTAAAGAGAATCATTAAAGCAAAACGAGAAATCAAAAATGAGGAAGCAACTAAACTCAAAGCCAATAGGCTTAACCCTATACACCCGGACCTAAGCTTCTTCAAAATTGAATACAAAAGCGGAAGAATCAGAACGAACATCAGAAACAATACTACTAGGGATATTATCCCAAACGAAATTGTTTGCATGTAATAAAGCGACCCTCGCTAATAAATGAGCGGCTTTATTAGCACTCCGCGAAGTCCATTGAACGGACAAGTGTTGGAAGTGAGCCATAAGTGACAAACACTCAGCAAACACTACACCAACCTCTAACAAAGTACTAGAAAACTTATGAAGATTATTTATCGCTTCTAAACAGTCCGACTCCAGAACAATTTTGTCAAGATTTTTACTCTTAAGCCAAGCCAACGCTTCTTTAATAGAAATTGCTTTAGCCATTAAAGTTTCCACACAACTGGGGATATGACCCGAAAAAGCTTTCACAAACCGACCCTGGTCATCTTTAAGAACAACCCCAAAACCTAAACTGTTATCCCTCCTCGAAACCGAAGCATCAACATTGCACTTCAACCAACCTAGCTCAGGTTTGCGCCAAGAGTGAGAACGAGGAAAACTGTGACAGTTC
The DNA here is from genome assembly GCA_025434745.1 of Erythroxylum divaricatum. NCBI lineage: Eukaryota > Viridiplantae > Streptophyta > Magnoliopsida > Malpighiales > Erythroxylaceae > Erythroxylum > Erythroxylum divaricatum. The sequence continues at coordinate 40,045,795 of JANTPM010000002.1, read as the reverse complement.
GGATGCATCTGATTAAAAGCCTCTTGTCAATCCTTAAGAAAACCATCCGCAAAAATCACAACTACATTAGGAAATGTATCCTTTTGATCCCAACACAAAAGATTTCGGTGGAACCAAATGCTCCAGCAAATAACCAAAATTCGGTTTCCAATATCAGACTTATTACTAGCTAACACGGAGGAGATGCATGATTTACTATCATCACCTTGCAAAAAAATACTTGCAGCAGTCCAAACACTTCTAGCATACAGGCAAGAGAGTAGCAGATTATCCACAGTTTCCACCAGACCGCATCTGTTGCAGGAAACATCCAAAGATACGCCTCTGTCATAGAGTCTCTGTTTACAAGGGATAAAATCACGCAACAGCCTCCAGTGAAAGTCCTTGATCTTCGGGGGGATCTGGGCATTCCAGATAGAATTCCAATGCCCTCCAATCACATAAGAAGAAAGCTGAGAAAACTAGTCGGTGGCAACTCTATAGCCCGATTTAACGCTGTACACCCCATTCTTGGTAAATTGCCAACAAAAATGATCGACCTCCAGTAAAGGGGAAATTGGGATTTTAAGGACTTGAGAGGCTTCTTCTGGAGCTAAAATCCCGTTTACAAACAAACAATCCCAACCTGAATTTGCAGAGTTAAGCAGAGCACTGATCTTCATATCCTCCATGCCGCTTAATGGAGGTGAGCACAGAAAGAAATCCTCATCACGAATTAGGCTAGGGTTTTGACCTTCTGTGGCGTTAAGGAAATTGCAATTTGGGAAGTATCTTGCTTTAAATAACTTACTTGACAGTGAATTCGGGTGAGTAAGGAAACACCACCCCTGTTTACAAAGCATAGCAACGTTAAAGCAGTGTAAATCGCGAAAACCCATACCGCCCAACTTCTTGGGAGCACAGAGTCTCTCCCATTTGGCCCAATGAATTTTAGATCCATTACCTGATGAAGAACCCCACCAATAAGCGTTCATCATTTTGTGGAGATCATCACAAATACCTTTAAGGAGTAGGAAAACACTCTTACAAAAAGTAGGAAGAGCCTGGGCAATAGTCTTTAGGACGATCTCTTTGCCAGGTTGGGAGAGCAAACGATTTGTCTAGCTATGGATATGCTCCTTCAAGAAAGCAAACACTTGTTTTTTATTCTTTCCGATTAAAGAAGGTAGACCTAGATACCTACCATGATCAATAGGGTGAGAGACCCCAAGAATCGAAATAGCTTCCTGTTTAACATTGAGTGTCGTATTTGAGCTGAACGTCACACCAGACTTCTGAAAATTAATAGCTTGACCCGAAGCTTCCTCATAAGTGGAGAGTATCCGCTTGATATGCCTGCATTCACTTGAAGAAGCTTTAAAAAAGAAGAAGCTATCGTCGGTGAAAAACAAGTGAGAAATTGTAGGGGCACCCCGACAAGTGCTAATGCCATGAATATCTCCTCTTGACTCAGCTTTCCTTAAAAGGGCGGATAGACCTTTGGCACAAACAATGAATAGATAAGGGCTTAATGGATCACCCTGTCTAACTCCCCGATTAGGAGCAATAGGGCCTACAGTTCTGTCATTCAAAACCACCGAATGATTAACTGTGGTAACACACAACATAATACATCTGACCCATTTAACATTGAAACTGAGTTTTAACAGGATAAATTCAAGATACCTCCAATCAACTCGGTCATATGCTTTGCTAATATCAATCTTAAAAGCAACATCACCCTGTGAACCATGCCCTTTGTTCTTCATATAGTGGATAAGCTCAAAAGCAACCATAATATTATCGGAAATGAATCTACCAGGAACAAATGCCGATTGCATAAGAGAGATAATCCTAGGAAGAATAGCTTTGAGTCTATTAGCAATAACCTTGGCTATTATTTTATAGATCACATTACAAAGGGCAATAGGTCGTAAATCTTTCAAACTACTAGGCTTGTCTTTTTTTGGAATTAAGACAATAATAGTGTTATTAAGAGAGGCAGGGAACTCACATTTGTTGAGCTAGGAACAACACTGAGTAAAGATATCAACTCCTACAGTATCCCAACATTTTTGAAAAAAAAAGTTGGATTCATACCATCGGGACCAGGTGCTTTGTCAGGGTGCATTTCAAAAATTGCAGTCTTGAACTCTTCCATTTTAAAGGGAGAGAGAAGGGACAAGTTGTCACTATCTGTTACCACTTGGTGAATACAATCAAACTCTTCAGTATTCGGTGCTTCTAAGGGAGCTGCAAAGAGATCATTAAAATAATTCATAACAATAGAGCACATAAGATCAATGTTCGAGACATCATTGCCCTGAATATCCTCCAAAAAATCGATATAATTAATTCGCTTTCTTTTGGATGCCTGAGCATGAAAAAACCTGGAATTAGCTTCTCCAAAATTAAGCCAAAAAATTTTAGAAATTTTATAGATAGCCTCCTGCGCAAGAAGATTTGAGAGCTCATTTTTAGCTTGCAGAAGCAACCCATCATCCGCCCTAGATTTTCTAATAACATCTATACGCCTTTTTAAAGTATCAATCCTATGTGTGAAATTGTGGTCCTGCGATTTCTGCCATTCAATACGAGTCGCACTACAAGCAGAGATTCTATCTAAGAGGTCAGTATGCCTACCTTGTGACCAACATCAAACACAACCTTCATAAATCCAATTTCAAGCATCCATTTATTCTCAAATTTGAAACGCCTGATTTTTTTAACAGATAATTCAGAGCTAGCAATCAACTTAATGGGACTATGATCCGAATAAGGGCTAACCAAATTATAGAGTTTGTGGAAAGAAAAAAGATCAATCCAATCTGACGTAACAAAAGCCCTATCTAGCCGCTCCATGACCAACGAATCCGAACCTCTTCCTCCTTCCTAAGTGTATCCAAAGCCCACAAGAGGAACATCGATAAGACGACAATCCTCAATGCACGCACGAAACCCATCCATAAGAGAAACAGAGTAGTCCCTTCCACCGAACTTATCATCAACAGAGAGGAGGTTATTAAAACCTTCCATGCAAACCATGGTAAGCTATAACGTCGAGAGAGAGCTTTGAGCAATTCCCAGCTATTTCGTTTTCTATGAGAATCGGGGAAGCCATAGAATCCGGTGAAACGCCATTTAACATTATTAGACTGTGTAATCTCCATATCAATATGGTTACTCAAATAACCCAAAACAAAAGCATTAGAAATATAATTCCAAAACATAGCAAGACCTCCACGACGACCATACCTATCAACACTAAAACAACAATAAAAAATTAACAAACTACGAAGTTTCTCCATCCTGCTAGACATAACTAGAGTTTCACTAAGAAAAAGAAAATGAGGCTTATTAGTTCTATCAACATCTTTTAAAGCATTGACTGCACGCGGGTTGCCCAAGCCGCGACAGTTCCAGGCGATGCAATTCATGAGAATCAGCTGGTCTCACAATCAAGACCGACCATTGGTGAATCAGTAAAGCTAGAGGTTGAAGCTGATGAAGATGAAAGTCTACTGCCGTTCATCTCATCTAATTTGGGACCATAGCATGGAGTTTCCCGGGTCGTTTCTTAACTTCATCAACAATCATACCAGTATTTTCCTTTTCCTTTATAACATCATCTAGCGTCGTGGCAGTATCAAAAGTTTCCATATCCGAGACAACAGGTGCAGTCTTAGCAAAGTCAACATTTCGTGCAAATTTAAATTGTCTGGAAAAAGATCCATACGTATTAACGACTCGATTATTCTTGGATCTGTCTGTCCCCAGATATGAGATCTCGTGATTGTTGGACCTGCCTTCAAAGGAAGTGGGATAAGCGAGATCTCTTCTCCACTGATTTGGCTGGATTTTGTTTTGAATTCGAAATTCCGATATGATTTCCTCCGGTCACTCCAATTTGATCTCCTCCTCCGATAACTCAGTGAGTTTGACACAGCTGGATTCGCTATGGCCAATGATATCACACAAATAACAGATGAGAGGTATCCTTTCATAACTGAAAGCAACCTCAAAGAAATCACTCCCCTCCTTGCGGATCTTCTTGGTTCTCATAAGTGGTTCAGTGATGTTTAAACGGACTCTAATAC
>JANTPM010000002.1:40017751-40041619 GCA_025434745.1 Erythroxylum divaricatum | reverse complement strand
AAAGAAATCACTCCCCTCCTTGCGGATCTTCTTGGTTCTCATAAGTGGTTCAGTGATGTTTAAACGGACTCTAATACGCATATAGTTAACAAAGGAATGCCACTTGTTACCCGTGTCATACTCCAAAAAAGTGCCCATGATATTTCCCAGAGTGATCGCTAAGGATTCTGAAGCAAAAGCCGGGGGGAGATCGTGTACTCTAGCCCAGAAATCGGCATACCAAAACTCCACATCTTCTGGGTTCTCCCCCTCATTCATCTGATGAACCAAGAGAATGCAGTTGTTAAATTAATTTTAAATTTTTTAATAAATAAGATCGATATTTTTCAATCATTTGTAGAAAATTTAAAATTTAATTAATCTTTAATTATTTTTATGATAATATAATATTAATTAATCCTTTTGAATATTAAACCTTTTGTTCTAAAAGTTTAAGTTATGATCCGGCCTTAAGCACATTAAGTCATTTTATTATTAAGGGGGTGCTTGTTTAGAAGCAATGAGAAAAAAAGTATGAGAATGGAATAAAAACTCATGTTTGGTATCAATAAAGGTAACACTTTTATTCGCCCATTTTCAGCAATACTTCATTCAATGTTAGCTATATTTTATTCCTATTTCTTACTATATTTATTCTTATTCTTATTTTCATTATCTTCTGTGAACTAAGTGTCCTTTAAGCAATATATCCTATATTCTACTCCTTTAGGCAATAAATCCTATATTCTACGTCTTATCAAACCAAAATTGTCATTTTATTTGATTATATATATATATATATAGAAGAAATGAATATTACTGGCTGCTTTCAGCTTGCAGTAACGTACCCCAAATGTGATCCCCTCAGGGACACGCCATCTTCCAACATTTAGGTCCATTGAAGAGCCTTGTAATAAATGCCTGCTTGCTTGCACCAGTACCAATACTCGTTATAATTAAAATTCCAAGTCAACAATGCTCAAATTTAATAGTTTGATTGCTCCAATACTCTATTTTTGGCTGAGGGAAAGCTGAAGCTAACCAAGATTCCAGACCGCTGGTCAATTCTTCGATCAAACAATTATAAATTACTCCCACTTGCCCTGCCTCTGGTAAATCTTTCTTCAGGTCAGACCTATGAAAATTTCTAAAAATAAATGATCATACATTAATTAATTTATCATCATTTATCGTGATCATATCTCAAGTTCTGCCGTTTGAAAGAATCTGATAGTACGCAGCCTTATTTTTATAATATAGAGAATTTGTTTCTAATAAGCTGACATGTGTATGTGATATAATAAAAAAATAAAAAATAATTTAATTAGTTTAATGATTAATAAATTTCAGAGTCCCTTTTAGATTTAGACACGTGGCAAACAAATATTAGGTCATCTCCAGCTGAACTTATTTTCAGTCACTCCATATCTCGCAATGACCTGAACATGAAAAAGACACAAAATCTGATTAAACAAATGAACCAGTTGAAATGACCAATTTGTCCAATATCATAAAAAGGAAATAGATGCACCTGTACAAAACTAGGAGTAAATAAGACTAAAGATGAGGACAGTTGCGTCATTCAATTAATTGGAATGGAGAGGAATGGCTTGCGGAGGTGGCAATGTCCTGCTCTCACCAAGTCCCAATACACAAGCATAAACGCAGTCTCTTTGAGCAGTTAAGCTGCTCCAATCCCTCCACCTACCTGCTCTTCCTTTCTCTCTCTGAACCCCTCATTCTCTTTCTCTACAGCTCCCTTTCTTTTATTAGTATTTGTTTCTGTTCCTTCAAACTCCTTCTTTTGCAATATCTGTTGTGCTCGTCTTTGCAAAATGCCTCTGGTGAGGTTTGAAGTGAGGAATGAGTATGGTTTAGGGCGGCCTGAGCTTTATAAGGAAGCTGATAAGGAGGACCCCAAGGCAGTGCTTGACGGCGTTGCGGTTGCTGGCCTTGTCGGGATCTTGCGCCAGTTAGGCGATCTTGCTGAGTGTGTTTTTTATCTCTCTTTCTCTGTTTTTCCCCAACTTTTGAGTTTTGGTTTAGTAGTAATGTTTGTAGAAAGTTCCTTTTTTTTTGTGCGTGTGTTAACTGAACTCTTTGCTTTCTAAAACCTGTGCAAAATGAATGTTTGTAGAATTGTTTTTATGACAGTTAATTTGCAGTAAGTTGCTTTGATCATTTGATTGAAGATAAGGTCTTTTCTTTTTAGTTTTTACTGTATGAGGCGCTGAAGAAAAATGGCTTCGAATTTGCATTATATGGTGTGTAGTTGCGGAGAGAATAAAAAGGGAAACATTGAGAGAATCCATTTAAAGGTACTTGTGATATTGGTGTTGGAGTTTCTCGTTCTTGGTTAATGCTATGTAGTTATTTGTTTATGTTAAGTGGGTTATTCTTAGTTTTCTGTTTTATTAAGTTATTTGGCTTTGAAGTAGTCAATCTTCCTAGTTGCTGTAAAACCCCAGTTGTGACGTTGTGGTGGTTGATAACAATTTGGATGTCGTGAGGTGGAATTCTTGAAACATCATTGCAGGTGGTGAATGAAGAGTTTTCTTTTTAAAATAAAAAAAGGGGCGGAATATGCTATGTTCTCTGGTGGTTTGAATACTTGATGGTGGATTAGTGATTTGGTCGGCAGTAGTTGCTGACATTCTAGAATAAGGATGATACACTAATTCTCAAGGGAAAAAAAAAGGAAACCTGGAGAATGTGTAAGTCTTGAGCACGTAACCTAGTATTTCTGAAAGAAATTTGTTGATTGCTCTCGTTATGAGTTAAAGAGTTTATCATTGTCGTGGACTTTTTCTTTATTCCGCCAAAGGCTTTTTTTTTTTAAAAAAAAAAACTTTAAGCCAATTCAAACACTTGTTGCCCTAATTGCAGACAGTTTGATTTAATGGCCAATTTCAGCTCTAGGCATGACCGGTATATGTATTCCTATTTCCTATTTGTGCTTTTCTCTGCATCTATCAATATTTTTTGTTGATTGTTGAGTTTGAAAGTAGCAGCACATATGAATCTGATTTGCCTTTAGTGGACTACTGGATGTGTTTGCTTAAATTGGTATCTAGATTAAAGGAGATAGGAAGATTACTCCTTATGCTCAACTTATTTCATTCTCTAAAATGTCTTATCTGTGAGATTTATTGGGTTAAGTGGCAGCTCCCTGATGAGGTTAATGCTCCATATGTGCATGTTGTACCAAACGGATTTTTCAGACATGCTATTATACCACGCCTGCTAACACCATGATGTGAAACTGTGATTGAGAAGTCTCTTTGTCTTGGAATATGGCATTTTTGTTTCTTTTCTTGTACTGTTCTTCCTTATCGTTCCAAATTCTGAGAAAAGATATTTCAAACAGTAAACTTTCTCTTCTTTGGACTTTGCAAGTTTAACAGTAAAATTCTTTGGCTCCTATTTACTCGTTTTGTTCTTCTTAACTTGGACGTTTAAACTTTCACATGTATGTATATAACAATGTGAGAGAGCAAGGCACTTCTTTGAGTTGTTGCAAATCTTTCATGACTCCTTAGATGTGTTTTTTATAGAGATTAAATGGTTAGTGTATTTGTTGAAATGAAGACTTCATTTCCTTGATTTTTCTTTGTGATTATTTATCTACTCTTAACCCAAGTAGCATTTAAACACATTTGTAGATTTGCGGCAGAAGTTTTTCATGGCTTACAGGAGCAAGTAACAACTACATCTTCTAGAAGCCATAAATTGATGGTTCGTGTGCAAAGAATTGAAGTTGCTTTGCCTTCTCTTGAGAAGTCTATACTTGCACAAACAAGCCATATACATTTTGCTTACACAGCTGGTATGACTCTTTTTGCACATATAATCAATTGTTCTTCTAGATTTGTCATTTTTCTCCAAGAGCTTTTTGAATGTTTGAGCTTATTTGTCTCTTTAGGCTCAAGCCTACGTTTGTGCTATGTAGTTTATGTTCAAATTATCGGTAATTAAGAAATTTGTAATTATTATAACTAGAGTATACAAGTCAGTTGTTTTATTAGCATTTGCCAATCATTATTGATCCAGAGCAACCATAGGTTCTACTAATTTGAAAATTTGTCTGTTAGTGAGATTTCCCTGTTGTATGAGCATTTGAACATGGTGGATGTTGACAAATGCCTAGTTAAACCTAGAAATAATCTAAATCATATGACCTTTTAAGCTTTTGTTATGGATGAATTGGTTGGTTGAGTCATATTTAAGAGAGGGGACTACATTTTGGTTATTTTGTTTTTCCAAACAAGAGAATTATGGGAAGGAATTGATAATGCTATCATAAATCCCTTATACTAACGAGGACGAAAAACTTAGCTTGATTTTGGACAATCATTGATGTATGTGAACAAAAATCTTGTTTTGAGGAAGATAATCAATTCGCTTATGGATTTTGTAATCAAGAGAGGAAAAATGATTTTCTCTATATACTTTATTCATGGGAATAATACATATATATTCAAATTGAAAGTATACCAACTAGGCCTATAATTGAACTTATGACTAAGCCTATGATTAAGCTTATAATTAAGCCTATATTATATGCATTCTATAACACACCTCATCAAGTTGGAGTATAGATATTAATGATTCCTATAATATATGCATTCTATAACACTCCTCATTAAGTTGGAGTATAGATATTAATGATTCCTATAATATATGCATTCTATAACACTCCTCATGAAGTTTGAGTATAGATATTAATGCCTAGCTTGTTATAAATATAATTCACCGAGCCCCCATTTAGAGCCTTTGTGAAAATATCTCTAAGTTTTCTAATTTTATATCTTATGGAGATCAAGTTTTGTTACATCTTTTCACGAACAAAATGATAATCAATCTCAATATGTTTAGTTTGTTCATGAAACACAATTTTTGAAGCAATGTGAAGGGAAATTTAGTTATCACACCCCAACTTTGTTGGTATTGAGGATTCAAGACCGACTTTAGTTAAGAACTGGTATATCCTCATTATCTCACACATAGTTTGTGCCATGGCTTTATGTTAAGATTCTATACAAGTTTGAGACATGACATTTTGGTTTTTATTTTTCATCAAATTATCTCCAACAAAAACACCATAGCTAGCGATGGATTTCTAGTCTATCTTGGAACCTTCCTAATCTAGTATGAGAAACACTCGATATGAGTATATCGATGATTTTCATATAGTATTCCTCATCCAAGGGCTCCCTTTAAGAAACGTAAAATTTGTTCTAAAGCAACTCAATAGTGAACTATTGGGAAAGACATGCTTACAATACTAACATAATATTCGATATCAAGACGATTTACTATAATATAGTTCAAAACTAATCTTCTATGTTTCTCAAGATTTTCAAATAGGTCTTCGTCTTTGGTAAGCTGTAAACTATGAAGTATTGGAGCATTGCATGGCTTGGCCCCCAACTTTTTAGCTTCAGTTAATAAGTCGAGCACATATTTCCTCTATGATAAGAAAATGCCTTTCTTGTTTCTTGTTACCTCAACTGTCAAAAGATACTTCAAAACTCCTAAATCTTTCATGTGAAATCCCATAGTATCACCTCTAGAAATGACAATATCATCTACGTACACATCAAGGAAAATGACGCTACATGTAAAATGTTTATTGAAAATCGAGTGATCAGAAAACTTTTTCAGTGCGTAACTAAAATTTTCAAATCAAGCATAGGGACTCTGTTTTAAAACGGATTGGATTTTTGAAGATGACAAACTTTCCTATACTCCTATTGAAGGTCACTATGTAAGCTAAAAAAATAGCTTATCAGCTGTTTACCAAACATGTCCAATCAAAATGAATTCTACAAAGTCTGTTCATTGTGGACATAAGCGAAGTAAGAGAGAGAAATTTTAAACAGCTAATTGCTCACTAGGGAAAATATGGCTCTGATACCATGCAATCAAGAAGGAAAAATAATTTTCTCTAGATACTTTATTTATAGGAATGATACGTATATATAGATTGAAGGTATGCTAATTAGGCCTATAATATATATGTTTTTTAACAACTTTGTTGACAACAAGAATATATATGTTTTTTAACAACTTTGTTGACAACATGAAGATTGAGTTCCAAAGAAGGCACACTTGTTTTGGAGAAATCAACTTCCAGTTTGGAGTTTTAGCTAGACTTATTGTTGTTGTCTGCAGAATTTAATTAATTATTTTAATATCACAATTACTTTCCTTGGTTATTCTGTTTTCCATTTGGAGTACTCGAGGCAATTCACTGTAGAGAAGTGCATATGTGTAAAAGTTTCTTTAGAAAATTGATCCTTTGATAGTCACGAATCATGGAATGAATGTCACGTTCCTTAGGAAGGAAGCTTTTGGCAATCTGAAATTTTGTGAAATGTATGAAAGAAGCTGTTTCTACTTTTTTGACTTGATTACTCTTTTCCCTCCGACTTAATTTAACTCAAATTGCAAGTTATCTACAGCTGAATGTGCATGTATCAGGTATGAATTGAAAATTGTTGTTTCTCAACTGTTTAAACTCGTCAGCATTAGTTATTATCTTGCTAAAATCTGCCCTATGACATGCTTAGAATTATGTTGGATACTTCTATAGTTTGAAATCTTATGGCTTGTTTAGTTGATCATGGTCTTTTATAATAATGGATGCCCATTTTCTGTTACGAGACTTCAGCTGTTAATTCTTTTTCCTGTAATATGATGTGCTGTATTCATTTGCTCTTCCACTTGATGTTCTGGAATTTTCCAAGTTATCTCAATTCCTTAACATAAAGCAGCTGGCTTACAGGTTCCAGATGGCACCCTCGCATTCAAAATGAACAAAACCATTTCATCAACAATGACTTGCCGAGATTCATCATGGACTCCTATGAAGAGTGTCGAGATCCTCCACGTTTGCACTTGCTTGACAAGTATGATCACTCCCCACTGTCAGTTTTCAATGCGTGATGATGTATGCTCGGGATTTTCAGTTTTTTATTATTCATCATTGGTCATAAATAAATTTGTTTTGCCATTCAGATTTGACACTGGTAACCCAGGATCTTGTCTGAAGAGATATTCAGATCCAACTCTCTTCAGAAAAAGATTGGGCAACTTCAAGGAGCCAGACGTCGGGAAATTCCAAAGAGATAACAAAGCTCATAAAAACAAGGTATCTTTAGACAGTACCAGAATTTTGATTATCATTAAAAGTACCATATCTAATAGTGAATTCTGATATTCTAATTATGCCTCTACAGTTAAATTTAATAAGCTGGTTCTCTGCTATAGATGTAATCAAATAAAAATATATGCTCCATCAATTATACTTTCGTTGATCATGTCAAACCACTAATGTAAAATGGACAGAAAAAAGGGTCGTCATTGCAAAGGAATGGCGATTTGTTGCGTCCTGTTTCAATTACAAATCATGGTGGCAGGTACAATTTATAAATGAGCTTATCTGTATTAATATCATAAAAGTGGGTTAATTTTATTTTCTTCCATTTGGTGACATTGAAATCTGGGTTGATATTTGATTGGGCAGAGTGCAATTCGCTCCTCCAACTGCCAATGCCCAGCCTTCTTCTGTGCACACAGCCTCTACAATTGACGTGACATTAAAATATGATCTGGGCGATCGCACTAATTCTTTTGATACGAGAACTGGTTCATGGAATAAGGAATCTTTCCTTCACTTAAGTTCTTCCTCGCAACTTGAAGAAGAGGAACTCTCATCAAGGTCCATTGAACAGAATGATATGCACAATTCTAGTTATCCTAGTGAGCAACCTGAGGTTACAGCTGACGACTTTCCACACAGTTTGTCGACTGAGAAGATCACTGATAGTTCATCATGTGTTACAAGGGATGAAAAGGCAGAAATAATGGAGCCTGAAGGTCAACATTGTGATGAAGTTGAAGCTTCAGAAACACTCACAACAGATTTTGACCTTGATGTACAAGAGAGGAAATTCACGAGGCCAGTACATTCTGATCAACCAGATGCTGTACATGATGAAAGGACTATGAAATCAAGCACCAATATGGATGAGCTTGATGAAGATGAGAGTGAGCTGGACTATTATATGGATGCACTCAACATAATAGAAACGGAATCCGAGAATGATGTCGCACTCAACCCAATAGAAACGAAAATCGAGAATGATGTGGATTTCCAAACAAAACATGAAGTGGACATTGCTTATTCCGATTGTAAAAATGGAGGAAGTGGTAATGAAGTCCAAGAAGCCACAGAAGATACTTCAGAGCATTTTCTGTCTAAAGCTGATTCTCATACTTCATCTGATATATCACACAATGAAATAGCCTGTGATAAGTCCAAATACACTGCATCAGAGGGTTTTGCTAATGAACAGCTAACTACAAATTTAGAAAATATAACACACGAATACACCGCACAAATTTCTGATCATCATCAATCTAATAATGAGCACCATACCTCATCTGATATCTCCCAAAAGGAGGAAGTCCTTTGTGAATTTCCCACATCAATCCCCTCAAAGACTTCTACCGATTTACAGGCATCACCCTACTCTGGCAGATTTTCAAATGCAGGCTATTCACTGGCAAGTGAAGGATGCATAAGAGTTGATCCTCTAGATGGTTCAAAAGTACAATCTCTTGTCAATGCTTCTTCTTCTGGCATGGAGAATTCAAATCTTCCAGAGCGATTGAGTAATATGACCACAAGCAATTCCTGCAGGCCTCATGGATCTCATGCTGAAATTTCTAATGTTGCTCCTGTTACATTCTGGACTAATGGAGGCCTTTTAGGTCTTCAACCATCAAAGCCTCCTGATTTTACTGCATCTAATAGTGCAGGCCAGGTTTCCGCGTCCAATATTAAAGATGAGCTGATAGGCCCTGTTAATCATACTTCTATGACCAACATGGATGGTGAGATGGGAAAATCAGGCAGATCGGTCAAGGATGGAAGCATGGACCGGATTTCAAGTTCTGTATGCTCTACATCATGGCATGCAGATCAAGATGGAATAGTTGAAAAATCTGGTGATTCTAATTATAGTTACAGACACCATCATGATTATATGCATATCTCGAATATTAACATTGCAGATACACCAGGAGAAAAGATATTAAGAAAGATATCTGTTAGTCATGAGAGTGAGGAAATGTCATCTCAGTCATTTGGAATAGGCCATAGGTTGCTCAGTAATGGTTTTGGTAGACTTGTTCTTGATGGTAAGCATGAGTTGCCTTGTTCGCATAGACCTGATGTGTTAGACCAGAGTCTGCACAATGGCATTACACATCAAACAACTCAAGAAAAATCATTGCATGAGCTGTTTGAAAATATATCTTTTGCAGACTCACTCACCTCTTCACCCCCTCTTGAACACATGAAACTATCTTTCCTCCCTATTGACACGATTGAGGTGTCCAGAATGAAATTGAAATTTCCTGATGTGAATCATAATGAAAGTTCTAGGGATATGTTTACATCTTTTCAGTTGGTCCCGGATCCTGGTATTCCAAAGCATGGTCTAGGTCATGATTCTGATGATGATACCTTCTGTAGATCATCTCCTTATATATCTGACGATTATCTGAGCCATAACTCTGATTCAGACAATGAGAATTGGGGATGCAATGAATCACCTGATTGTAAGGAGAATGAACTATATAGTACTATGCGAATATCACCATTTGAATCTGTTTCAAGGTCTTTGCTGGCTAGGGAATCAGGAAATGATGGTGTTGACGGGGATACAGGCTTTAATAGCATATACTCCAAGAGTGGTGCAGATCCATCTCACTCTGCGTTGATGATGGATCTTCCTGGTTTGGAAACAGTGAACTGTTTACCACAGAGAGAAGAAAAAGACAATTGGGATCAAATGAATGTCCTAGACGGACAGCATCAAGTACAGTCTAGCCCATTGCCACCACCTCTCCCTCCTCTTCAATGGCGTGTTTCCGAAGCTCACTCCTATTTGACAAATGATAGACTCTATACTGTACTTGGAGCTGATGAACATGCTTTTGATCTGAAACTTTTGGAATCTTCCTTATCTCAACAACTTAAGACATTTCGACCTGATGGACAACAGCTAGTTCAGGGAGATATAGCTCTTAAAACAAAGAATAAGGTACAATTCCATAACTAGAACTGCTACATCTGTTGTATGTTGTATGTTGTGATTTTATATCTTGTTTTAACTTGGAATTCTCTGTTTATTGGGACTGTACGCCTGCTGCAGCAGGAATGGGAAAAGTTGAATGCTCAGAAAGAAGCTAATCAGCCTGCGAATGTTAAGGGGATGGATGAAAAGGAAGATTTCTTGCAGCAAATTCGAGCCAAAGTGAGTGATCATTTCCTTTTGCTTTTCCTTTTTGACATGAAACCTAGACGGCAATGGTGGATTTGCACTCTTTGCCAAGAAACCCATGTTCATATGTTACTTGTTTTTTGATAGCAGTCTTTCACCCTGAGACACACAGTGACAACAAAGCCAACTTTGGCATCAGACTCCACTGCAAATGACAAATTAACTGCAATATTGCAAAAAGCAAATGCAATTCGCCAGGTTTAGTTTTCTCTCATTGCCATTTTGTTTTCTGTTCGTTATCATTGCTTGCTTCTCTGCAATGCTTTCACTTTATAAATTTGACAGTGGAAAACAATGTTAGGTTGTTGCAAGTGATGATGGAGAAGATGATAGCTGGAGTGACCCTTGATATTTCTGAGCTCTGAGGGAAGACTGTTGTGCTAGTTTAACTAGAAAGCAAATACTTGTGCAGTTTTGACTTGGTAAATTCTAGTAGGTCTCCAGCATATATCTGAATGTAAATAATGCCAGTTTCCCAGTGTAATTAATTTTTAGGCTTCTATTTTCATGCATGTTAGCATCGATTCGTTCAATGACCAGGACAAAGGTATAAGATGTTAGATGATTTAGTTTTAACTTTTCATTTATCCACAGGCAATCATTTCATCTCGGACTAAAGTGTATTGTCATATTTTTGTCATTTAATATGCCATTTACTTTCCTACCATGCTTATTGAAGCTCATTTCAATGAATATGATCACCAGAATTCCAAAATACTGGCATTAAACATCATGATTTTTGCTTTTATATACATGTTGATGGGTTGAATATGATCACTTGGGTCAACAGGTGTCCTCTTTGTAAAGAACAAGTCCTCTGGTAAAAGTTTTGAACCTTTTTGAGGTTTACCTCTTTTGAGTTTTGGAGGTTGATTATAAAAACATAAGTTTATGCGTTTCCAGTACAGTATTCAATTGAAGCTCAGTCCAAGGAATACCCATTTAACAACAAACAATAACGATTAAAAAGCACAAGTTGAGCTTTATTTTGGGAATGAGCTCTAGACTCCAATTCAATTTGACAGTTCATAACATAGAAGAAGAATGTAAACTGGTTTTGAAGTGATGACGACAGTTTGTGTACGCAGTTAATTGTCAAATAGAAGGAAGGAAGACGAGGCTTCACAAATTCTTATTATGTCGTTTTCTAATGTTTTTGACTTTTGTGCACCTTTACAAATAACCGTAGTAACAAACCAACAAAGAAGCAGAATCCCGTGAACCATCGAGTCTTTGAACGCAAGTTGCGCCTGAAGCTTTTCGGCTGAGAGCACGTCTAATTGGGTGTCACGCGGCGTTGGAAAAAAAAAAGAAAGAAAAAAACAAACCAACAAAGAATGAAACAGTGCAACTTTGACCAGATCTTCCTTACATGATTCCTTAGCCCTCAACTCAATCCATTGACTTACCTAATATAAAGGTCTTTTCAATTATGTATGTATCAGTTTCATACAGACAAATGACCAGACTCAGTCTAAGGGTAATCAGTTATACATTTATTTCATTTTTTAATTTCCAAAGTTCGTTATTGTTGCAGTCCTAACCATGAGCAAGACAATAAAGAGCAAACAAATGAGGCGTTCTTTTAGAATCTTTGTAAATGATCGAAATACAAAGAATCCACTCCGCTTAACAAGTAACGTGTTTTAATATCAATAAAGGACAAAAGGGAGACTTTTCCTGCCTCGTTTTGTTAAAAGCAACAAATAACCATAGCAACAAGCTACACGATGCTTTCCAACCCTTTAATTAATCAAAGCATAATACTATTTTAAGAACAAGGATTGGAGCACTTCCAAGATGTTCTCAACATCTGTTTCCTGGGGTCAGTATGATAGCTGTAAATGTTGGGATAAGATCCTCTGTTTAATTTTATGGTGTCTTATTCTGTCCCATGAATCTCAACCATTCATTTATACGGGACCCATGTTTATTTATGCAGGACTCACATAAGACCCATATAAATAAATAACTGAGATTTATTGGACACAATAAGATACTATAAAATTAGACAGAGGATCTGAACTCGTAATTGTTCTGCTCAACGTGAGTCGATATCTCTTACTTGAATATCTAGGATCACCATCCTTTTTTCATGTGGGATAACTATTTTGACAGTGTAGTTTATCCCTAACATGGTTATATATTGGCTGATACTTTGTAGATTGTTAATCACGACCAGCAGCAGATTATACTCACTTTACATTTAAAGGCAGTCTCCAGGAGTAGCGCAATAAACAAGTATTGGAGTGCCCCAATTATAAAGAAAGTTGCACTAATTTTAATCAGCGATCACTTAGTAAATTTTATATAGTACTGATGAATAAAGATATCTTTGTGATGGAAAAGAGACTTACAAAGCATATCATGTCTGAAAAGTGCATCTGTGGGGATCAAAAGAAAAAGAAAATGCTTTTTCATCTACATTATAAAATCAGAAAGTTACTTCTGCGAACGAGTCTACTTTTCTTCTGTTAGTTAATAAATCAGGATTCCTTTATTAAAGAACGGATTAAAGAAGACCTAAATCATATCGAACGACTTTCCTTTCCAACTGCAACTGAAAGCTACCCTGTACACAGCCAACAATTTCAAGATTGAAGAAAAAGAAGCTACAAAGTTATCATTTAATCTAATGAAAAGCCTGAAAAGATGACATGCAATGCAATAAGGCCGGAAGGAAATAATGGCAACCTTCATTCGAACTTTTGTAAGGATCGATCATTATGCACCAGAATAATGCTTCTGTAGTTCTGTGTGATAGAGGGAATATATATATAGATCTCTCAGGTACATAACTTTCCTTTTGCAAACTAGGTGAGAATTTTTTTTAGACACAAATTCTATTATGCATTTAGGTGCGAATAACTTATACATGATATTTAAAATAATTTATGTTGATTAATTTGGTATTATTTTAAGTTTTACGTACAATTATTAATAGAAACTTAACTAACTAAAATATAATTTTGACATAGCCCTTTCATCTTTTGCAAAGCCTTCAATTTTCATTTTATAATTTCAACCCAGAAAAATGTTAGTTTATACCTTACAGTGTAGTTTAATGACGAATAATTTTAAAAAATTATTTATCTTATAAATATTTAAATGTATATGATAAAATCCAAGAGATAAGTATAAATGTTTTTTAAATAAAAAAATTTCATTTATAAAAGGTAAATAGGTACATAACATCAATACCAATCAAAACAACGGGAGAGATAAGCGTATATTGGAAATGGAATTATAATGAGATTATAATTATGAGATTCATATTGTATTCATATATTATCTCCTAAATTATTCTTAGTCATTATTCTATTAAGACTGGACATTAATAGAGTATAAAAGACTAACAAATGTTATGTTTTTCCTTACGAAAGAAATTGTCAATCTCTTAGATTAAAATATAAAGATATTTAAACAAACGTGTGAGTACCTATTAGAGAATAAGTTCACTAAACTGACCCCATATAAAAAATCATTTTGGAACATTACTTGTATGTTTATAGAAATTCTCGTTGTGATGATTGTATAAGTGATCATTTCTCATATATAGATTGCTATGTTTTGATACTACCTATGACATGTTCTAATCAATGATAGCTTAGTCAGTGGTCATTAGATATAACATGAACCACATAGAGGTAGTTGAGTGATCAATATAGGGTTCATCACTTTAAAGTAATTAAAAAAATATTTTGTTGTTCTCAATTATTATTGATTTCGAAAATCTTTGGCTAAAGTGAAATGACATTTTATAAAATAGTTTACAAATGTTATTAATTGAATCAATTACTAATGGTGGAAAACTAACATGATTTGACTTAAATAGAGTAGACATTAATTTTCTGCTCTATGTCAAGTCGAAATATTATATGATGAAATGATTAAATTATATAGAAAAATTATACATAGAAAATTTAGTCAAAACCACTTTGACATTCCTAAATATTTGAGTAGTTATGATATGTTGTTAGACATCAATCTTAATCAATGAATATAAATTGTATAATTAGATAATTAAAGATAAATTAAAGGAGTTTAATTTATCTACTCCTAAATTTGATTTAGGTTTATAGGTTATATCCATTGTCAATATATTTGAAACCTAATAGATTACACACAAAGAACAAATTGAAGAGAGAAAAGTGTTTTAATTAAGTTGGACTAGATTGTAAAGTTTAAGAAATTTTATAATTAAATATGAGATATTTAATAAATAAGGATTAATATGAGATATTAGATCTTATTGGGGTATAATTGGTATTTAATTATAAATAATTGTAATTCTAATTAAATTTTAATTAAAATTAGAATTTAATCTCAATTAAATTACTATACTGTTCAAAACCTATTATAACTGGACTTAAGCTCTAAGAGAGCTAGCATTCTTTGCGTAACATTCTCTGTAATAGTTATAAAGTTCTTGACTTGTTTTATAGATAATGTTAAAGGCTAGACACTTGTGTAACTATAGCTATTGAGATGAGTCAGTTCTGGAAACAATTCAAGGGATATGACATGAAAAGGATTGAGTTTCAGAATAAGATACGAATTACAATTTATGGTTTATTATAATATACATATTAATCATTTTATAGAATTTTAATGATCTTAACTTTCAAGAAATCAAATGAAAATTTTTTATAATTATTCTACTAGATGTGAGATCAGATCCTGTCTTGTTTTTTTAACAAAACAATTGTATAAATCTCATTATTCAATAAAAACAAATCAATTCAGGCTTTTGAAATGTTTAATTCGAATATTGTTTTAGCAATCTAGCTATATCATTTAGGGCCAAAAATAAATACAACCTCCCTAAAGTACGTTACTTTGTTAAACATGAACCTTTTGGTTTCTAATGGTGTACAAAAATTTGGTGGTCTAAGTGATGGTTTGTGGGTACTCTTCAACTCCAAATGATTAATAAACCTCCTTAAGTGCTTCTTAATGTTGAAGGTTTTGAGTTCAAATTCCTATCAATATTCCTAAAGTATTCTTAAAGTGTAAGATATTGGATTTTCATTGCATGGATGACTTAAAAATCACATGAGCAAGACTTGTTCCTTAGTTCCTAAAGATTACTTGAATTGAGATTACTCCCATTAAGTAGTTTATTTAAAACACATGATTTGTGAATTATTACATATACTCAAAATTTTATTTAACACACATTCAAAGAATAATTATTAGAATTATCTATTATTAAAAATCTAACAAATATCATAATATTAAATAATTTCTCTTACCTTTTAATAGAAAAGTTAATTGACTCTCAACATTTGGAGACATAATATTTAAAATAGGGCCAACTTTACTCTAATATTTGTATATGTAGTTGAATGTCATAAAATTATTAATACAAATTTGACTAGGAAGAAATTGAATAAATTATTTTAAAAATATTGAACTATAAAAAACATTAAATATATTTTAATTTTCACTTGATAATATCAAATATCATGACTTATGTGATTGTATAAATGTGTGTCCCATCATTATCATCGACGATAACAAATAATAATGTGTGTTGAGTTGTAATGATTTATGACAATTTTTATAGTCATGTAGATATTTCACAAAAGGTTGAAGGTTGCTCCTAATTGATATAATTTTTCTTTACTCATTTTCAATTAAAAAAAGAACTTTCCTTAAGCCCATAATTTTTCAGAATTAGCAGTTGAAAGAACCTCTAAGTTTTATATGTAGAAACATCCAAATTACATATAATAAAATATCTTTATAATCCATTCTTATACAAATTGAACTTGCTTATTTATTAATAA
The DNA here is from genome assembly GCA_025434745.1 of Erythroxylum divaricatum. Taxonomy (NCBI): domain Eukaryota; kingdom Viridiplantae; phylum Streptophyta; class Magnoliopsida; order Malpighiales; family Erythroxylaceae; genus Erythroxylum; species Erythroxylum divaricatum. The sequence goes on along the minus strand of JANTPM010000002.1, from coordinate 40,025,493 downwards.
GCCAGAAGAGCTAAATGAACCCAAAAGTTTACACTGGTGCGCAAAATGGACCCTAACATTTCATGGTGTTTAGAATGAACCCTAATGTTTGTAAAACATTTAAAATGAACCCTAACGTTTGAAAAATGTTCATATTGAACTTTGATCACTAATGGTCTTAAGGTATCTGATAGTTATAACTTACATTATGTTCAAGTGGGTATTTTAGTATGTTTTCAGTTGTTGATTAGGTGATTTGTGCATGTTTAGGTTTAGAATTGTGTCAATGTGATTATGTGTTTGTGTTTGTGTTGGTGAGTGTTATGTGGTTTAGAACATATTATTAGGCTTTAATTTTGTACATTTGAAATATTTTGATATTTTTGTTAGTGTTTGAGATCAAATGAAGAAGAACGAAAGAAGTTGGAGAAAGCTTGAAAGAAGAGCTAGGGTCACGATCATGACATTCCAGTGACGGTCGTGACAGACACGAGGATCTGATTCCATTTATATTTTTAGAGGGCTGTTTTGGACTTTTTGACTTAGGTAAAACCTAATTTTTATCCTATAAGGAAAAAACACCAAAAAAGGAAATAAGAGGACATAATCAAGGGAGCCCCCATCTTACCATTTAGAGAAAGAAGCCAAGGAAGAGAGAAGAGGAGTTGTTGTTGCCAACCACTCCAGCCATCCTTCTAAGATAATTTTCTCATTTCTTCTTTGTGTTTACTTCATTTGATGTATGAGATAAATATGAGGATGATGAATATTTTTTTAAGGATGTTCTAAACTCTTTTGGGATTGATTCTTGAATCAATGGTGATTTGATTGCTTTTGATTCATGTCAATTAAAGTAAAAAAGTGATAACTTGTTAATGTCGATTACCTTAAAAGGTCACTCTAATACTTCAAGATGATATAATTCCTTAGTACTTAAAAGCTACATAAGAAGCTCTCAAGTCTTAACATCTATTCTTTTTTTCACTACAAGAACTCTGAAGTTGTGCAGGGTAAGGATGAAAGGAATCATTTATGAGTTATACAGAAACATGCTTTAACATTAGTGATAAATAGATCACAAACCTATTTCCCCATATACATATTAAAATTTAAATATATATTATAATAAAAAATTGTGATGAAGATAAAGGCTAATTAAGTTCCTTACACCTATTAATTATAAGATTTCCTTACTATAAGTAACTTATTTGATTAGCATAACTAACTTATTGAGACTGAAAAAATTAATTCTTAAGTTGGTATTAAGAAATAACAAAAAAAACACAACAAGAATAATATATGTTAGATATTTTAAAGTTACTGTGTTAGATATTTTTAAGTTACTGTTTTGTTTTGTCCCAGTCTTCCGTAGCATTTGTTTTCAGTTGGAGTTAAACTAGGAGTTAGTTAGTCATGAGACATGGTCTTTTTATCTCGGTCTTTTCGTTAATGTAATGGCCTATAAAAGGCTCTGTTTTTGTTGAATAATTGTGTAGTTTTTTTATTAGCTCACTCAACAATATAGCAAGACCTCTTTACAAGTTTATGAATAGCTCTCACAGTCATTTCATGAAAGACAACAACTACATCCCGTAAGCCTAAATTTATTATACTTAAACATGAAAGCAAACCTAACAACAAAATTTCCCTAAAAAACTTTAGACTCTGCTACCAACTTATAAACAAACTTTCCATAATTCACTCACAAAAATTTACTTTACATATATACTAAAGATTACCTAACAACAAAAATTTCATAAGAAACTCCAGAGACTTTATGACCAACTTATGAACATGTTTCCCCTTATTCACCCAAAAAAAGCCCAACCACATTTATGGGGACATAATTGACTTGGAAATATGTTAGAAAGCTGCCTATGAATATAAAAACTAATTGACAAACCCAAATTATGTCCCAAAAAACCTATTTTATCTCATCTAATTCGCATTAAATAGCCAAATGAGTCTTTATGAGATGAAATCTTGCTTGAAGGAGTATAAAAAAATTGAACTTGCCAAATATGTTTATAAGTTTTAAATCATGAAGCTTTCATATGTCACAAAAATCAAAAGAGATTGAATTGAAATATGATTGAATCACTGAAGAAAACTACTTAAAATTGGGGATGTAAGGATTTACAAATTAAAGAGATTGAAGTATGATTGAAGAAGGAAGTTAAAGGATATGAAATAATTGTACAAATTTTAAAAAGTCTATTATTTATAGGTTTGAAAGCATTATTTATAGTTTATAAAACCAACTGATTTATTAGAGAATTGGTTAATTTTTATGTAAACAGGTTAGTAAGGTAAATCAAACTAAAAACTTGATCGATTAATGATAATTATGAACAAATTAGTCGATCTAAGCAAATTTTTAAAACATTAGTATTAAAAAAATAGGAAGAAAACTTCAAGCAACAGTGTTCTCTTTCTTTTCCTAATAGAGAAAGTAAAGAGTTCATATATGGTCATTTTAGGCAAAAAAATTACGAATTCTCCCCTAACGTTTTTTTAAAACTAAACTATTATGTATTGTTATTTATAATATTACATTATATCTTAACATTTTCAAAATGATATATTTTTTTTGGTCTCCCAGGAGGTGACCACTGGGTCGAAGTCGGTAACTCATCCCCTTTCGTTGTACTGATACATCCCTTTCGGGAGCTGCAGTTGGCACAGGGGTTTGCTGCATTCCCAAGGGCAGGGATCGAACCCGGAGCCTCTTGATTAAGCGATGAAGGTATGCGTCACCTACGCCAACCCGCTGGGTTATTTTCAAAATGGTATATATAATACCCTAAATTTTTAAAAAGTTAAGTTTTTATCTATGAATCATTAATTTAGCCCATATGATATTACAATTAAGCAATTTGGACCAACCAAATGTTAATGTAATCTTAAAAAAAAGTATACATTTGTTAAAGATATAATTTTTACCTTTTTACAAAAAGTCTAGATAACTCCTTATTGTCATCTATGCTCCCTATTTAAAGTACAATAAGTACTATTTTAATAATGTTATAATAAAAAGTGGTATTAGAAATAACAAGAGGAGTTTACTAAATCTTTTGTGGAACTTTAAAATACAAATTACACTTTTTGACCAATCACCTTATCATCTTATATTAGATCTTCCAAATTTAATGGTTCAATGGTCAATTGGTTGTTTTGTAAATATTTTGGATATTAGGGAAATTTTATTAAATAGAGTCACATCAGCTAATGATGAATGACTCACGATCATCGATTCGCGTCTAACCCAATGGAATTCAACCATGTGGAGGAGTAACGGACTCCAAAATTTTATCCCTCTCAAGAAACACAAGTATTTACATTTTAGGGCCGTTGGATTAATGTAACCAAAAAAGCATTGGGATCAGCCACGTGGAAGAAAAGTGGGCGGAAATTCTACCACCCCTGTTCTAGTCGTTAGTTGTCTTGCATCCACATGTTTCTTTTTTTTAATAAAAGGAAATTACAGAAAAAATTATAAAACGAGTTTAGGGAAACAGGTCTCCGTCATAGTCTTTGTGAGAAAAAAGTGATACCAAATAAGTGTAGTATCAAAATATATGCTCCAAATATCTACATGTTCGACATAATTGACAAGCTAGTCAGTGTATTTGTTACTCTTTCTATAAATATGTCGATAAATAATGGTCCAATTTTGATGAAACAGTTCATCAATGCCCATGACTAGAGAATTGTGAGCCTGAGCTCGGTCGACTGCGGAAAAAGGATATTAATCACTGTTGCCAAATTCACTTCAAGTTCGACGGTATTCTATATTCTACGCCAGGTTAAGTTAGTAAAAACGCCCCGTTTACCGAAGAGCACCATCTTGTGTTTCGAAGACATCCACATGTTTCGACGTTGAAACGCGATGTTCTTTCTTTCTTCCTGTCGTTTCATTCCCTTTCATATGCCATTTTATTTGTCCTTTACGTAGCGTCGTTCTGGTGGCTGCTACTTTGATTGTGTTTTATGTCCCTCTGATGTAATTTTTATCAAACTATTTCCTTCTTCACATGGCGTCGTTCTGTGAACCATAAGATAACCTTGTTCTTTCCATAACAAACCTTTAAATTTTCCATTTTACAAATCAACCCAGTCCACCTCTTTATTTTGATTTTAGTCCAAAACTTTTCCTATTTTCAATTTTTTTCTTCAGACCTTATTTTTATTTTCAAACTAATCCATAAATCTTGTAAACGGAAAAGAAACTCCCACAGACTCAAAACTAATTCTAGAAAAATTAGCTACGCCAATGAAAACACTTAAAACTAAGATAATGCTAATTAACTATGATTATATATATATATATATATATAGTAAAGCGGAGTCTGGAGGACCTGATAGTACGCAACCTTATCCTTATATAATAGAGAGATTGTTTCTAGTAGACCCACATGCAGATGTGACAATAAAAGAATGATGCATGTTAAGGAGTAAATAAGTAAAACTAACATGTTAAACATTTATGTAAATAAAAATACAATAAATACATAAATAAATAAAAATAAAATATAATTAAAAGATATAGCTTATGGTATTCATATCTATTAGTACCTAATAAGTTGATTATCTTACAAAATGATAAACAAATATAACATTAGATACGTGCACATATATACACAATAGAAAAAAAATGAAAAATCTTAAATTTACTTTTAAGTTATTTCTATTCCACTACTAATACAAAGAAAGAAAGTGCTCTTAAAGGGAAAAAGGCAAAGTAAAAGTTGATGAAGAAATTATTATATACCAGGGACAACATATTGATCAGGTAAGAAGGAACCACACAAATGTACAATGGAATTTACCAATCCCCAAAGAACAACTATTTCTAACATCGATTCCCCACTAGAAAAGCTCCTCAGTAATAAATTCCCACACCAACTCCCCTGGTTTTTTCTTGTACAAATGAAAACAGAATCATTCTATTGGTTTCTCAGAGTTATTTCTTCTATTTCCAATGATAATAGAGAATGCTCAAGCACAGAGTGCAAGGAGGAGAATATGATCAGAATTAACTTACTCCATATTGGATATCACAGCTTGAGCTCTATGTGCCATTGCTATTCCATCTCCCGTAGCCACCTAAAAGAGAACATCAAGATATCATAGCCAATATATGACTGAGAGTTTGAGAGCAAACCATTTCATAAACAATTAATGAAAGAACAAATATATGAAAATACACTGAAATGAGATGTAAGCATAGTTTAACTTCTCTACTGTTTAGGTAATAAGTACTTCAACCGATCATCCATCTACACAAAACTAAGTGAACATCTTTTCTTAACACTTATTCATTCAAGTAATGATGTCATTGGCTGCATTAAGATTTTTAAATGTTACATTAGAAAAAAGGTAGCCAAAAAGTTGCATCTTGGGATAACTATTGAAGTAGGTGACTTTAATTGCTGAATATTCAAACAGCCAGTCTACATCATCTACTGAACATTTAGGGAGCACTATTTCCTCAAAGAAAATATAGAAGAGAAAAAAATTAAACAAACAAACAAGAGATACCGGAGGATTCGTTGTAGATGAGTAGATATGGCCAGCCCCACCAGATGCAAGTAATGTCACCTTGGATATGAATCTAACAACCTGATATATGGGAAACAACAAAGCAGAAGTGTTTCCTGATGAAACAAAGTTTTAGCAAACCAAATCCAACATACTCAATATCATACTAACAGATAATACTAGAATGACCTCTAGCGTTTCAGAATTCAAAGTGTCCACTCCAAGACAAACTGTATTAGGACCATCCTACAAAGAAGAAACATGTTCAATCGGAAAGTGTTACAAGATCTAAGACTTTAAATTGCAAAGATATCCACCAAGAGAAATACAATTTAATTCACTTGTGCCGCTTTAAACTGGAATGTCAAATCTAGAACTGCAATCCATATTGCCTCTCCATAACTAAATGCCTATAGTATTTTGGATTAAAGGAGTGCTAAAAAAGTAACCTGAGAAGTTAGTAGATCTATTGCAAAGTGATGTTGGAAAACAAAAATGTTGGGATCATTGACAACTGCCTCCAGCAGAGCTCGCTCAATTTCTCTTCCAGTCATGTCAGCAGCATGGACAATTCTAGGGTGAGAGTGCCCACCCACCCTTGCTAGTTGCAAGTTTCCATCCTCTCCATGATCAAACATGGCACCCATAGTTATCAATTCCCTAATTCTGTCAGGTCCTTCCGTACAAACAACCTACACAAAGTAAACTCAACTTTAGCATTAATGGATAAGAAGTAAAACTTATTTAGCACTCAAAATTTTATGTTCAAAAAAGGAAGTACGTTTGCAAATTCTTGCTTTTTCTAAATTCGGAAAAACTTGGCCTTTATTTGTTGAAATTTCGAAGTAAAATACAACAAAATTCTCAATTATGAATAGAACAATGCAAAATTATTACTTCTAAATCTTACTCTAACAGTCTCCTCATCGCATAGATATGCCCCAACAACAATTGTATCATGCAAGTGACTCCACAGAGTTTGGTGAACACTTAAGTGAAGATAAGTTCTATGTATTCAAATTTAGTTTTGAGGAAATGACACAGAAGGTGACCAAGTTAGGCCCCTGGCAAGTGTATGGTCGACCTATGATAGTTAAGAGATGGAGACTGGGGGTTTCTTATGATAGAAACAAACCGGTTACTCTACTAGTACGGGCTAATCCGCATAAAGTACCATTAGAGTGTTTGGTCAGCTGCGAGATTGAGCCACATGGCGAGTGTTGTTGATAGACCTATGAGTTTAAACAAGAATACTAAAGTAGTGAGGAGGATAGGTTTTGCTAGAGTTTATGTAGAGGTTAGACGAGAAAAGGATTTACTTGAGATGGTGAAAATTATAAGATATGGGGGGAGTGACACAGTGGTGAAGGATGAAATTAGGGTGACTTACTCTTGGAATCCAATGAAGAAAGAGACAGTAAAGGTGTGGAAACCTAAGAATGAGGTGGGAGATGTGCCTAAGGAGATAAATAACACTAACTCAAAGTCAAGTACTGAAATACATATTGACGGAAGATCTAAGCAAGGAAATAAGGAGAATCACAATGATTCTAATAATCAAGGAAGCAACAGTCATGTAACGATGAAGGAGAAGAAAGGAAGAGAATAACAAAGAAAGGAAACAGATGTAGAAGAGGAAATATCTGAAAGAACTCCTAATATTAGATATAGTGAGGCCAATAGAACTAAAGGCCCCCTGGAAGATAAGGGGAAAAGGGGAAGGTGGCCAACTCTTCTGTAGAAACTAGAGATGGGGGTGAAATAAAAGAGGAAGAAACAGTGAATATTGTGGAGGATAAGGAGAATAAGATGTCGGAAGAAGGAAGTAACTTGGCTACTTTTGACGTTAGCAAATCAAGTAGTTAAAGAGGAAAAAAGCTAGTGCCATAAAGGCATGATGAATTTGTTAGTATATAATGTAAAGGTTTTAATTCCCCTTAATAAACAGAAGTCTTTAAGGGACTACATCTCCCTTTATAGACCTTATTTTGTTAGCCTCATAGAGACCAAAATAAAGCAGAAAAACTTGGTAAATGGACTCTAGGTTTTAGAGAATAATTGGACAATAATTAGCAATCATTTAGCCCACCCTAATGGTAGAATTATAGTAGCCCTTGATCTTAAGTTTATAACTTTGGTGAGTAAGACACTCTCAGACTATTACATCCATTGTGATTATTCTCTTAACATATCTCAAAAACATATTAGCATCATAATAATAT
>JANTPM010000002.1:39998952-40016877 GCA_025434745.1 Erythroxylum divaricatum | reverse complement strand
TCCGTAAAAGCTAAAATTTGGGCTTTTTTCAGAAGCTCCAAATTTTAGCTTTTTAAAAAGCTGTATTTTAGCTTTTTAAAAAGTTGTTTCTATTTTAAAAGTGCTTTTGAAGTTTGCAGTCAAACACTTATTTTTTCTCAAAAATGACTTTTGCGGTAAGAAAAAGTACTTTTGGGGTCTTCAAAAGCTGTTCCAAACAGGCACTAAGTGACAATTTGGCGCATCTCCTTCCCTAATCCAATGTTCAACATGGATGTAGTTTAGAAGTCTCTGTCTCCTCTCCAACTGTTTTCTCTTGACATAATTAGCCTATGAGACTATGAATATAAACAAATATTTGAGGTATCCTGTGCAGCGAGCATATATGAGATGTGCATGAAAGCTGCCTAACAATGAAATGATTCTCTTGTGACATGTTTCATTTATATGCAAAAATCTAATCTGTCTACTTGGGCATCTTTTATATCAGAATAAAGGCAAACTGAAAGTGTGATAAATCAAATTTACAAGCATCTTTCACGCTATAGCGACATATGTCACGTTTTGGTTGACTCGTATACTCACCTTGGGAACACAAAACAGTACTAACACATAATACCAAAAATTCCCATGAAAAAATGGCAACAAAATCTGTGAAAAGTAAAGGGCTCAGATCAGATGCATGGGTTAAAGTCAATTTCTAAAAGGCAAATGCCAAGGCTTTAGCTTTATCTCTTTTAGATTCTTTATAATTTTAGGTTAATATGACTAGAACCTAGACAAAGACTTTGATGGTCCCATATGCTTAGAAACTTTGTAAGCGACCTACCTGGTTTTGTACCACTTTCGGACTTTTTCTAAGCCTAGACTTTGATGAGATGGAGTAACGACGTGGACAAAAAGCTCATCCTCGCCTTTTCCACGCCACTTACCATTTGCTCTTGGCGGCTCCTATGCCCTTTATTCCGACTTTTTAACCCCCCTTTGCATATAAATCTACTATTCTCTAATAACCTCACAAACGCAGCTCCCCAGTCTTTCCTTTCTCCACCACAAAGTCCTCCTTCAGTGCTCTTGTTCTATCTTTTTCATGGAAAACCAAGAACATGGTATAAAACTATTTGGGACGACGATTAATTTACATGCTAGTTCTGCTAGACAACCAAAAGATGATCCAAACAAAGGGAACCCTACAGAAGACAAGAGGCCGGAAAAGATCATACCATGCCCTAGATGCAAGAGCATGGAGACCAAATTTTGCTATTTCAACAACTACAACGTTAACCAGCCTAGACATTTCTGCAAGGGTTGTCAGAGGTACTGGACAGCCGGTGGCGCTCTTAGAAACGTGCCTATCGGAGCCGGTCGCCGGAAAACGAAGCCTCCATGTCGAGGTGGTCCTGGTGACTTCCCGCCGGTCTCCTTGTATGATGTCTCTGGTGGGGTGCATCAACTTGAGCTTGATGATGAACTGGTCCTGCAAGAGTTTCACCTAATGGCTCACGACGGTTTCCGCCATGTATTCCCTTTGAAGCGGCGAAGGAGCGGTTCAGGTGATGAAAATTTTAACTTTTCTTTATTATTTTATTATCCTCACAATCGTATGTACCAGCTCATGTTTCGTTTAAATAAGCTTAAGTGTTCTCTACGGATGCAGACAAGATTAATATTAAACTTATCGAGTTCATATCTCAACATTGAAAATGGAAGGCCATCACGTTGAAATGGGTATACTGTTTCAATCTAACAAGTTCCGGCAACTTAATTAATAATTTAACCATAACGCGTCTGTCGAGGAAGAAGTATATATAAATATAGGTTATTTTGGTCTAGGTGAATTTATTATGCTTTATAAAATAAAAATTTCCCATTTAATAACGATGTTATAAAGTCTATCATAACAAATTTTAGTATATGGACTTTATTCAATAGTCTAATCACATATCCACTTGTACTTTAATTAATTAATTGATTGCTTCACAATATGCATCTGAAGGAATTGTTTCTATACTGCAGAACAATGTGAAGGGCAATGATCGGTAATCACATCTGGCTCTTGGGATATGTATACTAGATACAGCTGACTCTAGAGGTTTTCATGTGAATATGAGTAGGTCCTGTTTAATCTCTATAGGAAGCTCAGATCCAATCTTCAGAGCTAATTGAAGATGATGTACATTTACTGGTGGGTATTTTCCAAGTCAATAACTGCGAATTGGAATGAATTGTGGGATACTTATAGTGACCACAAATCCTCGTTGGAATTTAAGTTCAATTAGCATGCATAAGTTACATTTTACATGAAAAATGAAGCTTTATGTTTCTTTAAACTCTGAATAGATTAAGCCTTTGAGGTCTGCCAACATGGCCCATTAGTCGGGTGCTTACACTTTCTTTACTACCTCCGAAATTAATCAAAACAGGAATGTAAAAGAATCGTAAACATTTCACTTAGTATAGAAAACACTTCCGGACGACTACGATAATTCACATAAAGAACAATGTAATTTATAAAGATTTCAGTGACATACTTTAGTCAGAATATTTTTGCATAACCAAACTGTAGTAAATACTTGTACCAACCTGAAGCTAATAGGCGTGTACATATAAAATGAACTCAAGACTCCTATATATAGTACAATATTGCTTCAATTTTTCTTAACTAAGGGGTTGGTAAAAAAAATAAGGGAATCATGTAACTTTCTTCATCAAATTGAAATGACGACTTTATTATTTTAGGCTATTTAACATTGGTATAGAACCCTAAGCCTTCCAAGTTACATCGATGCTAGCTGATTTCATATGTGATCAGTTGCAATAAATAGAGTTTTGATGATTCACAAGTTCATTGTTATTTGCATGTTGCTTAGATAATTTAGTTAGCAATAAAACATGATTCATATATAAAAACTTTTCAAGTAAATTCTATGAAAAAATGTTGTGAAAAATTGACCAGATTAGAACAGATTCACAGTCAAATATAATTACATGAATAGTACTATGATTGCATGAATAGTTACATATCATGCTTTTGTTGTTGATGTAGCTACAACTGATTGCAGTTTTGAAACCTAGCTTACTACCGCATTTGCTAATTTAAACACACCACTTATGGTGAATTTGCTATCATCAATATCACTTGCATAATCAAAATCAACATATCCATTGACAACAAATTCTGATCTCTCATAACACAATGCAACATTTGAGGTCCTTTTAATGTATTTAAGGATCCTCTTTAAAACATTCCAATGTTCTCTGTCAAGATTCGCTATGTACTGACTAACTACTTTCATTACATGTGCAATGTCTAGTCTTGTACAAATCATAGCAAACATTAAGCTTCATATTGTTGATGCATACGATATTCGAGACATCTCCATCGTCTTATCTTCACTATTAGGACTCATACTGAAGGATAACTTGAAGTTAACGACATGTAAGATAGAAATTGGTTTATAATCTTTCATATTGAAGCGTTACTAGATCTTCTTTAGATAATTCTTCTGAGAAAGATAAATCTTTCTGTTTCTTATGTCTTGGCTAATTTACATCCTTAGAATCTTGTTTACCAGTTCCAAGTCCTTCATTTCAAAATTTTTAGCCAACTGGGCATTCAATTTTATAATACAAACTTTGTTAGGGCTTGCTATCAACATTTCGTCTACATATAACAGCAAGATAGTGAAGTCATTTTTACCAAACCTCTTAAAATATACACAAGAGTTTGCATTTAGTTTACTGTATTCAAGGCTTATAATGAAATAATCAAATCTCTTGTATTAACATCTTAGCGCCAGCTTTATACCATATAGATATTTGTTCAACCTACAAACTAAATTTTCCTTTCTTGTTTCTTCAAAACCTCCTAATTGGAGTATATAAATCTCTTCTTCAAGATCTACATAAAGAAAAGCCCTCTTTACATATAACTAATCTAGATGTAAGTCAAACCTAATAAATATTGTCAGGACTACTCAAACTGCCATAAGTCAAGTCATAGTGGAAAATATTTCATTGAAGTTAATCCCTTCCTTCTGAGCATATCATTTCATCACTAATCTTGCGCAATATCGTTGCACCTAATCATCACCATTTCGCTTGATCTTTATAGACCCATTTTTTTGCCAATAACCTTCCTTCCTTTTGGTAATGGAATAAGTTCCCATGTCTTATTGTTATGAAAAGCTTTAATTTCTTTCTGCATTATTGTCATCCATTGAGATGCATCTAAGCTATTCATTGCCTCCTGGATAGTTAATGACTCTCCATCCTTAGTTAGAAGACAATATGCAACATTGCCCTCAATAATATAATCTGTATGCAAATCTATTTGCCTTTTTAGGTGATTTGATCGCAAGTCTCTGGAGCTTCAGACTCTATTGGTTCTTGTACCTCGTGCTTTAGTGCTGCTTCAGAAGAATCCTTCTAAGATTCATTTTCCATCTGAACAACAGTAGGCTCTGAATCTTCATTTGATGTGATATTATCTTCTCCTTTCTTTTGTAGCTCATCTACAAATATTGCATTCCTGCTAATGATAACATTATAGACAGTGGGATCCCACAAGCGATACCCCTTCACTTCATCAGCATACCCTAAGAATAAGTATTTTTTGGATTTTGGATTCAACTTTGAAGTTTCTTAGGGACTATGCATCACGTACATATAAATTCTGAATGTATGGAGGTTTGAATAATCAAATGACTCATCAGTCCATATCTCCGTCTGTGTCTTCAACTTAGTTGCAATTGACGAGAATTGATTTACCACATAACAAGTGGTACTTACTGCTTCTATCTAGAAAGTCTAGTTTAAACTTGCAGTTGCCAACATAGCTCTGGTCTCTCTAACAGAGTTATGTTTATCCACTTTGCTACTCTATTCTGTTAAGAAGTGTATGTTGTTGTGAACTATCTTTTAATGCTTTCTTGTTAGCATAATTGACTAAATTCATTGATAGTGTATTCTCCTTCATTATCTGTCCTCAAACAATTGATCTTTTTTTTTCCATATTTAAGTTCTACCTGCGCTTTGTAAACTTTAAAGAATGGAAACACTTTTGTCTTCCTCTTGATTGGATACACTCAACATCTCCTGGAATAATCATTAATGAAAGACATATAGTATTTTGCTCATCCCAGAGATGGAACAAGAGCTTACCATATGAATCAATTTTAAAACTAATTTGCTTCTATAATTTGATGTGTTGAACTTAAACCGATGCTACTTTCTTATAACACAGTGCCCATAGAAAGGAAGAGATACCTTTGTGAGCCTTAGAAGTAGCTTTTGCTCAATAAGAATCTTCATTCCCTGTTCAGACACATGTAAAAGTTTTTGATGCCATATTATTGCATTTGAACATCCTGAAACAACTGATGCTTTTATCTCCTGCAAAGTTTCTCTTTATAGAATATACAAATTTATTGTTATCTTTTCTCCCTTCACAAGTACAAGTGCACATTCAATTATTTTGATGACCTTGTTTTCAATTTTAACCTTGCAACCAAGATCATACAATTATCCTAAAGACAACAAAAGTTATTCTTCAGGCCATCCACATGCCACACTTCTTAGATAGTACGAATTGTACCATCATACAACTTCAACTTGATGGTCCCCACACCGATGATCTTTTAGGTATGATAATTGCAACTGTACATAAATCCTTCTGAGATAGGTTCATGATGATAAAATCATTCCCTCTGAAAGATCATATAAAAAGTAGCTCTTAAGTCAAAAAGCCATACATCAATAAATCTTTTTCTGCTTTCATTTGTAGTCACTATCTGACAACATATGACATTACCATCATTTGAAGTGCCCACCATGTTTCCTTGAGGATGAGAATTTATCTTATTATGACAATCCTTCTTCACGTGACCCTTTTTGCCACAATTATAGCATCTTAAATTCTTCTTACTTCTTGACTTTCCCCTATCATGATTGCACTTCTCACTTTGTCCATGATCTATTGATCTCCCTTTCGTCACCGTCAATGTCTCCTCTTGTTATGAAGTTGCTTGCATGTCATCCTTACTTTTGCGTCGATTTTCTTCTTCAAAAATAATGGATGAGAAATCATCAAAGACTAGGTAGTCCACACGAACATTATTTGTTAAATTGATGATGAGTTGATTATACGAATCTAGTAGACTTTGAAGCATAAGTTCAACAAATTCTTGAGGCTTTATTTTGTGACCCAGTAATGTGAATTGAAAAAATAGAGTATTTAAGGTGTTGAGGCGCTCTGTCACTGAAGTAAATTTTAACATCCAAATAGTGTGTATGGTTTTTTTTCTTAAGAAGAATCTTGTTATAGAGTACTTGGCCTCATACATCTTAGTGAGATGATCCCAGATCTCCTTTGCTGTCTTCTTCTCCTCTATGCTTGACAACACCCCATCTGCTAATACTAGATGAAGATTTGTGATAGCATTTCGGTTCATAAAGTCAACTGGTAAAGTTATTCCTTTATGACCATAAGGTCACAAGTTTAGATTAAAGAAATAGTCTCTTTATAAAAATACAAAGGGAATACTATGTATATTATAACCCTCCCTAGTATCCTACAAAGCAAGGAGCCTTATGCCCTGGGTATGTTGACTTCTTCATTCTCATCCATCTCATTCTACTTATTATCATCTATGAATGTTGTCAACCTTTCGTCGATGACTGCTAAGAATTTGTTTTTTCTTAAGATAGTCTTTATCTTCAATTTCCACAATAAGATATTAATCCCATTGAACTTCTCAATCTTAAATTTTGCTGCCATTACTTCTATCATGAACAGAACTTAACTCCCACTATTTTACGTGAATACATATTGCACCAAAAAGAATAATCTTAATTTTCTAACCGCGGTTCCTATACCACTTGCTGTGAAAAATTAACCGAATTAGAGTAGATTCGTAGCTAAATAGGATTGAATGAATAATAATAAAAAATTGACACGCAAATTTTACGTAAAAAAGCCTAAACAAATTAGGGTAAAAATTATGGACAGTTGTGGGTAATTTGTCTACAGCTGCCTCCCAAATGGTTTTATACCTTTGGAAAGATAATCCACATCTACTGTCTTTCTTTAAGTCGGCTACAAAAGAAAGGGTTCTCTGTGCAAAGAGAGGAGTAGAATCATCATTTAGCTAGTTTGTTTAAGGTGTTGTCATACATATCGAAATAGAAAGCTCTAATTAGAAGGGAAAAAAAGGAAGCGAATTAAGCATTTCTTTAGTGGTCGTTTGGTTCCACTTTTATTTTTCTATTGTTGTTTTTAGTTTCTGTTTTTTATTTTTGGTTTTTGTTTTTTTCTAAAAAAATGAAAACCTGTTTAGTTGAGATTTATAATATAAAAACTGAAAATAAAGACCTGTTTGATTGAGATTTTTAATAAATTAATTATTATTATTATTAATTTATAATAATAATAATAATAATATATTATTATTAATTATTGTTATAAATTTTCTACTTATTATTATTATTATTATTAAACTCATTATTATTATTATTGTTATTATTAAGTTATTCTTATTCTTATTAATTTTATTATTATATTATTAAACTCATTATTATTATTATTATTAAGTTATTCTTATTCTTATTAATTTTATTTTTATTAATTTTTAATAAGTTATTATTATTATTATTTATTGTTAATATTATTATTAATAATTATTATTATTAGTTATTGTTATAAATTTTCTACTTACCAAATTAATATTATTATTTTTATTATTAATTTTATTATACCAAATTAATTATCTTATTATTATTATTAATAATTATTATTATAAATTTTTTACTTTTTTTATTATTATTTTCGAGATAGAAAGCAGGGATATGCTGATTTTCTGTTGAAAAAAACATATTGCAAAAATTCAAAGAAACGATGTTTTCTGATTTCTGTAAAACTATTGTGATTTTTTTATTTTTAGAAACAAAAATTTGTAACGTAATAAACCAAACATGTTTTACTTATTATTTTTTTAATAGTAACAAAAAATAAGGAAAAAAACGCAAACAAACGGCCCTTTGTTTTTGGGTCATGCTTCAGTTCAATTAAGCATTTAGCGCCCTCAGTGTATTTTGCGTTGCGCCACCATAAGCCATACACCGTCGGAAAGAAGGAAACCGGCGGTTGTCAACCACCGTTTGACTTTGCACAGAAATGCGCATGACGTCGTCTATCAAAGGTTTCAAGTTTCCAGCCAAGGCAAAAGCCACTCTCTACTTGTTAACAACTACTGGTCTAACTATCAGCGCCGCCAGCCAACTTTATTCCCCTTCATTTCCTGACAATATTACGGCTGTGATACATGGCGTTCTACGCTCCTCTCGCGCTTTTGCCACTGTGTGTTTTTTTCTCCGTCTCTCATTCTTTGTTTTTTCATTTGAATAGAATTATTGCTGGGACTATTATGTGAACATGGCAGATAGCTTTGAGTGTTGCTGACTATAAGTACTCTTTATGGCGACTGCCCGTGGACTCCGATGATTATCAGCACCAACTATCTGAGGTGTGAAGTTTCTTTCTTTCTCTCGCCAATCGATGTACATTTTTATTACCGATTCCACTTCCCGCTTTCATAGGGAGAACTGATCTTAGAAGCATGCTATTGAACCTTTTATCGCGATTAGTTTTGTAACATTTTAGCTATAGACTTGATGGAATCTGCTATGGTGCATAAATGTTAGATTACTTAAATTGGCAGGTTTTTGCTAAAAAGTTTTAATTGCGTGCATCCTATGAGAGTCTTAAGCTTTTAGTTTACCAATAGGTAGTCATCGGAATAATGAAACTAGTATAGTCTGTAACGAAGATCCAAGTAACAGAGAAGAAGAAAGTATTATGTGAACTGTATTATTTCGTATATACTACAGCAGTCAGAAAAAACAATATATATGTGAACTGTACAAGTATATAGCTACTAACTAAAACGACAACACTTTAATAAACAATAAATAAATAAACGTTTATCTTAACATAGTCCTTGGATTCAATTATTTGATTTTCAGATGAAACGCATACAGGAGATATTATTAAGTTTGTTCCCTATTTAGTTACAGGCTTTTCATCTAATTATCCTAGTTGTGTGCTACTTGAGGCTGTTTTCCCCTTCTTTCACCTTGTAAAATCAAATTGTTGCCGACACTTCACTCAACTTGACTGTATGCCTATATAGGGAATATGTTAGAAATACAAAATAACAAAATGGTTGATGGTTTATGAATAGTTTCAAGTGGCATTTTCTGCTTCTTTTGCAAACTTCTCCTTGGTTTTGTGGATAGTGAAAATGAGAAAATTATATTTGGAGAAAAATCTTCAGCGTTTGGCTTACAAAAGAAAGCCTATGATAATTGAAAAATTGTTTTCACTTAGTGACAATAGAAATGATCTTCAGTAAATGATTATATGGCATGAAAGATGGGGATGATTGGTTGATTTGTGAACTTTGAAAAGATTTCCATATTAGCTTAAGATTTTATTTTTTTCCTTTTTTTCCTACTCTTCATTTTTAAATGTGGTTGAAATTGATATGCTTCAATGCTTGTAAAATTTAAGATATATTAATATGAATGTATTTATGATTCTTGATTAGGTACTAGTTGAAAGGTTTTTGTTAGATTGTAAAACATCTAATTTTATAGATGTGAGGTTAAATTAACAATATAGAACAATAGGAGTTACCTTGTTTTTGAAACGAAATTTTGGTAATGGGAAGATTGCCTACGTGCCATGCTCACGTTGTCCTCTCATTTGCTATTAAGCTAGTTAAAGTATTACTTCAACTGCTTTTTTTATAAAACATTAATCCTATAGTGTAGCTTGATATACTTGGGAAATATTAACTTCTTCAAACTTGATAACAAAAGATTGTCTTCTTAAGGATCCAAATTTCATCATCACATACAAGGTTCTGATAAATAGTTACGTGAAATAGCTACATCATACAACTTGGATGATACTACATGTCAAAGAATTATCTGATGGGCTAACTATTTTGGAGGTTGGCTTAATCTGCTTGTTGACATGCAGGTTCATTTTCGATCAGCCAAGAGAATTATGAACTTATGCGAAGCAAACAAAGGCTTTTATGTGAAAGCTGGTCAATTTGTTGCTGCAATGCGGCAGGTTCCAAAAGAATACTCCTCAACCCTTTCATCACTGCAAGATCAGGTCCGTATATTTTTCGCTACTTATTTATTTAACAAATGCTGTGGAATTCCATATTTCTTATACTTACTTTTTGATAGTAGGCAGTTCCTTGTCACTTCAAAGCCATAAAAGAAGTATTGATTGGCAATTTGGGTGATGATTTGTCTGAAATGTAAGTGTTTCTTAAATATGGAATCTTAGCCATTTTAGTGAGCAAGGCACTTGTGTAAACCCTCCTTTAAAGATTTCTGCTACCCGTCTTGAGTCCACCTACAATTGCACAATCTAATAGACTGATTTTTTTTAATTTTCTATTGTTACTGTTGTTATTGATGTAGTAAAAATAGTGGAAATACCAACTAGTGCCTGAAACTTAAAGAAACTAGGAAATATGGGTTGTTTAGTGTTGTTAGGTTGCTGGAAAATTAAAATTCATGTCTAGATTTCGGCTTAGGTTGTTGGAATTTCAAGTTTGGATTGGATGGAATTTTAGGATTTGATTAATAGAAATTTAGGCTAGAATTTTAGAGTTTGATATGACTGGAATTCTGGTTTGCAGAATTTAAGGTTTTGATTACTAGAAATTCAAGGTAAAGCTATTGGAATTTAATGAGGTAAATAAGTAATATTTACTTATTTCTAAGGTCTAAGAATCAATCTTAGAAGAAAGTATGACACCTTCAAATTGAAAACTAAGTTATAGAAAAAATTCAAGATATCTTATAATTTAAGGGCTGAGTAACACACATATTTATATAAGTTCTTAGAACATTTATTCTATTAGGAAATGTTTCTAACTAAAATATTAAAAAAATCTGATTCTAATAATGATTTTTTTAATTATTGTTATGAAGAAAGGTAATATGTATCTTATTTATTTTATAGAGTATTGGTACATATTTATAATGGTTAGGAGTAACTAATCCACAAAATAATCTCCTATAATCAAGCAGAATATCAATCCTGACTAATATAATTATATCTAAATAGATTATTTGGCTTTATCTAATTTGTAACACTCCCCCTCTAGTTGGAACATAGATATTAATGATGCCCAACTTGTTACAATTACAATTCACCCGAGCTCCAGCTAGAGCCTTTGGAAAAATATCCCTAAGTTGTTCTCCAGTTTTGACTTATCCTATGGAAATCAAGTTTTGTTGTACTTCTTCACGAATAAAGTGATAGACTGACAATCTATTTCAATATGTTTAGTTCATTATGAAACATAGGATTAGAATTAATATATAGCACTGCTTGATTGTCACACCATAACTTTGCTGGCAATGGGGTTGTAAAACCAATTTCCATTAAGAGTTGGTATATCCATATTATTTCACACGATGATTGTGCCATAGCTTTATATTCAGACTCTGCACTAGATATGGACATAACCTATTGCTTCTTACTTTTCCATGAAATTAAGTTTCCTCCAACAATGACACAATAACCTGTAGTTGATCTTTGATCAATCTTAGAGCCTGTCCAATCAGAATTTGAGAAACATTCAATATGAGATGTCCATAATTTTTTTATAGAATCCCTAGACTAGGAGCTCCTTTCATGTAATTGATATGGATGAGTGTTTTATTAGGAGTCTATTAGAGGATTATGAGTGTTTTATTAGGAGTCTATTGGAGGAGTATTTTATTTTTAGTAGAATATTATTTCCCTATTACTTTTGTCTTAGTTTCTATTGTAGTTATGTTAATAAAAACAACTTAAATAGGATTCTTTCTAAGAGTCCTAAAGCAGCCGTAATTAGGTAGTCTTGTTATCACTTTGTTGGAAGAAATCTAATTGGAAGGTGTGAAAATAGTAAAGTAGGATAGAGCATAATATAAACAAGAGATTTAATGTGGTTCGATAACAAAGTCCGCATCGACATGTATAAAATCGTTAAGCTTACATTTTTATTAGGCTTACGTGTCTTAACACATATACTTCTTATTTATATAGATAGTACATTTTAATAACAATAATGTTCCTAGCTAGGATGTCTTTGATTTCCATTAGAAGAGATACAAGTAATGTTTCCAATTTCAAATATTGGATGTTTAGGATCTTCAACGTTCCTCTTCAAGTGGATGCATTTCATTTTGATTTCGCATATGAAATATGTGAACAAGAGGGATAACAACTTGCACTTGTCATGAACACTTATCACATTAGAAATAAATAGGCCAAACCTATTTAATAATTTAAGTCATTCTAAATTTTATCTCATTTACACCATTCATCGGGAATATTTTCTTCTGGTGGCCTTAAGATTTAACAACACGCAGTTATCTACTTTTGCATGAATGTTATACAATTCTCAGATCTCAAGTGGGATTTCTCCATTGATTTCTATCTTCTTTGAGTTTCCTTAACCTTTGCCAAACAGTTTTTTGCATGCCAAAATTTGTTGAGGAGAAGCCATAATTTGACAGTTAAGTTAGGGTGTTAAAGACAGAGCCTAGAGTTTTCTCACGACAATATTGTGCTTATAAACCCTCTTATGTATCAAGAGGAAAAGGAGAAAAGGAAAACATTAGAGCTTATTAAAAGATTGAATACAGAGCCTGGCAACTAAAAGCATAAACTCTACTTATTCTGTTATGAACCCTTATGATAGACCCAGGAACTCATAAATAAATTTACATATATAGTAAATATATATATAGAGACGTGTTCTGTTATTTGGGGGAGGGGGGGCTGACAACCTCATGCTTGGTTGTCAGCTAACCGAATCTGTTAGGCATAACAGATTCTAGTATAAATAAGCAATAGACGCGGAGAGAGGGGGAGCATATTGAGTATATTGTTGAGTGTGAGTGAGCCATAGGCGGGAGGTTACTAGTCCTTGAAACCAGTTATCGTTTGTATTCCTATACGGAAATCTATAGCAAAATACATATTTTCTTTAATTGTTTTCTGGATTCTATCAGCGTGTTGACAATAACTTTTTTGTGCATAGTTACCGAAATAGAAGTCTGCTTAAGTGTGCAATTGTGATAAATGCAGACATCAGACTGTTGCTATAATCTCCTACAGGTGTAGCTACTGCATTCGCTGCAAGAGAGGTTCTCGGAAATGTGCTTAGTGGATTGTCAATGCAGTTTTCGAAACCTTTTTCCTTGGGGGATAGAATAAAGGTATATTCAACATGTCATTATTATAGATTGGTTAAATATTTCATTCTTCTGATTGTTATGATCTATAGTTATCAATTTACTGCATTAAGGTGTATTTCTTCTTAGTATGTAATGTTGTTTCCAATGAAGATTGTACTGATTGTCTTGATATGAGAATAGAATCTGCTTTCTAGAATTGAATTTATACATTTTTTTCTAAGCTTGTTGTGTATTACAGATCACTTAACATTTTCTATGTTCATGGTTTTAGTTTTTACATGTGTCAGTGATTATGGCTTATTCTTAGGGGGCAACCACAGACGATCCGCCTTTATCCAATTAGAGATGCTTGAAAGCACACGGCTAGCGGGTCTTTTAATACTATTCTGTTCATGACTCTTCAGAATAGTGGAACTGTGTTGCTTTTGCAGCAAGACTAATGGCTGTCACTGATCTTTCGGCCTACTTTGCCTTTTAAGATCTCAATATGTCAAGGCTTATAAAGATTTATTCTATGCTGTGTTAATCAATGATCGTATTATGAAGTCACTAAACCTTTTTGATTGTAGGCTGGATCTATCGAAGGTCAGGTGGTTGAAATGGGACTTACCACCACTTCATTACTCAATGCTG
Source organism: Erythroxylum divaricatum (assembly GCA_025434745.1). Classification (NCBI taxonomy): domain Eukaryota; kingdom Viridiplantae; phylum Streptophyta; class Magnoliopsida; order Malpighiales; family Erythroxylaceae; genus Erythroxylum; species Erythroxylum divaricatum. The sequence continues at coordinate 40,002,987 of JANTPM010000002.1, read as the reverse complement.
AAAAGTTTCCCGTCTTAGTTCCAAATTCGTTGTTTTCTAGTCAGGTATACTTTTCTAAACTATCATATTCATCATATTCACCTTAATTACACAATAATGATGTAATTGTATTTATAACCTTATCTACCTTGAATCTTAAAATCTTCATCCTCAGATACTATTCTCACTCAACGTTTTCTCCGGATATTGGAGACACAACTATAATGAAACTAGCTATCCTGACACTGTCATGTCTGATCAGTATGAATCATGAGATACCAATTTCTTGGTATCCTGAGAGGATATAATTGTTTCTGTCTAATTTAAATCCAAATTTGTTCATCATTTGCCAGGGCCTCTCTCTCCCTCTCCCCCACCTCTCTTTATAACTTACCCGTGTCTGTTGGCGCATGCAATGATTTTGTGCCCTTATGCATGAATGCATGTGGACAGGAGCATCCAGAAATGTGAACATGCACATAATATGATTGTAACTATTTAGGGGGCTGTAATTTTGGTTATAGGATGTTCAAATAGCACTCTTGATATGTGCTTGTTACTTAATGTTAGGTCAAGCTATCAGAAATCGTTGATGTCTTCTATTCAAAATTTGCAGGTAATTGTGAACAAGTCACGTGCTCAATGCCATGCCATGGTCGCAAAAATTCCCTTAACAGTAGATGATTTGGACAAGATACCACATATATCAAATGACATTGCAAATATGCTGAAGTTGAACCCGAAAGTTTTCTTGGAAACGGAAGCCCCTTACTGTTTCTTGTCTAGAGTAGAAAGTTCTTTTGCAGAGATGACTCTTGGATTCAATCTCAAACATATGGTGAAATTTCCTTTCTGTTGGCCTATTTCAGTTACTTTCTTTTTTGATAAAAAAGTTGGTTGCTTAGCTGTTCATCAAGTTTCATTGGATGATTGAAATCTGTTGCTATGGTGTTAACAATTGGTTAAAGCTGTTTATGAATGACTTTGCATTGGAACTATGAAGAATTGCATTCTCTTGTAAAAAAAGTAAAATCACATTGAATCAGATTCGAGTGAACTTTCCATGTTCAGACTGCCGGTTTGTGTCTCATCTTAATGCCAACTGAGCTTTTAAAGCTGTGCCAAATTGCTATTCATGTGTCTGATTGGATTTCCAAAAAACTTTTTAATCAGAAACTTTGTGTATTTGTACTTTTTTTTCTGGACTTGTCTTGTGATTAACCAAATTAACTACTAATTCCATCTGTTATTAGCCACACAATTACAGATTCTCATCATTGGCAGCAATGTTACACTTTCTTTGAAGCTCACTTTTACTCATTGATGATCTAATGGTCTTCTTTCTTTCAAGTTTTTCATATGTTCACCTCGCATATGTTTCTCTATTCATCTTACTGAGATTGCCCACTGTTTTTCAGAAAAAAGAAGAGTTGTACTCCACCCAACAAGACATTCTCCTGCAAGCAGTCGAGATAGTAAAGAAGCATGGTGTTGCATTGGGTAAGACCTGGTCTTAATGTGGCTCATAGTTATTGTCATGGAATAAGATACTTTGTTATAATGGAAACAGAAACCTTGCTGCTCTTAATATGCTGGACTTCCTCATACTGTCTGAGGACTGCACTCACAATCACTCTCCTCATGTCGGTGCAATTTTGTTTTCTTCTTTTTTTATTTCTATAGATGAATCTGGATATTGTTTGTAAAGCTCTACCCTTCACAAGCTTGAATAGGCAGAATTTAGTGTCTGAACTAACTTGATATGATAGTTTAGTTGCCCAGGGGTTGGAACTGAGGAGAAAATTTGTATGAGCAAGTTTTGAAATGCATGAAAAATGCCTGAGATTACTCTTTTCTGATAAAAGCTTCCTAATTCCAAATATTATGGTGGATTGGTTATCATGATTCAGCTGACTTCAACTTTTCTGCCAGATTTCCAGACTTAACTCTCCAGATTTCTGCTCAATCGTGACCGTAGCCAAAATCTAAACAAGTCAAACATTACATAATTATTGATAGATTTAGATATTGGATGGCAATATTTCCCCTTTTCTCCTCTTTTGGATACACGAGGTTATATGATCCACTTGTGAGAGAAAGTTGGACTTTAGCTTTGTGTCATGTCACAGTTTCTTCAGATGTGTCTTGTCTCGCAGAAACTCCACGAATTTACCAATGTAGTGTTCATTATGCAACTTGCTATCTCCAAAAATGCTGGAAGCCTCGCGTGCACGAGATCTCAATGTCTGACCTTCCTCTGACATCATAGCTAGTTTCAGAGCTTTAGCAATCCCATGTCTGTTAAATGATCCATCTTCATCTCTCTCTACTTCCACACCCAAACCCTTCTCAATCAGTAGCCTAGCATTGAGAGGTTGGTCATTGATAAATGGTAAGAGCACTAGGCAATGACCAAATTGCAGAGTTTCAATTACAGAGCCCCAGCCTGAATGGAACAGTGATCCCCCTATTGAAGAATGTCCTAATATCTCCAACTGAGGTGCCCATCCCAAGCAAACCTTCCCTCTTTGATTTGTTCTTTCAGCAAATCCTGAAGGTAAAGCTTCCAGATCATCAACAGCCCAACTGGGTTTTCTTAGTGCCCACAGGTATGGCAAACCTGACAGCTCCAATCCATATGCAATTTCGTAAACTTGATCTTTGCTTAGCTTATACTCACTTCCAAACCCTACAAACACAACAGACTTGGGCTTTTGGTCATCAAGCCATTTAAATATTTCATCCCAAGAGCCACTAGTGACCTCAGCCTTTTGTGGTTTCTCAGAAGGCAATAGACCAACAGGAACCACCGGTTTCCCTGTAATCTTCTGATACAAATCTATATATTCACCTTCAAACTCTGGACAACTACGTATAGCCATTGCATGATATCCATGGATTACCTGACGAACCCTTTCAGCATCAGATATCCGTGAAGCATTCTCTTCGTATAGTGATTGATACGCACCAAAAGCCTCGTGATTTCGTAAAACTATGGCAGAGGGAAAATCGACCCAAACTGGCTTTGAAGTCATACTCTGCCAGGATGGTCTCAGCTTCTTTTTACCATCATCGGACAAGCAATCTGGGTGAGCGAAGAAAGTATACGCAGCAGCAGAGAAAACTGAGAAATTCATCAGTGGAACTTTGTGTTCTCTGGCAATTTGTGCAGCCCAATGAGGTATCATGTCGATGATAATCCAATCTGGACGTTGCTGAGCTACAAATCGTCTGAAAGGATGTTGCAGGAGATCGTAAGCTATCTTCAGGTACGGGATTTTGTCATTTTCTATGTCGACGGTGGCCTCTGCACCTTTTGGCAAGAGCTCATTGTCTAAAGTTGGCAATGAGAACTCCACAAATTGCATTAAGTTAGCACAATTTGGAGGAATTTGAGGTAGTCTCTGTATGTTTCTTGGGGTTGATACGAAGGAGACTCTTACTCCTGACTTGGCTAAAGCAACTGAGAGATGAAAGAATGGAATCATGTGGCCAAAGGCACTCCATGGAAGCATCACTACATGAAGCTCTTGAGCCATTTTCTTTATTTTTTTGCACTTCTTATAATTAAGAAAGCCATGAAAGGATTATATTTATATCCGAACACACTTGACTCCATGACAAGGAGATGCTGGTAAGTGGTAACGTTCTCTTTCTGACCTCTGACAACTTGAAAATGAGAGATCAGTAATTCCTATCGTCAAAGATTAAAAAAAAAAGATAAGCAGACAAAAGCAAAGCAGTGAAGCAGAACATGTGGCAAGTGCAAACTAATTCTTTCTTTTAAACTCAACATAAATTAATTAAACTTGATTTAAATTAATATATTAAGGTATTATAATAAATTATTAGTTTGAGCCAGATTTAATAAATTATTAGCTTTGCAAGGGTCGGGAGAGGAACATCAATTGTATGCAACCTTCCATTTACATTTACGAAGAGGTTGTTTCAATAACTCAAACTCATGATCTTTTAATTATAAAAGAGTAATTTTATCAATTGTCCCAAAGAAAATTAATCTAAAAATGCTATTAAATATAATAGTCGATTAGAAAA
>JANTPM010000002.1:39986047-39997392 GCA_025434745.1 Erythroxylum divaricatum | reverse complement strand
TGATAGAGACGTGGCAATTCATGTGGTGTCTTTTTCCAATATTTGATGTGCTCCTTTTCTCTCTCTTTGATAACATCACCCTTCACTTCTTACAAAGTCTTTTGTCATATCAAATCTGCTGGTATTAAATCGTCGGATTGGCTTTATTGTAGGGTATTCAATAGTTAGGCTTCAGTGTTCTAGCCCAAGCCTTGAACATGGACTAGTTCTATTACTATTAGTATCCTATTTTATTATTATTATTATTATTATATTTTATTTTAATTTTTTAAAAAAATAATTTATATTTTTCATCACTATTATCATGTCACAAATATATGTAGGTTTACTGGAAATAACCTCTCTATAATGTAAGAATAACGTTGCGTATTATCAAACCCCTCAAAATTTACTTTATTGGAGGACTTTAAAGTATGATGATAATGGACAGATTGTCCACATCTACTGTCTTTCTTCAAGTTGGCTAAAAAACAAAAGAGTTCTGTGTGCAAAGAGAAGAGTAGAATCATCATTTAGCTAGTTTGTTTTCAGTGTTATCATACATATAGAAGTAGAAAGCTCTAATCAGATAGGAAAAAAAGGGAAGCGAATTAAGCATTTCTTTAGTTTTAAAAATCAAGATCAAACACTATGTTACGGGGGGAAAAGTTTTTTTTTTCATTACATCTTTTTTCTCTTTTCAAAGACATTACAGTAGGGTTCATGAAACCAATTTTGCACATTTGCCTTTCCTTATAACGCTTTTAATGGCCATCATGACCATGATAATTTTGTTCACATTCGTATAACAAATTATCTTGTAACGATTTTGGAGCAAGAGCAGTTGAACGTGTTTTAAAATTAATTGACTCATTTATAAGAAAAAAGTTGAAAAATTGTTCTAAAATTAAAGTTGATAAGCAGAACCATCCATTTTTTTTAAAAAGGAAAAAGCCTTGAAAGTACAAAATATTCTAATGGAAGGTTTGGCACCATATTGCTTTATGCTTTGGGATCAAAAGGAGAGTATTATGCTATTACCTTTATCTTGCTTTTCTTGCCTAAACAACGAGAATAGATATGACTGCAACTGTGAAAAGAGGAAAGAGATCGCACATTTACGTTATAAATCAAGAGGTTAGATGCTCATAATCTTGGAACTTGGAATATTTCTCAACCAACATACTGAGTTGTTTGATTGATTGGTGGAAAGTGCCAATCTTTTAGTTGCATAAATCACTTCATGCCCTTTTTATTTTCTTTCAGAACAAAGAATCGTGCGTGTCTTTGTTCTGAAAAGATTTCTTTTCCGTAAACTTTCATGGCAGCACTACAAGGTAAAGGGAAACTAAGCGGAGCCAAAAGTAAGCCAGAAACACCACCAAAAATAGAATCTTTTTGTGTTTGATCTCAAAATCATTTCTTTAACCCCCGTTGCAGGTGATGCATGCAGTAACAGAGCGAACCACTGTTGCTGTGTTACATTTGTTATGGTGATAATTCGGAGTTAATTTAAAATACTGCTGGATAGATTACACTTGCCGCTTATGAGTTGGGAACAAGTGGAAAAGCTTTTAATTTTTCAACCTTTCTTGAGGTGTTTGCATTAGACAACTCCTTCCCCAAGTCGTCGAGTTTGGATAGCTTCCCTTCATCTATTATTTTGAAAAGGGGCAAAGCCTGTAGGCATATCAAACAGCACAAGCATCTTTAGGTACCGCTAAATGATCTTGGTCAATGATGGGCTTAGTGCGTGTTCAAGAAATTTAGAAGAAAAAGGGGTCAAACAAAAAGTGGCAGTAGGTACGATGGGCTTTTAGTGTGTTATATATGATGGTGTCTATAGTAGAACCCAAATGTTAATGGAAGTTTGTGAAAAGTGAATATGGAGATGAAATCTATGCAAGTAAGTGCGTCTACCGTGCGCCAGACAAGAAAGAAAGAATAAAGAAAAGAGGACAATGTGTTAATGTACTGGCCCGATGATAAGTAATAGTTTTCCGGTTCTAAATTCTGGTGATTTAGAAAAACTGCTATTGTCTAAGGATCCCATGACCAACAGTCTCTTAGAAAACAACATTCACTCATACAGCTTTGTGTAAATTAAATTAAACGTAGAAATCTTTAATCTAGTTGTTGCACATTTTCACGATAGTTTTTGAAAACCATGGAATTCAACATGGAGGAAGTAGCAGAATTGTGAGGGTATCGAAACCTCGTATACAAGAGTCAGGTGTTAAATTCTTACAATGATGTTATGAAAATACCAACTGAACGATCGGAATATTTAATCAGTTACTACTGCGTTGTGGAAGTGATGTGATATCAATTGTTAACCAAGCCAGTTGCGGAGAACTCAAATTCTCTAAGCACTTTTTTACACTATAGTTTAGCTTCCTTTGTCATGAAACCAAGATGGTTGGCTTGACGCACCTTAGAAATGATGCCGTTGTTGGTTGTTGAATGTGATGCTGATTCTTGCAGCTTTCTTAAGGCAATCGTCGTTGCTTACCTTATTGCAATTAGGGTTGTCAGATTTTACAAGTATAATCTCGCATAGATCATCTTCGTGGTCTCCGTCAACCTCGATTATATAGGCTCCTGACTCGTTGGTCTCTGCTTCCTCGCTGAACATTAAGCTGTCGCCTTCCATCTCTTTGCATTACAAGCGCACCTTCGCACCTGCAATGACATGAAAGTTGCTGTGATATTCTAAGTGGTAGGTTTTCAATATATAGACAATGCTTTCGAGAAATTTACGTACCTTTCATGAATTGACTGATTCGAGTAATGAATTGGATACGACAATTATGACAGTAGACCTTGCCTTCAACCATGAAACGATCAGTATGTCCATAGGTGGAGCTAAGAAGGGAGAGAAAGCAGATAACCGAGACCAGATACACTATCTTGTTTGCAAGCTTTGCCATTTCTTCTTAAGCTCCTGATTGTTCTTTTTGCAATTTTACCAGAGAAGGTTAATAACTCAGTGAAGGAGGAATAGTGGTCTTGAATCATGCAGTGAGTGGTGTTGCCTATTATAAAGGTACTGGTTGGTTAGTTCCGTTCTTCAGTAGTTTGATTTAAGGGTTATTATGTGGTCCTGTTCAATACATGTGGTTCTAAGAGTTGCTTTGACCTGCTATTAGCTCTCCATCTTCCATTGCCAAGAGTTCCAAAGCAGGAAGGAAGAAGCATAAAAATAGGTAGTCATAGAACCACCTCTTCACAAAAGGAGGCTTATGATATTATAATGCAACATAGCTGTCTCAATGCAGCTATCTACGTTCACCTTGATGGTATTTCGTTGCCCATTTTCACTCAATTATAGAACATAAATATTGACAAAATTAACAAAATACAAGAAGTTTTATTTCATCATTTGAACTTGTTAAAAGAATGTCATGGATCAACCATGCCTACGAACTAGGGGCATTCCTGTTTTACTTTTGGAATTATTTTTATATCCTTGGTCTACATCTGTTTAATGAAGTCTCTCACCGAAGTTCTTGTCGTTTTATTCAATTATTCATAGGAATTGGCAAGCCAAATAAAGAAGCGAGTATTAAGTGACCATTTCACCACAATAGCTTAAACTTTGTGTGAGGCCAACTCAATTGGTTTTATATATTCTCTAATATATCCCCTCAAGTGAAAGCCCTTTGGGCTTGAAATTTGCACAGGCCTACTTTACCTTATGCTTAATTTAATTAAAATAGGTAGGTGGTAAGATTCGAACTCATGACCGTTTGATCATCAAGGCTCTGATACCATATTAAGTGACCATTTCACCACAATAGCTTAAACTTTGTGTGAGGCCAACTCAATTGATTTTATATATTCTCTAACAGCGAGAACATGAAGGATTTTTATATGTCATTCTGGGAATGAGCAATTATCATAAAACAATTTTGTAGTCGCAGAGCACTTGCTTATGGGAACTAAAGCTACAAGCTAGCAACAATGTATGAGCAAGACTCCTGCTGCTTTAGACTGTCTGCAACATGAGTAATAACTCCAGCACCAGCATTGTGAAACCATTCATTTTTCACCTGAAATGAAGGATACAGCATGTAATAATAAATAGGAAACTATATAGATATTGGAAACACATTGAGCCACAAACATGAATATTGTTATGAGCAAAGAAGGGCCAGAACGCCGAGTGGAAGCTGACGTCAACTTTTCTCCATCCTAATTGCTGCAAACCGCGTATCACTTCCTCTGTTAACAAAAGCAATCCAGTGATTACTTTTTCCATAGGACGTAATCAGAAATCTTAATTTCGTAAATGACCACACATCACACCTTCCATTATTTCATGATACTGCACTGTGTTTTGTGCATTGGGTTCATTTTGTGCTGCCTCCTTTGCCTTTGCAGCTTTTGGAGGAAAATGGGGACCCTCAGAGGAGACCGGCGGACAATACTCAACATCTACAACATGCTGGTAACCATCCAGGGACTTCTGGGGGGGCTATCAGTTGAGAAAAAGTAAATATAATTTAGTATCTGAGACAGAGTAGGCATAAATATTCGTACTTAACTTTGTTCTATAACCGCTGTTTCTAGCTTTTATAACCATAAGAGCAGTTACATGAAGAAAAAGGCTGAAATAGTGTATAAGATGATATTCTGCAAACTAAACTTAATAGTCCAACAATAATCCACAAACCTAACTTTCAAACAATCAATATTAGCTTCTTTTTTTTTTTCGCCCAATGATCTTTCAGAATTCTAAATGACAATCTAGTTAAACTATTGACTAGTATTCTGGTTCATCAACCAAATACTGCTTTCCTTTATGGATGCAGCCATCAAACGATTAAAGAGAGTTACAGTATCATTTTCACCTTCACAAGTTCCTTCTCCCTCCTTAAGGATGAAGTGCGCCAACCAACCATATCTAGTTTGTGTCAAGGGAGCTTGACTTGATTAAGACGTCATTTACGGACATGGTTTATGTACAGTAGCATACAATCATCACACAGATAGTTGGATACGATCATAAGAAACATTTGCATAAACAATGCGACATCTGAAAGCACCGAGGGCAGATCTGCAAGTTAGTACAGAAACAGGGATAAGAAGACAGGTGAACAGCAAATACTGACTGCATCAGAGAATAGTATATGCTCCAATTATTTAGAACTGCAGCCTACTTACATGAATTGCCCATCTTCACAATCTGAAGCCATTCTAAGAAGAAGAGGTGGTTTGTTTGGTTGACCATCCGTGAGGAACAATTGACTGCCAGTTTGGCCCACAAGAAAAGGAGCTAATGGTGCAGCAATTTTCTCTAAAAAGGATATGCCCAAGAGAAATGGAAGCTGAGATAGATCATAAATACTCATTAGCAGAAATCTAAGACGGTTATGAGATTTGACCATAGTTAATCACTATAAACAATGATATGATAACAACAGATGGAGACATGGAGTATTTATCTGAGAGGATAACAATGATAATGCTGTTGATGCAGAAGAGATTATCCGCAGATTTAATAGTATAGAATCGAATGACAAGCAACAAATGTAGCTTCTACATTATTTGACAGAAATGGCTACAAAGAGTTTCTTTTATTCGTATTAACAGCTAAATTCCAACCAATCATTACTTACCACATCCAGAAGTTTTCTCATGAACACATTTAGTTTAGAAATCTGAAAGAGGCTAATACACGAGTTTTAAAGTTGTCTTTTTCTTTTCCTTTTTAGAGCTCTTTATTATCCCAACTTTGTCCACCTAAGGCATTTAGTAATTGTATCACAATGTCCCAAGTTTATTTAGATCAGAATTCGGAAGTCACAAAACTACAAAAATGGTGAAATTTTTTCATTTATTTTACTATGCAATGCATAAATGAATAATCCCAATCCTAAGAGCCAGTGCAAAAGAATATGAGAATACTTTACAATTCAAAAGCAAAAAAAGCAATGAAAAATATAACTTTTCAAATAAAAAATGGGAACCTCATTAGAGGCCAATAAGTACCAGACTGAACCATTACTACAAGCTACAAAGATACATATGAAGGAATACCCTTCAAAACAAACCTGCTTTCTTCCTCTAACTCCAAGATGTGGGGTTGCCAAAGTAATAAAATTGATTGGCTCCAACCCAGCAATTGTACCTTGTCTTAAAGAAGCACCAGGATGTGAATCTGGCCTCTCTGAATCATTATGATCACCAGATTGACCAGAACTTGAGGCATATTTTGAATGAAGAACAGCAATGGCATATCTTGCAAACAAGCCACCAAGAGAATGGGCTAAAAGGGAAATCTTCTTCAAGTTCCCTGCCTTCTGCACAACTCGCATTACCTGTTTACATATATGAGAAGATTAATAGGTAGTAATGTCATTGATCATCTAGTGGCCTGCTCTTCATAATCCACTCTCCATATCAGATGATCTAAGAGAATTCTGCATGCATATGTTCAAAGAGGTTTCAAGACTCACTTCTTCTGCTAGTCGCTTTCCAGCTTCATCAATCCCAGAGAAGGTTTTAATGTAGCTATTGGATGAACTTGCTGTCAAAAGCCAATTATTGTAAGCCCCTTACTCTAAATAATATGTTGAAAACTTGAGTCAATTTAGTTTTAGGGAAAATTTATAGTTGAAAAGATACAGAAGCAGTTCAGAATGGTTCCATCCTTGCCCTTTCTTTCCATAGAATTTGTTATTAATCAAAAAAGACCAGTGATTTGTCCCAAGTTATCTCTTTGCTGTTCCATCATTTGTATCTAATTTTTCTCAATCAGTAGCCCCAATTTTCTTGCACATGGAAGATAAGGCAATTCCCCTAATCTGTGTGATGTTTGCTTTCTAATTATGGTCACATTGACAGGGCAAAGCTAAATAACAGAACAAATTTAAACCTTTATACTTTACACACCTAAAATTTACCACTAAGAATTGAATACAGTAAGTACATTAATTGGTGAATGACCAAAACATACCATATATTAGAAAGTTTCTCCCAAGACGCCTTTTCAACTCTGCTTGCACATATATCCAGTCACTTGGGCTGCATTTGAGGAACATGGTCAAATTAAACACAGTTTGAACTACAACCTCGAAGGTAAAAAGCACCAGAAACAGGCCTTTCTTTAATCTAAAAACCCAATAGATCATTCCCATGGTGATAAAACTACTGATTTGTTGCTTGAATTTTTCTCAAGCCATATATAATCTTAATGCACCCAGGAATGTTAGTGTAGCTGGAAGTGCAAACTTGTTGCATAGTATATCAAAATGTTGAAACATTTTAAGTAGTAAAACTGCCCAGCGCATTCAATCAGTTGAAATTGTCATTTATCATGAGGAAATATCTAGAACCAACTGAGACTTAGATGCTTGTGATGCATCTGCATACAAACAATACAAATTTATGGAGAAGTTAATTTCAGTTAACTTTGGTATCTATGAGCTGTATTATGCTTCAATAACCATCTTTTCTCAGAAGCCCAAAACAAAGTCAACAAGTGTTCAACTCATAGGAGTACAAGGAAAGAATGAAACGAGGAAAGTGCACCAGAAATTCATGCATACATATTCTAGGACAAACAAAATCATGAACACAGATACATCCAGCTGACCAGAAGAATTAGCTTCTGCCATTGTCAAGTGAGAACAAATGTCTTGTACTCATTTTCCCTTCAGTCTCAACTATATTTTTTCATTTAATGCAACAAGGGGAGAAATAGAAGGGGAATTTGCTTATAACACTATAAAGTAACAATGATAGAGCCAAGACAACTCAAGTTTATGTTAGGAGGAACAAAAAGAGAGTAGAAGGCAGAATTGAAGAAATGAAGAAATGACTATATATATATATAGTAAATACATAGATATATTCTGTTAGTGTGAGGAAGGGGGGTGATAACCTCATGATTGGTTGTCAGCTAAACGAATCTGTGATTCCTAATAGATTCTTAGTATAAATAAGGAACAGACACGAGGAGAGAGAGTGTGTGTATTCTGTTGAGTGTGTGTGAGCCATAGGCTGGAGGTGCTGGTCCTCAAATCCAGTTTGTCATTTTCATTCAGCAAAGAATCAATACAATCATACAGATTTTGCTTACCTTGTTCTGGAAACTTATCAAACAAATACTCATACCTAGCCAAGATGCCATGAACAAGAACAAGAAGATGATCAGGTTCATCTTTGCCATTCTTAGATCTGCTAGATAACACAAGATTGCCTCGAGTAGCTGCGTTCATAGCTTGAGCTCTAAGGTCTTGATGTTTTCAAATGCTGTTAGAACCTGCAATACATAATCATATGTCCAAACATGCAGTTAAGGAAGTATGCACAGGTATGTCTACATTTCAAAAAACATTTCCAAAGCATATTTATTTATTTGCTTAAATCAATCAATGTTTGGAAAGAATTCATAAACAATGCAAATGAGGAAAGAATCAAATTTGTTGAATGTATTGATTACGATTAATGGCCAAGGTGTGTAGGTCAGGTCACGAGAACAAAATTTTTAAAAGCATAGTGACATGGATAGGGTTACGAGGAGGACATTTTAACAGTCAATTTTAAAAGTAATATGGTAAAGCTTGTATAGCATGGACACTATTTGTGTCAGCTGCCTAACAGAATAAAAAATCTCAATGAATTCAGGAACTCCAAAGGGATAAACACGTTAATTGACATCCAACATGCGTTTAAGAGGTAAGGGTGAGATTGGTCTACCACTAAAGTGCAGCAGCCCAATACCGTTTTAAGATGTGTCACGCAAGTTTTGTGTTCATCAGAGGACACCGTCAAATCCAAATTCCAAGAGCATGACGATAAAATCCCACTTCTATCAAATGATAAGCAAGCTTCAGAACTAAGCTAGCTAAGTTCAGACAAACCAAATCTCCATTCAAACTAATACATTTCATCTTGCCTCCAAGACTCCAAAAATCCTTACATTTCCTTTCACCACCAAGACACTTCCGATTACGAACCTCTACCTCTTAAGAGGACCCCCAAACTGAAAACATTCGTTCACTAATTTCACGTTAGGATTCTCAAACCAATGATTCACAACATGTCACTGCACTGTAATCAAAATTTCTAAAGAACCCCAACAATACCAGTAACTCAAGGGGTAAAAATCCAATTTCAGACAAATCATAAACCTTCTCAACAAAAGAGAGAGAGACAGAGATCAACAAGGGAAGGTATGAGAATTACCGGAACAGGAACAGGAAGATGATGACGAAGGATGCAAAGTGGAATTTAAAGAAGCTCCCTTCCATGCATTATTGTTGTCATTAACGTTATTGCTAAATCTCCCAGGATACCCACATCCAGGTTGTAACAAGGAAGCCGTTGCCATGTGGATGCATCGGTATGGGCATATACTTGCATCATATATTTAACCACTCCATACAGATTAAAAAGGATATGCGTAAAGAGAGAGACAGAGCGAAGATAGCGGAGCTTAGAGACAAAGTTCCTGTTTCTCGAAGCTTTCAATACCATTGTTTGTGCCCATGTCAATCGATTTTTTGTTATCCTGATCATGACCATGGCGATGATAATGACGCTGATAGTGATCGCATTATAAAGAAGCTAAATTTTAGGATTATATATTGGGCTTTTGAATAATTTAACTTTTATAAGATTTGAAAATTTAAATTAAAAAAATTAAAAAAAAACTTGGATTAATCTGTTATCGTGTTTCTCTCCCAGAAGCATGCGGCATCGGCATTAACATTCAGCCAACCGTCCTTTGGTTAGTTCCACCTAGTTATGTTATTCGTACCCGTAGTCTTCTTCTTCTTCTGTTGCCACTGAAATTGGAGGACTACATTCTCCGCTTATGTTTCTCCATACTATTCCGCTTATGTTTCTCCAAATTCCCCGACAAATCATCGTCATCACCTCACAAGTAGAAGTTGAAAGCTGAATAGAACCGATCATATAATATGTCAGTATTCTCACTTGATAGAGTATGATCCACGTTTGCCCAACATTACAAGTCGACGTGCACTAGCATGTGTATTGTCCTAATTTAAAGATACATACGAGGTTAATGATTAAAGATTTACGTTAGGTGTGCTTCAGTACGGCTGAGTTAGTAAGGAACTCTTTTGACTTAAGTGAAGTTGCAGGTTTGATTCCTCCTCATGTATACAGTTGTTTAAAACTTAAGGTTAAAGTATTTGTCTCCTGTAAAGAACCTATCCGACTCTAGCAGAGATTAGTCTGGGTGTGGATGGCTTAAAGGTATCTTCTCATAGTTGAAATCCTCCTAAGACATTTCGTGGGCAATTAGAAAAAAAAGATGAGTATATGAATGATTAAGTTAAGCATATTTAAGCGTCCTTAAAGTAAGTATATAAAAGATTATGGCTTATGTTTTTTAAGATTCTAGAATTTAAGCTGTGTAATTATGTGTTGATGTATAGGTGTGTTAATTGTGAATATCAAAAAGTCTAGGAATAGTTATTTGATTACTACTATATATGTATAACTTTTTAAAAAAATACTTATATTTCCTTCTTCTATATTCGACAAATTGGTATCATAGCTTTAATAAAAGAAACATTGGTGGATGGTAAAATGATTCACTTCCCAAGTCCAAAAGCTCACAAAAGATAAGTTTGATAGTAGGTGGATTCATATGAAAGTACAACTTGGTGCCAGGATATTGTAGAAAATGATTACAAGATTTTTGAAAATATAATTACTCACAAACAAGCTTAAAAATATTTTCTATAGATCATAAGAAGAAACATCAAAAGGTCATGTCTTTTATTCACCAAGCATGGGATGGGGCCACCTTTGAGAAAGTTTCTAGTACTACTACAAAGAAGAATTATGAGGCATGCTTCATGGTTACCGTCAACCAAATAAGAAATATTGATAAAGTAACTAATTTAAGGCAGATTTTAAAAAAATATTTAGATAAGTTAGTGAGAAATTTGATTATGTGGTGAGTGACATTGAGAATTAAAGGACTTAGATGACATTAGGGATGACAGCGGGGCGGATATGGGGCGGGTATGCTATCCCCCGTATCCACCCCATGAACCCGTCCCTATCTCCGTCGGGGATTTTATGGCACCCCCACATCCGTACCCGTTGGGGGTTTGACCCCATCGGGTACCCGTTTACCCGCCTCTTTTTTTTTAAAGATAAGTTTATTTAATATGAATCGACTATTTGTTTTTCTTTTAAATTTTCATGCTACATTTATACATACATACTGAATTTAACATAAAAGAAAAGAGTAAACAGAGATTATAAATTGATAGTTAGTACAAATCTAAGAGTGAATTTAAAAAAAAAGACAACAAATTAAAATAACATACATTAGTTTTAATGGAAATTCCAAAGCATAAAAAGCAATAGAACTT
>JANTPM010000002.1:39953424-39963884 GCA_025434745.1 Erythroxylum divaricatum | reverse complement strand
CCTAGGCAGTGGTATAAGAAGTTTGAATCAGTTATAGGGGAGCAAGGTTATAAGAAGACTTCTGGAGATCACTGTGTATTTGTTCGCAGATTTTCTGACGATGATTTTATCATATTGTTACTTTATGTTGATGATATGTTGATTGTGGGCAGGAATGCTTCTAGGATTGCTGAGTTGAAGAAGAAACTAAGTAAGTCTTTTGCCATGAAAGACTTGGGTCATGCCAAGCAAATTTTAGGCATGAGAATTACTCGTTGCAGGGATGCCAGAAAGCTGTACTTGTCGCAAGAGAAGTACATAAAGAAGGTACTTCAAAGGTTTAGTATGACTGGGGCTAAACCTGTTGCTAGCCCACTTGCTCCTCATTTCAGGTTGAGTGTCAACCAATGTCCTTCTACAGATGAAGAGAAGGAAGAGATGAAGAAAGTTCCATATGCCTCAGCAGTTGGCAGTTTGATGTATGCTATGGTGTGTACCAGGCCAGACATTGCTCATGCAGTTGGTACAGTAAGTCGTTTTCTCTCTAATCCAGGTAAAGAGCATTGGAATGCGGTGAAGTGGATTATGAGGTATCTCAGAGGTACAACTGACTTGAGTCTTAGTTTTGGTGGTGATAAACCTTTGTTAGTTGGTTTTACTGATGCAGACATGGCAGGAGATGTTGATTCTCGAAAGTCTACATCAGGTTTCATAATCAAGTTTGCAGGGGGAGCTATAGCATGGCAATCAAGGTTGCAGAAGTGTGTTGCTTTGTCAACCACAGAGGCTGAGTTTATTGCAGCTACAGAGGCTTGCAAGGAGTTGTTGTGGATGAAAACTTTTCTTCTTGAGCTTGGTTTCAAGCAGGACCGGTATGTGTTATTTTGTGATAACCAGAGTGCCATTCATCTTGGTAAGAATGCTAGTTTCCATGCAAGGTCGAAACACATTGATGTTAGGTATCATTGGATACGAGATGTGGTGAATTCCAAGTTGCTAGAGCTAGAGAAGGTTCATACAGATGATAATGGTGCTGACATGATGACTAAAGCATTGCCGAAGGAGAAGCTTGAGATTTGTTGCTTGATAGCCGGTATGGCTAGATCCTCCACTTAGTCGTGAGGGGGAGATTTATTGGGTTTGGGTCCACTCCTAAGTGGAGTCCAAAGCCTAAATATAAAAAGGGTTTTTAAAACCTTAAAGAGTAGAAGAAGAGAGTAGGCAGCCGGAAGAAAAGAGAGAGAAAGAGAGAGGGAAGAGAGAGAAATTTTTGTTTTTTTTCTATTTTGTGCAGTAATCTTCTAATCTTCGATCGGATAGTGATTTCCTGTCGGATCGACTGAAATTTTAACCAGAGGTTCCTCTCTCGTTGTTCTTCATTCTGAACGGTGGAGATTGAATTTCGAGGTCTCCAATGTGTCCTAATCTTCAGTCGAAGTTACTGAAATTTTAAGGGTGATATTGTTCTCAACTCTTTAATTTTTTCATCTTGTTTATGATTATTGTTGTATTTTGAGTTGAGTGGTGATTCTAATTGTATCTAGAGGTGAAAAACTCTGTAACTTATTTGATTATAGTGGATTTTTTCTTTATTGGACTAGGTCCTGTATTTTTTCCTTTCTCACATTGAGGGAGGTTTTCCACGTAAAAAGTTACATGTGTTATTTATTTCTTGCCGCTTAATTTCTGTATTGGTGAGTTTGTTGGCTGCTGTTTTTCTTTTGGATTGACTGTGATTGTTCACACAGGGAAAGATTTATTGGTTCTGGTTTGTTGCCGCTGCGTGACCGACACCTCCTTTCCCAACAGGTTTGATGTTTCAAGTTTTGGTAATCTTATTGGTCTTTAACTTTTATCTTGATTTGTTGGTAGGTTCGGTGACATTGGTAGCCTATAACATGGTTAGAAAACAAACGTCTATCTCACGGTGATAGGCAAACTTTATTAATATTTGTCGTCGTTCCACTGAATCACTTTATTTTTTATTTAATTAATGATATCTTTAAAAATAATCTAATTTAATCTTAAAATTATATTAATACTGATTAATATCCAATGAAACAAGAGAAACCAATCAATAACGATAAAATACTAGATATAATAAAACATCTAGATAAGGGCTTCCACCATCTTCATATTTATAATTTAGTTATTTAAGAAGATATTATAACTTAAAATTATGAAATTTCTTGATTTAATGAATTACACTCTCTCGAAGTATAATCATCTCTCCTAAAATTGATTAATTGATAACTTTATCTAATTAAAACTTTAAGAATGCATAAAGTTATGTGAAATTTTATAAGAGTTAAACTCTATTACCAGAAAGCTTATGTAGATCTATCTTTAACATCTTATACAACTCCTAATGTTAATGTGTTAATCAATTCATAATTATGTTTTCTTGAACTAATAAAAGTCAATTCAAATATGGTTTAATTGCTAGATGCTATTAGAAATCATTGTTAAGCACAATAAAAATATTTTTCAAGCATAAAACTCATATTTAATTAACTGAAATCATTTCACGATGAACACATCCTGCAACATGTCCTTATTTGATATAGCATTCAATATTGATATTTGTTTAGTAAGCAATGTAGGCTTTAACATATTCATATTTAGTGTCAATTTCTTAGACCCTGGTTCCAAATATCAACATATGTTAATGTTGGAAACCAACTGTGATCGAATTACAGATGCAACATAAAACAAAAAATTTTATGTTTTTCGTTCGGATCATGATAATTGAATAAGTTGAATAAAACATGAACACGAAACGAATCGTAAAGTAAGAAACTATACCTTATTCGAGTTTACTGTTGAAATCCTTTAAAAGGTTTTCCGATTTGTCAACTATAAGCTATTCACTTGTCTAATCTTGAATGGTATCTATAGAGCAACTTCTCAACGTTAAGAGAAAAAAGGCAGAAGTGTTAGCTCCTTGTTGCTTATTGTTATTTATTAAAAAAGCATTACAGTTTTTGTAATTTTTTATTACAATCAATTTCCTTAAGCATAATTAAAGTCATAATCTAATTATAATTAACTTAATTTTAATAAAACCAAATATATCATATTTGATCCCTAAATTTTCTCAAACTTTATAATTAAATCTAACTTAATTAAAATTGATTTTTCCTTCATAAGTTGATCTTTAATATATGATCAATTAGGTGCCTAATATATTGGCAATGATTATAAATTATAACTCCAATTTATAATTAAAATTAGATAAATTAAAACTTCTTTTAATTTATTTTTAATTCTCCAACTAAATATTTTATAATCATATATCAAGATTGACGTTTAGCAATATGTCATGATCACCCAAATATTATGAATGTCAAAGTGGTTTGACTTAACCTGTCTATGCATGGTTATGATGTATAAGTTAATCCTTTCGTCGTCTAATATTCCAATTGGACAAAGTATAGATAAAGTATCTACTATTTTGGTCCAATCATGTTCATTCTTGTTGATTAGTAATTGAAATTTGAAAACTCCTTTTCAAATACCAATTCACTCTGGGCAGACAATTTCACAAATCACTACTAATAAAGAACAGTATAATACTCTCTCTAATTATTTTAGAGTGACAAGTATTTTATTAACTTAATTATTTCCATATAGTTAGCTTAAAAGTTGCATCATAGATATTATCTATCTATCATTAAAAATGGCTTAGAATCATGCTTTAGATGTTCCCTATCCTCTTTTTCACAATATTAAATTCACTTAAGTGAGTAAAAATTCTTGTTGTCTCGATAAATACTGGCATCAACAAACTCTTATTTAACACTAAAATTTTAATTTCTTCACCCAAGAAGTAGCAAGGGCTTCGATGTGCCTATGTTCAAGATTTAAGTCCTTATACCCTGTTTTTATATGCTAATATAAGCTACCGCATACTCCTATACAAGACCATATTTAATTTTCTTGTTAATTTTCTATGTCTAAATAGGAACGTGACCTTCAAAACATTGATGTTTGATGTGCAAAACTTTGATCCTTTACCCAATTCACTTTGCAAAGAAATATTTTGTCAAAATGACCTAACATATCAAATGAAATCAATTGTACTATAGAATCGAGTTAATTAGATAAAAATATAACAATATGCGAAGAATTCTCTTCAAATACTTATGTACTCTACGTGTACATCAACATTCTATACTCCCTAGCATCTCCTTTTTTTTTTCAATGAAAACATATACTATTACTTCAAAGATCATTATTTAAAAATTCCAACAACCATAAAGAAAATTTGTTATCATATAAAAGTTGGCTTATCAAAGATAGAGCTACAAAGCTAATTTTTAAACCACCAAATTATTGGAATGAGTGATAAAAAATTAACAGTATTAAGAGTAAAATTTCCCTTCTTAATATAATGATAATAGTTGGTTTAAATTTTTGATAAGAGTTACTTTTCCCTATCTAAAGACTTTATCACTCTCGCTATTATTGTTAACTAAGACATCTTTTACCCTATAAAATGTGGATATATTATATATTTAAAATAATTTGAGTTTCCCATTATAAGAAGGAGATGTGAAAATTTTGTTTTCAATGGATGTTGTAGCCAAAGTACTTCCTTGCCAATCATTGGTAACCTACCCACTTCCCATCTTTCTAGTGAGTAACATTAAAGAAAAATAAAATTGAATCTTCTTTCTTTTAAACACCTCTATTTAGATTATAATGACAAAAGTGTTGAACCGTAACATTTTCACTAGAATTTAATTTAAACTTAAACATTTGATACTTTTAAAAAGAACCTAATGTTTCATAAACATTTAAATGAAACCTCAACTTAACTTTTTCTTCAATTCTCCATCATAAAAATTACAAAACTTTTCTAGTGTATTGAATAACACACTAGAAAAGAAGAAAGAAACAAAACTTTTTGGTTTCCGTGAAACCAATTACAAAATTAAAACCACGATAATCTCTTGCGTATTTAATGAAGAACGCTCTCTTTTCTCTGGTTTTTCATGCAAGTATATTGAATAACACAACAATTCTCTTTTTATGTATCTTTACGCACAAAAACCGAAAAAGCAAGACCCATGAAATTGTTAGATTAGAAGTTGTAACTAAATAGGAGATCATGATCCTATCCTAAATAGGAGATCATGATCCTATTCCTTAATAGTAGGATATGTTAGATTAGAAGATTGAAACCAAATAGGAGATAATAATCCTATTCCTTAATAGTAGGATTAATCCTAACCAACTACTGTGTATAATCAATCTATAAATAAGGCTCTATATCAATGAAAAAAAACATAACACAACTTCTGATCAATTATGTTCTACAATCTTTTTCTTCTTAACAGAAATGATCTCTTCTTTCATGTAATAAAGACAAGATAATAAATGCATTTACCGTACATAACTTGACAAAACAAGGATTTGTGTGTCGTGTTTTTAACCATTGGTCTTAATTGCACTCTTATGTTCATACCCTACATTATAACATGAAACGAAAATTTTCTAGTTTCGTAAAAAAATAATTTCAATGTAAATCCACGAGAACATATGAATATAATAGAATACGCAAATCAATGGGAAATGTAAAACTTGGCTCTGATACCAATGTAGATTTATATTTAATGATTAACCTTAATGCGGAAATACTGGATCGATTTGCTGATTGCTAATCTTTGTGTTACGATTGACTACTAGAGTCACCGATTAATTCACGTCCCAAACTCTAAGCCTTTGATGGTTTGTTTTTCGTGAGGAAGAAAGAGAGAGTTTTCTCGTTTATTGCAATGAACACACTCCTTTCCACCCCTTGAATTCTCTTTTTATATGAGAATAAATATAATTGATGGAGGTTATGTTATGTGGCTGCGCATTGTGTCCCTTCATGTTGTCTAACTACCAACAGGTTCATTGATATCAATTAATATCTTCTCCTTAATTATAAATAACTCTCATAATTTTTTATCTTTTTGAATCATCTCAAATTGATATTCTTATAAAATCTTATGAATAAAATATCAAACAATATTTTATTTGATATGTTTTTTTTTTTCCAAACCTCCCAAGACCTTCAAACTCCGTTTTATTGTAAGATTTTAGACTGAGTATGATAATAAAAATATCAAACAATATCTACCTTGTAACACTAGAATAAACTAAGATGTTTTTTTTCCACTAAATTCTTCTATTTGGATTCACTATTAGATCTTGGTATCTTTTTATAAATGTAGATATTTCTCTTATATTTTTATAATCTCTCGAATTTTCATATTTCGGTAAGAAAATATAAGAATGTTTATGCTCTAGATGTTGATCATTAAAAAGGTTGCCATAGAATATTATTGCTTTCACAAACGAGCTTCTCCATGGTAAGCCGTGAATTAATTATAAACTCAGCAACTTAGCATACATATAAGTTATGCTTGATTTCATGAGAGGGATGCCTTACTCGTTCAATCATGTCTTAAAGTATACAAAGTAAAAATATTATACAATGTCATTTTGGGTAAAAATAATAGACAAAAATTAAGAAAAATACAATGAAAAGAGTTACATACACTATAACAAAACTGCCTTTTAGCTACGTTCTATTTTGCGACGATTAGATAACACGTTATAAAAAGTTAGACTTTTGGCAATGAATTTAGAAATTGTCTATAAAGACTAAAAATTGTCACTAAAAGCTTTAGCGATGATTAGGTAAAATGTCGCAAAAAGTTGGACTTTTGGCAACAAATTTAGAGATTGTTGATAACTTTTAACGACGATCTCTAAATTTGTTGCCAAAAATCCAACTTTTTGTAACATTTTAGTGACGATTTCTAAATTCGTCACCAAAAGTCCAACTTTTTGCTACGTTTTACTAATTCCTAGCTAAAGAAATATATTTTGCAATAATTTACGTGAATCGTCGCAAATGGTGCTCATTTTGCGACGGCTTAAAAATTTCCTCACCAGTCGTTGAACCTTTGGGGACAATTCTCTTAATCGTTGCTAAAAGTTGTACTTTTGATGAGGAATTGAGAAATCGTCACAAAAAGTTGATATTAAAGATTTTATACCTTGTGTTTCTTAGGAGAATTTTGATGAATAATTGTGTATGATAATATTCTTTAAAATAATAACATTAAGAAAGATAACTTTGACAATTTTGACAATTTTGGCGATAAATTTTGTCAATTGTGGCGACGCAACAATTTTGGGACTTTTAGCAACAAAGTTTTTCATCCCTAAAAGTCCCTTCTGTTATAGCGGTAATGATATATAACATTATTCGATACAAGTGGAAGTTTTAAAAATATAAAAATAAAAGTAAAAATTAACTCAACTATACAAGAGTCTAAAATAATTAATACTAAATTATAATATTTTAAACTTGAAGAACTAACTTAAGGAATCTTTAGACCCCTATCTACACGTTTAACCTTTCCTAGTATTATTATGTGCTCCTCTATAGGAGCATAAGTAAAAAAAATTGAAGGGTCGGTCAAAGAGCCTCGATGAAAATAAACAACTAAAGAAATCGCAAGTTTCTTCTCACGGTACTTGTTAATTAGTCCAAGAAACCAATCTATACTTGTTTTGCAATCCATTTGTTGATCGTCTAAAGGGAATAATTCCAAAGTCCGGTTTGGTTAAAGTGATAACTTAAAAGGAACTCATTAGTTGGAGATAGGACAAATACTTACTTTCAACTGATGCCTAATACATTCAAAGAAATTGGCTAAAGTAGTGTATACGGCCCTTCTGATAGCTCAAGTGATCATAAATCGAATGAATTGCAACGGAAGGACTCTATGACATGATCATAATGCAGCGGCGTCACGGACTCAAACTTTGAACGTCCTCATTTATGTATTGTAGAATATGCAACTTGCCTGATTTACCAGGCAACTGTCTGTTAATAATTTAAGAGAAAAACATGTTTGAGCTTGTTCTATAAATACATATGCCCCTCCATGGCTGTTGTGCCCATTCATAGACATTACACAACAAACATCTTTAGACTAGAGAACTGGTTGTTTATCAGAATGGCTTTAGTACTGTCGGGAAAAAGAGTGATGTTCATGGCCGTGATGTTCCTGGGGATTTGGGCACCCCAGGCCTGGTCTCGCTCACTACTGTATGATGCTTCCATGAAAGAGAGGCATGAAATGTGGATGGCTCATTATGGACGGGTGTACAAGGATAGTGCAGAGAAGGAGAAACGCTTTAAGATTTTCACGGAAAATCTTGAATTTATTGAATCTTTCAACAAGGCTGGGATTAAGCCCTACAAGCTAGGCATCAACAAGTTTGCAGACCTAACTAATGAAGAATTCAAGTCCCCTAGAAATGGATATAATAAGATGTCTCGTACGACCTCACTTGGAGCAAAATCATTCAGGTATGGCAACATAACTGCAGTTCCTTCAACCATGGATTGGAGAAACAAAGGAGCTGTCACCCCAATTAAGGATCAGGGTCAATGTGGTAAGTAAAAATACTAAACATATTTCACTGTATCAGGCGGCTAATAATTAATATGTGGATCATTGTCAAAATGTAGGATGTTGCTGGGCATTTTCTGCTGTAGCAGCAATGGAAGGAATCACAAAGCTCTCAACTGGAAAGTTGATTTCTCTGTCTGAGCAAGAACTAGTTGATTGTGATACAAGTGGCGATGACCAGGGCTGTGAGGGTGGTCTTATGGACAATGCATTCGACTTCATCATCCAAAACCAAGGTCTTACCACTGAAGCAAATTACCCTTATCAAGGAGCTGATGGAACTTGCAACACCAACAAGGCAGCAACTAGTGCGGCCACTATCACATCCTATGAAGATGTGCCTGCCAACGATGAGGAAGCGCTACTGAAAGCAGTTGCCAACCAGCCAGTGTCGGTGGCCATTGATGCTGGTGGCTCTGCTTTCCAGTTCTATAAAAGTGGAGTTTTTACAGGAGATTGTGGGAATGACCTAGATCATGGTGTTACTGCTATAGGGTATGGAGCTAGTGATGATGGTACCAAGTATTGGCTAGTCAAGAATTCATGGGGAAGTAGTTGGGGTGAAAATGGATACATAAGAATGCAAAGAGATATTAATGCTAAGGAAGGTCTATGTGGCATTGCCATGCAAGCTTCGTATCCCAGTGCATGAACCCAGTCAAATGGAAGCTGAAAGCGGATTCATCCTCTCTGCTCTTAAGGTTTTGTGCGATGATCTATACCTGTATATTCTGCCCAATGTGTGTGTATGTAATGTGATGTTCCCTTTGGTAATCAACTTCAAGCTGATTTATCTGCTTGTTGTATATTCAACCCAATATCGTTTGCCAAGCTTTGCATAATATATAATTACCCAATGACTAAACATGATACAAATTATTATCAAGCGTAATATCTTAGAGACGATAGCCAACACTCTTGGTTTACGCTGTGCATGACTCTTTCTTGATTTCACAGTGTCTCACAAAGCATTTGATTTTATCTCCAAACACTACAACATAAGGGACTTTTAGCTATGATTTACTTTGTCACTATAAGTTACAACATCCTAGCCGAAAATGTTATCAAATCCCCGTAGCAAAAAACCATAGGTGCCTTTTTCCCTCATCGTCCCTAATAGTTTTTTTCTACTCTTTATTTTTATAGCAAAAAAGTATAGACGACATTTTACAAAATTCTCACCAATACATTTTTGCTACACTTACTTTTCGTAACTGAAGATAATTAGCTACGTTTTTTGAAACATAGCTAAAAGTTGTTAGCTACATTTCCAAAAACATAGCAAATTATTTCCAGTTACGATTCAAGAAACGCAGCCAAAAAATTTTAATTATATTTCTATAAACATAGTCGAAAATTTTTAGCTACGATTTTTAAAACGTAGTGAAATGTTTTCATTTACTCTTTGTAAAATTTAGTCAAAATTTTAATATACATTTTACCTAAATGTTATACCATGTTAATATTTAGATTATAATTATCCGTAACATTTTTAATCCATATTATTATATATAATATTTAGATTTTTTGTTATTAATTTATGGTACAAAAATAATTGAAAATTTGAAGCATTGTATATAAAAAATAAAATATCATTAAATTTGATCGTATACAAGATTTTAATTTCAAGTGCAAAAATACTTGTACACAAAAACATATACAAGTTTAATTTAATTACTTAGACTCGCTTTCAAAATCACTGCTTACATAATCCCTACCATGTAATTTTCTTAGGTACTTTCCATGCTTGGCTAATTTTTTTAAGCAACTTGCTTTCCTTTTTAAGACTTTGAATATATGTTGGTTTTGATAAGGATGGAGCAGATGATTTAATGCCAAAACCAAGCCCTTTGATGTATCCAGATTGTATACCAATTACCTTGTTGTAAATATTATCTACATTTGACTTATTTCTATTAGGCATTGATGTTTGCAACAACTTCTACATCTTATTTTAAATTTAAAGAACAAAATCAATAATCAATTCAAATATTATTA
>JANTPM010000002.1:39897179-39910770 GCA_025434745.1 Erythroxylum divaricatum | reverse complement strand
AGCTCACTCAACTATTGTGATATAACGAAATCATGTAATATATATATATATATATATATATATATATATATATAATCCTAGAGATAGGTTCACATAAATCTTCTTAGTTAGAGTTAAATCTATCTAGAGAATTCATAAAATGAGTTAACTCAATCTTAGCGGTTTTGATCAAAAAGAGATTTAAATCTATCAACTGAATGGGAGGAGCTATATTTCTCGAGAAAGAATATAATTATAACTTTATAATTTCTTCTAGTCCAAACAACTTGTATCAATAATTGAATCAAGATAAATTCAATTATCTAAGGATTATAGAGGTATTCTACATCTACATCTTAATTCTCAATTAAATGTTTCATTTATGCTTGTTGCTTTGGTTTATTATTTCATATTAGTAAATATAGTTTAGTTTATTATTTCACTCATCTATTTTGTTATATTAGATAATAGAAAAATAGTTAGTACTAGTACTTTTAGTCTTCATGGAAATCAACACTTGTACTTGCTAAACTACACTATAAAAAAGATAGATGCAATTACCTAGTTGATCTTTAGTGCAGTTAGAAAATATACACATCAACAATAAACTCAAATTTACTTATGTTATATATTATATTAAGTTAAACCACGACTCCTCTTTCAATAAGCAAATTATACTTGTTCTATTTGAGTATGTTATATTCACCTAGTAGAAATTAGCTTCTTGTCAATTGGATGGTAGTTAATGAGTTTTGAGTCTTTGTTTAATAATACTTTTTTTGCCATCCTTATATATAGTTTTTGCATTGTCATGGGACCCAAAACATGTTCAATCATGAACTTATATAGGAATCCTAATTAGTAACATATATTAGTAAGTTGCACTAGTAGTGTCATGTTATAATTTACTTACAAACCTTTTGTCCAGTTTTTGCATATAGCCAGGAAACCATTAAACATTCCAACCATGACTATCTTAGCATGATTTCAAGTTAGAAATCCTCACTATATTCCAAAGTTTTGATATGAGAGATTAAAGAACTAAAGATTATACTCCACCAACAAAAAGAAAGGGAAAGAATATGTCTAAGTTATTGTTTTATCCCAATAGTGTTTCTCGTTTTGTCCCTTATGAGTAATACTAAGTTTTCTTTTTTGATCTTGTTCTCAAATAAGTTCATAATGCCTAATGTTTCTCCTATAAGTATATAATAGATTTCACTTATAGTAAAGTCAACTATGAAGAACTAGCTTGTAAGAGATATTCAAGTAAAGATCTCTTCAATTAATCAAAATCTATTAATTGAATGCTATTGGTGAATTCCTATCTCATATTTTAACTTTCATCTCCTAATGCAATATTTCAAAGTAATTGATCAAAGAAGTAAAGCATGGAGATGGGGAAGTGTATTGGGATCAACACTAGAAGATAATCAACAAGTTATTGCCTGATAGGAAAATTAATCTTTTGTAGGTTTATGCTTATATAAGGTATGGATGATGACATCATCATTTGCACTTCCTAGGAAAAGAAGAAAATAATGATGTGAAGGAAAAAGTGACAATGAGCAATAGACAGGGCGACTTACCTAATGATGCATATAAGGGGACACCAATACAAATGCTATTTAGGGAGACAATTGTTAGTTTATGCCCTATAGCCAATTAGTTGGTTATAGTTTCTATAAAACAATTATTTAAAGACATTTTTTTTGCATACATATTGAGATGTACATGATAAATTCAATGCTATTTCTAAGTGTTTATCAAGAATTTGAGCATTATTATCCATATTTATGTAAATGAGTCTCTTTAATATTATCAAAGTTATAAGATATTTTGAGTAATAAACTTTTGATATGTATATTGTATTTAGGGTATTCCAAGTGACATTATTGTTCCTCTTCATCGCGAAGGAAGACTATAAATGAAGTTCTTGTCTAGTAAAGATTGTACAAAAGATATTCTTCACTTTGAAAAAAGAGTCATAGTGGGCATCTAAGAAGAGTCCTGAAAGCAATTGTAGAAAAGGGTTATTTGTTGAAATTCATTATTTCATTTCAAATTTTTGTCATTAAATTGCTAAGTTAGGAATTATTAGTTTAAAATTTATTAACATCCAATTCACCCTTTCCCCTCTTAAGTGTCATTAAGGACTATCGTCAAATGGTATTAGAATGGGTTGATTAAGCTAGCATTTCAAAAGAAATCTTATAGCAAAGATCTTAATGGTATATTTAGTAGCATCATCTAACCATAAGTGACAAAACATTAGTAGAGACCCTTTTTCTTAATTGAAATGACTCTTTATTAAAAAACTAGGATGAAAATTTTCTCAATAGTTAAAAATGTAGACCTATGAGAAATAGATTTAAATGGCCCTTTTATACCTATGAAAATCATAAATATAAAAAAGGACTCTAAATTAAAGGAAGAATAGGAATGTTGAGATAAGAGATTAATTTCCTTTAACAGTATGGTAGCACACATCTTATTTTATGTATTAGGATGAAATGAATTCAATAGATTTTTTGTGTGATATGATTTATAAAATTTAGCATACATTAAAAATATTCATAAGGGCATAAATAAGGTTAATGAGAGTAGAGTAAGCATATAAATTCTTCAATACGAATTAATCAAATAAAGTACAATACTAAATAAACAAAATATAAAATAGTACTAAAGAATCACAAAGTAAGTGAACCTACCATACTATAGCACAATGATTCGAGTGTTGCTATAGCTTAGTGATTCGAGTGTTAATCTTGTAAGGGATATAACCACTAGTACTAACTATCTACTTATTATCTAAAGCTACTAAATGAATGAATAATTTGAAAGAAATAAAACTAATATAACGAATAAGAGATAATTAATTAAGACAGTAAATAAGAATAAACAAACAAAAAATAAATATGATTTAGAGGAAAAATCCTCCTAGAATTTTCATCTTCTTAATTTTATCTTGATTTAATGATTAATTGTAATTTCCTAGTTACATCTATACTTCGTTATGAAATGTAGTCCTTATCATTAAGTATTTTAGCTGAAAGTTCTCTTAAATCAAAACTCCTCGAAGAAAGCATTAATTCATTAATGAGTTCCCATGATAGATTTCACTCTAACTAAAAAGAATCATACAGGCTTATATCTAGGAATAATAAACTCTCATATTCATCTCACCTAAATCTACATCCTAATTTAGTTCGTGGAAATGTAATAAAAACTAATAATAAACAATAAAGAAAATAAGATAAAAGAATAAGTTCTCATGGATCTTGAATCCTAATAATTATATTTCCATGAACCAAATTACGCTAAAACAAAATTTATCAATTATATTGTATGAGTATTTATAGATTTTTAAATGTATTTTTATTTAAAGAATGTCTTCAATTTATTTATAGATTTCTTAAATGCATTTTTATTTAAATAATGTCTTAAAATTAATACAAAAACTTACTTAAGAGCAACTCAAGCTAGTGATCAATATGAGATTCGATAAAATATAAGGGGTGGAGAAGTTCATGATGTTTAAGAATATTTTCTACTGGTTTATGGTGGTTTGTATGAGTTATCATTGAGAATAATGGAGGATTAAGCGGAGGAGATTATTTTTGATAGTATTGCGTAAATTAAAGGGTTCCAAAGTTTAATTGTCTAAGTTCGTTACTTCAATCCAACACAATAGAAAACATGAACAATTCTAAAAAAATATACAATCTTACATTAAAACAAAGATAAATTCAAACAATAGATTATGTGGTTCATCTCACCTTAATCTATATCCTAATTGATTTCACAAAAAGGTAAAGAAAACCAACACTAAACCATAAATAAAATAAGATAAAAGAATGAGTTTTAGGTTCTTAAATCTTGATGCTACTTGATTAATCATCTTTTTTTTTCTCCATATAGTAACCATAAACTTATGGAACTTTGCATACTATTTAACACAAATTAAAAATTATTTTTAAACTTTGAAAATTCATTCTCACTTGAACTACCACCTCTGTCTCAATTTCTTTTATCCCACTACATGAGATTATTGTATTTAAATAACTCTTCTTATTCTTCATTTCATTACTCATCTACACTATTCTAATGTATTAATATTATTTTGAAAATACTACTACATTATGAAAAATATAAAAATAAATAATACAATAAACACCGCCATAAGTTAAATATTTACAAGTGCACGTACAAAATTATACTTCATACTAAATATATGGGTATCATAATATAATTTTAGTAATGGAATAGAAGCACTAGATCTTCTTTCTTATTCTTCTTTTTAAACTCTTCTCTCCTTACTACATCAAATTTCACCCTAAACAAATATCAACCAAGTTGGAATCATATTAATCACAAAATATTTTATATTTTATGAATATTTTATTTTTATAGAGTCTCTAGAGCTCTGCTTCTTATTTTTCATGGTAATATTATCAGTTTAAACTCTCATACATTTATATGAAGCTCGCGAAATTTTATTATACTAAAATCATTACAAATAATGCAAAGAATTTTCTATATTAGACATGTAGATATAATATATGATTGTGATAAAAAATTTGAGAATGCACCTTACTTAATCTACAATACTTTAACTAGGAAAATACTTACACAAAATGGTGTGCAAATTATTGCTTGATCCCACTTTTATGTTCATACCACTTTTATGTTCTTACTTAATAATTAATACAAAAATAATAGTTAATAAGAAATACAATTAAAAATACAAAAAAGTTATTGTAAATTTAGTGTTGGAACTCGAAGGTGGATGTTCTCAATTTCAATATTCAAAAAAATGATAAATGCTTGGTGGATGGATCAAGCAAACTTTTACATATACTAATAAAATTTAATATTTTTTGGCTGTCATATTAATTACAATTTTATATATCACTTATTACTAAACAATAGAAGTAATCTCATTTTTTAATTAATTTTTATCTTCACTAGCAAGTGATAACCATGAATTAAGTGGTAGGTGACAGCCACACATGGTCACCATCTACCGGCCACAAAGGATTTTCTATTTGTTGTTATACAAAAAAGAAAGAAAAACAAATTCTAATTTCATATTTGCTAAGGTTGTTCACTCCAATAGTGAAATCAACGGTAACATAATTATCTTGTTCACATAATTCACATATATGATTTGCTTTAATTTGAGCAGATGAAGAGGCTTTCAGACTTTTTAGTTGTCTTATTAAGTTATCGATGTCAACCTATTTTGATGTCATTGAATCAACAGCTATAACCCCCTTTTGATCTCAAAATTTGATTACTGTCTGTTTCTATCTGACATCCAAAGATAGTTGTTATTTGCTATCTCCTTTAGCAAGTCCTTTGCTTCCTCAATTGCCTTCCTCATCAGAGATCCTCCAGAAGCTACATCTATGGTGCCCCTCGTGGGTGGATTAACTCTATTATAGAATGTTTGTAAGAGAAATTCCTTTGGTAGATTATGGTGGACATCTCCTTTGCAAGTCTTTATAACATTCCCATGCTTTGTATAGTGACTCCCTATCGTTTTGTTGAAAATTTGTGATCACCTTTATCAACCTTGTTGTCTTTACCAGAGGGAAGTATTTGTTTAAGAATGCATGCACCAGCTGCTACCATGTCGTGATGTTTGTTGGGTTTAAAGAGTGATACCATGCTTTGACTCTATCTCTTAGTGTGAATGGAAAGAGTTCGACATTTCATTATATCAAAAGGTATAACATATTTTGAAAAGTTTACGATATGGGTGTTAGGATTTTCATTAGCTAACTCGTATAACTGCATGTTGGCATGCAGTATATTCATTAATGCTGGCTTGATCTTGAATGGCATTACTTATACCAGTCATCAAGTGATGCCTTGTTGTGCAGCATTGAACCTTGAACCCTGGTCTTATGAAATCTATCAGGGTTCGCTTCTGGTCTCCTTGATTATATTCTTCTGCCATCATTCTTTCAATCTCTTTTTAGTATCTCACTCTTCGAATTTCTCTTTCTCATCTGGTGATATCAAGAGTTGGAGTCTCTTTGATCTTGCTTAAACTCCAAGTAATTCTTGTGTTCATATAGTAGCAAGGACACAAGAATGGAGCAAATGTCCTTAAATTAAAGGAATTCAAAAAACTCCTATCCTAAGTTTCCAAGCAACAGTTCCAAAAAAATGTTGAGGAAGTTTTATATATAATAAAATCCTCAATACACTACAAGTATACATATCTATCTTGTAACATATAAGGTTATCGTTCCTACAAGAAATTAGATAAAACAATTTGAACCTAACTTTGTTTAAGGTATTCATAATGTGATTTGAATGAAAATAATAACATAAATTAAAACAGTTACTAAATAAAGCAATTAAGCAAATAACAAGTGAGATGCCAAATTAATATTAAGGTTTAATCAATGGTGAATGCTTAGGATTCCCCAATGTATTGATTATTCGCTCTCTCTCAAGACCTAATCAATTAACCTTAATTGAATTCAAAAATTCTAAAATTGTGACCTCTCGATTCATAAAACTTTCCCTAATGTTTTCAATTAAATCTAAAGTTATCTATTGGATAACTAATTTCTCACACAAGATCTCTCTTCGAATGATTGATAATTTGATAATTACAAGACTTATTAAACTACCAACTCTCATTATACAATCTAATCGGATTACTTTGATTCACGCTCTCAATTTGTTGTCAAGTATAAGCATGCACAATTATCACAACACCAAAATATGTATTGAATCAATAATGATCAAAGTTACAAAACAAATTCAGAAATAAAACCTAATATGTAATTTAGAAACTCATAACCATGTTTAACACCTTGGAAATCTAATTACAAATCAATAATAAAGAAAGAAACAAGAGAAAAAGAATGAAAATTCTATTTGCTCCTTGATCTGTAAAGTTAGAATTTCCTGATGTTTTACTTGATCTCCCGCCCACTTTGATTCAATGGTTGTTGCCTTTTTTTTTTGTGTGTTTAATGTTTTTAAACAATGTTTTAGGATTTTGGGTGTGTAATTGGGGATTTTCCACTTTAATTAATTCCAAAAATGTCCCAAATAGATGGAAAAAGTCAAGTCTAGAAAGTGTCTATCATATGTTGAATTTAATCTATTTTAAATCCAACGTATGAATTATCTATTATAGAGATTTATCATGATGACAATGAAAATTTTAAAATCATTTACATATTCATAATTACAAATTAGTTATTTAAAATGAAATTAAAGTAACTTCTTTAAAATTAAATTACATTTATTATAATTTATATAGAACATCTGTGTAGAATTGTCAAAACAAGTTTTTAAAATAGACGATTTAATTACGAGAGGGGGATTGAAAATTTTTAATTTTCATGGCTTTGGGTAAAAATAATTAAAAAAGACAAGTTTAGGGCAATATTATTGTGTATTTGGGCCTCAAAACATGGGTCCATTTTAGGCCTTTTGCTTCCGAGTTTCGGGTCACACCGACTCGATAATCCATCGTCTAGGGTTTATATTTGACGTAAGACCCTCAATCATCTCTCGTTTCTTCACCACCTCGACCACCACCACAATCACAATCCCTAACAACCTTTCACAGGCATGGATTTTAACAAGAAACGCAAGGCGGACGAGAACGGAACCACCAGTCCCATCCACGCCGCCGCAGCCTCGCCGCTTACACCCGAAGACATCCGCAAGATCATCGAGCCCTTCTCTAAAGACCAGCTTCTGGAAATCCTCCAAACCGCCGCTGTCCTCCACTCCGATGTCCTTGATTCTGTCCGCGCAGTCGCCGACGCTGATACCTCTCTCCGCAAGCTCTTCATTCGCGGCCTCGCCCCCGAGACCACATCCGACAGTCTTCGTGCCCTCTTCTCCACCTTTGGAGATTTGGAGGAAGCCATCGTGATCTTTGACAAGAACACCGGGAAATCCAAGGGCTATGGATTCGCCACGTTTAAGCACGTGGACGGCGCTCGTTTGGCGCTTAAAGAGCCAAGCAAGAAAATTGATGGTCGCATGACGGTGACCCAGTTGGCCTCGGCTGGGGTTTCGAATTCGGGGCCTAGTGTCGACGTTTCATTGAGGAAGATTTATGTGGGCAATGTTCCTTTCGAGCTCTCTTCTGAGAGATTGTTAGCATTCTTTGCGATGTATGGAGAAATTGAAGAAGGCCCGTTAGGGTTTCACAAAGGTCCTGGCAAAACAAAAGGATTTGCTTTCTTTATCTACAGGACTGAGGAAGGTGCTAGAGCTGCCATTGCTGACCCTACCAAGAACATTGATGGGCATCAAGTAATATGTAAGTTGGCTGTTGACAACAACAAGAAGCCGAAGCCTCAAGGGCCTGGTGATATGTCACAGCCACCGCAACCAATGCAACCTCCACAACCAATGCAGCCACCGCAGCCACAGTCTTCGATGCCTGGTTCGCAATATGGTGGTATGCCTGGTGGATTTCCGAGTTACGGGTATTCTGGATTGAGCAGTACCAGCCACGGGTTGAATTCTTCGTTGCCGCCTTCTATTGGGAGTGGAAGTTATGGTAGTGTGTATGGGGCTTCCCAGTATGGTGGGACGGGTTCCAGTGATTATGGTGGAATGGGTAATACTGGGTATAGGATGCCGCCGAGTTCTGTTGGAATGGGGTCCGGTGCGTATCCTGATGGTGTTGGCCCTTATGGGTTGGCTCAACAGCACCAACCATCGGCTATGCCGCCCAGAGTTCCACCTGGTGGGATGTATCAGGGCGTGCCTCCCTACTATTGAGGTAACTATTATTCCTATCTACACTCGGTAAATTTTGTTTTGTTTATGTTGGCCTAGTGTCGAGTTTCTCTTGGGAGTTGTGATTTGCTGCGTATTGGTTTTACTAACCTCTTTTTTCTGCTGTTTCATTGTCTTGTATTTTATTGCATTGTTGTCGGAGATGTGTTCCTGACGGTGGTGTAGATTTTAATCAGTAGGTCATAGGCATGGTTCCGTTAAGAAATTTTTTGATGACCTGTTTGTGAAGTGATGTAGAGTTTTCCAAGATTGCTGTGGTAGTTCTTCTTGATATTTGAGCTCTTCTTGAGGTTTTCTTCTTGAAATTCATTCTATTTTATGTACAGTCTTTAGTCTTTTGCCACAATCCTCTTTGTTTCTAAATTTATCACATTTTTTATGGGACAAATTCCTTTTAAGCTACTATTTAAGGTGTTCCAACTTATTTCACCATCTATTTGTTTACGTCTACTTGGTGGAGACCTGCACAGGAGGAATGGGTCAAATATGGCCTTTATTTTATGCTTTCTTTTCTTAACTTGCGTGTAATCCTTTTATTTGTTGATATTGATTACTTGTTTGAGTTCTGATGGATGTTTGGTTCAGGTGCATGAGAGCTTCTTGGGCTGAAATGCTTTAAATGGTTGTGGTGATTACGTGAATGCAGACAATGAAATCTTTGGTTTTATTTTGTGGACTGCTGTGCTTTAGTTGCTGCTTCCATTACGTGAATTCAGAAGGAGTGCTGAACCTTTATGGTTCTCTGTGTTCTTTAGCTAGTAGAAACCTTGTCTTTTGCAGATTAATATGTTTTTGTGTTACTTTTTATATGAAAAATTTATAGTTGATATGTGACTGTTTTACTTCGATGTGACTGGATCAGTTCTGTTTTGAACAATGCGCAAATTACTAATTGATTAAGTTGAGTAGTGTACATTTATTTAGCATATTTACAGGTGTGTGAAAATTTCATGGATGTTTGGTTGAAGATGTTGATTTCTTATTTTGTTATTCTTGATTTCGTGGTTGAATTCATGTAGCTTTACGCCTTTTAATATTCATGGTCAATTTGGCTAATATATGATTTACACATATCTATATACCTATTATCCAGCTAGAACAGAAATAAAGTTGCTAACAAAGTCTCAAGCTTGCGCCCTACATTAGGTTCCAGTATAACTTTCTTAATAACTCTAGTGGGGCCCAGACTAATAAGTTAGTTTTGCTTGTTGGATACTAATAATTTGGGTCCCACTACTTTTTAGCCCTTCATTTAAGGAGGATTAGTACTAGTTGACTGATAAGATAACAATTGTTAACATTTTAAATCTTATATTTCTTTAGATTTTTTCATCTTCTTTTCCTTTTTCTTAGTTTTATTGATTGATTTTGAAAATTAGTTATTGCAAATGACTGTCTTAAAAATGGTGTATGCTACAAAATTGTGATTTGGTTTTCATACAATTAAAACAAAAGTTGTTTTGAACAACTGCCCACACATTTCTGTCTTATTATCTGACTATAACCTAGTAATAATTTTTACATTTTAGTAATTCCAAACAACAGAATTTACTTTTGTAACATATAACAGTTTGGTTTATTTTTATATTATTAGTTTTCTATTAATATTTTCCTTTCTATAAAATTGTCTACAAATATTTCCCGCACAACAAAGCTGATAAGTGACTATTTCCTCATATTTCAAACTCATTTTCTTGTAGATATGGAATCAAGTAAAATAAATCATTTATATCCAGATACTTCGCTAGTCCTTATTCTAAGTTACCAAATAGCTCAAGGAATGAGGAGGGAGCTTGTACACAATTTTCATTCTTAATCCTTAACATGTTTTCAGTTTTGCTAATCTATAAGGATAACTAATGTGCATGGCCTCAAAAGATTCTGAGGCTCTAATTTATCTGAACTTGTTCATGTTAGGCCCCACTGAGTGGTATCAGGCTTGCTTTCTCAGTTCTTTGCTGGTCTGCATTAATATTTTATGTGACATGTCGTTTAGGCCATTTTCCGCACAAGGAGAAAATCATAAACAAGAAATTTTCATCATGGAATCGTATGCTGTTGTGAAACTTTCTTATTTTAAGTACATATGGAGCATGGGCAAATCAACTGCAAATACCAGTCACATTCTAGAAGTGTAACTGATGCTCCACGTGGATGTAATTATAGTTTCCTGGTGCATGATCAATGTCGTACTTGGATTTTAAGTCTCAAGTATATGAGCATCTAATGATATGCGTTGTTTTCTCTCTCTCTGTTTCTCTCTCTCTCTCCAATATGATAGTCATATGGCGAATTTTGTTGGTAGATGTTAGCCATATGTTCCTGGATTACTGAAATATGCAGCGTCCACCACTTTATCAAACGATGTTGAATTATCTCCTCTGCATTCTATAGTAGGGTGATTTTATGCTAATTTCCTTGATAACTTGGCGAGAGGATTCTTAATAAACCTATATTTTCTTGATCTTTCCTGTAGCTATCCTTTATTTATCGTCCCTGAATACCTGACAAGTATGTGTTGTCAAGGCATATTGGCTGTTGTAGTTGCTGGGTGATTCTTTTTGAAATTATTCATGGGTAATTTAGATGACCAGCTGGTCGTGAGTCTCTCTGGCTCTTGTTTCATTGTTCCTTAAAGATCCTTGTCTCTCTGGCTCGTGTTTCATTGGTCCTTGAAGATCCTTTGTTGTTTATGCGTTTCCTTGGTAGGGTATATTAATTTGGGTGGTTACACTTATTTGAGGAAAGAAGTCTTGTGCAGTTGGATTTTGGTTTATCTTTTCTGAGATGAATTTTTCTATTGGATTCTGCTATAGCAATTTACTTAACTTGATTTATTGGCGGTGCAATCGTTGAGTGGGTGTTGTTAACTGACTAACGATGCTGGTGGTGATGTTTTCTGTCTGGTCGATGAAATGCTGTGGTGAGCCCTTTCACCCCTATCCACACTGCCTCTTGAAGTTTGGGCATCCTATTAGCATTTCTTGTGGAGATAGGGGCAGTGCAGTGATTGTTGGATATGGACACACTAGTATTCAATTACCCAGATTTTGTTTTTAGCAGTTTGCAAGTGTTTT
This sequence comes from Erythroxylum divaricatum, assembly GCA_025434745.1. Classification (NCBI taxonomy): domain Eukaryota; kingdom Viridiplantae; phylum Streptophyta; class Magnoliopsida; order Malpighiales; family Erythroxylaceae; genus Erythroxylum; species Erythroxylum divaricatum. Next base: position 39,898,921 of record JANTPM010000002.1, on the reverse strand, counting down.
TTTTTCTTTTTCTTCTTCATCATCCCTTTTATATACTTTTAAGGCTCTGATAGCGTTTGCCTCTAAAAGATATTTGTTGATAGATCGTGCAATAAAATACCAAATAACATGAAAGAAAAAGGGTATCATCCTCAAGTTTGACTTAAGACCTACCGATTTTAGTTTTGAACACTATTATCTCAATTAAGCATCGGATTTAGTAAATGAGTTACATAAATTGCTAACTGTTTCTTCATTAGCAGTCCGTATGATCTTAGCTGACATAGGTAGGTCTTAAGAGCCAAAAGAAATCTGCTACTTGACGTTGAAGTGCTGCTGGTATAGCTAATGGTAATAGTGTTGGTGGTAAGCTGCAAATATGTTATTGACAAATTAGATTCAATTATATTTGTGATATTGAATTAAATTTAATTTATACTGTTTAGAATAAATATATAAATATTATAATTAAATTAAATTACATTGTTTGGAATATAATAATCCATAACTAAAAATTGTTCGTAATTAAAATGAGTATTTTGTAGTAATTTTTATATTTATGATGTGTATATTTAATTTTTTTAATATTTTAAAAAGAATTGACTTTTTAGTTTAAAATTTAATTCACATTATTTAAGATGTAAATTGATTTCATTAAGAGAATAAGATTTAATTAGGTTGTTGAATTGATTCTTTTTTAACATTTTAGACGTATGAATTGAATTTATTTATATAAATTTAATGAATTAAATTTAATTCATTAATTTTTAAGCGACTTGTTAAGCTTGTAATGATTCGATCAGAATTGAGAGAATTGGGTCGATGTTTCACTTTATTAATGAACATGATTTCACCTTATTACTAAACATGGAGGTTGATCATAATGGTCCCCATTGGTTGTTACATAAAAGTAAGTTCCAAGTCAAATTCACATGTAAACTAATTTTTAAAAGCGCTTAGAGTTATTAATAATGTTTTAAAAAATTTAAGATTTCATAAAATCATGTTCAATTTTACTTAGAATCAATCAACTCTTTTTAACTTCAATTTTTCTTTAAATTGCGCAATATATGGAACCGTGGCCCTTTCCAATTATCAACCCCTTTCTAATGCACACAAACTTATTAATGTAGTCATTTTGATACAAAATAGAAGGCCGTACAATTTGTGTAAACTACATTAGAAGGGATTACGCAAAGTAAGTGTAAAACAAAAAGAATAAGAAAGAAGCGATGAAACATGATTCTCATCTCAAATATGTTGGCGTGATAAGTTCAATATTCTTATCCCTTAATCAGAAATCTTGAGTTCGAGTCTTGAGAATGGAGAAATCTGTTTGATCAGCACTTTACTCCTTACGGACTAATTTAATACGAGCGGAGATTAATTTAAGAGTGAATGAATTAAAGGCTCCTTTTATAATTAAGAAGATATCTCGTGGGTTAATAAAAAAAAAAGAGTGATTCACGTTATCGTACGCCTTTAACTTTGTTATTAACGGCTTCCTCTTTAGTCAACTATTATGATAATTCCTTTTTTTAATTGGCCAAAATGAAAGAAACCCAGTGAAAATTCGATAAAGAGTAGGAAACTCTCATCACTACAGAGTAACCGTAACAAAACACATTTAATAGTCTCTCTCTCTTCCCACAGAAATGAAGTCTCCTGGTCGTTCCCCATAACTACCCCCATGCTGCTTTACTCTTCAGCTTCGACCCAGAACACCTGTAAGCGATCAAAGTGTCAAACTTGAATCTTACCAG
>JANTPM010000002.1:39845419-39859637 GCA_025434745.1 Erythroxylum divaricatum | reverse complement strand
TGATTTTTCATCTTGTTGATGATTATTGTAGTATTTTGAGTTGATTGGTGACTCTAGTTGTATCTAGAGGTGAAAAAATCTGTAACTTGATTGATTATAGTGGAGTTTTTCTTTACTATACTAGATCCCGTGGTTTTTCCTTTCTCACATTGAGGGAGGTTTTTCACGTAAAAATTGCCTGTGTTATTTATTTCTTGCTGCTTAATTTCGTGTATTGGTGAGTTTGTTGGCTGCTGTTTTTTTCTTTTGGATTGGCTGTGGTTGTTCACACAGGTAAAGGCTTATTGGTTCTGGTTTGTTACCGTTGTGTGACCGACACCTCCTTTCCTAACAATAATGTCTTTGTGATCTCTATCATCGTAAATAAAATAGGGTATGAATTACTAAAGTTATATTGTTTTCCTAATAATGGGCTGCAATTATTGTTAGATTTTTAAAAATTCATTCGGCCCATCAAATGAGTTCTTATGTATTTTTATCTTTACAAGTTTTGAGATAATCTCTCTAATTAGTTAGCAGTAAGATTACGTATTATTAGACTTCTCTAAATCTCACATATTAATAAAAATTTTATTAGGTTGTTATTGTTATTATTATTATTGTAAGCTTTAAGATTGCATATTATTACATTTTGTTGTTAAGGCTTATACTTGAGATTTGTTGATAATCAATTACGCATTGGAAATTTGGGTATGCAACTCAATTTTTAGGGAACTTTTAAGTGAGCGAGAAGTACTAGTGATCATAAAGGTCTGATTTGAGCCATTGACTACTCATATTTAAACCCTTATCATGCTTTGACGAAAAATCACAAACTCACCCTAGTAAGAGCAACCTACAACTTGAAAACTAACCATTTCCTTTCTTGTCCTTTTTTTTAACCTACAAAAACAAGTGATCATGTCTCTTTTTTATAGTTATAGTTCAAGCAACGACTCTACTAGCTTGTAGAGGTTATCATCAAACAATAGATTTAGGGATCTAAAAAAAGGCAATGGCAAACTTATACATAAGGATGAAGACTATAAATAACCCTTTAACTCTAAAGCTAATTCTAAGGAATGTTGATATGTATGAGGTTAAGAGATACCTTGGAAAGTTAAGGTTTATATAATTAAAGATTTATTTTTTAATTTCAGTATTTGCTCATACATCAAAAGTTCAGCTACCAACCAATGCAAACCTTGCTTGCTTTCCTATTTGGAAAGATCAATATATGTTTTAACAATTTCAAGAATGATATGAAATTGCCATTCTATGGCGTAGTATATAATAATATCAAGTCAAACCTGCTGCAAAATACTTCGAATGGTACAAGTTGAACTCTTAAGATAAAAATGAGACTCTCCATTTTCCTAAAGGAAATGCACAAGTGAAAAGAGAAGTTTGTCTCTTTTAGTTTAGAGGAGATAGCAGATGGAGCTTTAAGTTTGTGATTTGGGGGATGTTATTCCTCATCTCCACAAAAAATACAAGAGTCATGCAGTGCCACATGATCAAGCAATGATCCTACTTGAGAAAAGCTTCCCTTTGTGTCACTCTGTCACCTTAACTAGGCCTGGGTGGACTATATATTGTTAACTCGATACTGAGGTGTGAACCTAACCTTACGAGTGCAAATGACTAAGCCTAACCATACATTCTATCTATCTAATCTCCATTTAATTAATAAAATTATCTTGAAGTCCAAACATTTATAATATATATATTAATTCATTATAATAATCTTTGTATAATCTCATGATCATTCATTATATAAGTTCAAATCTTACTTAGTAACAACATAATAGTAATAACAATAATTTCAGTCCACAAGTTCACAACTACACTAATGTCATCAATTTCTACATTGACATCCAAAGACACAATTTTCTAAATATATAAGAAAAATACAAACAATTAAACATTGGTTGTCCTTGTCTATACTTTACTCATGCTCATTGTTGCTGCTATTGGTTAGTCAATTCAATAACCTTTTTTTTTCCTTTTTATCAGGGAGGAAAAAAATGAAACATGAATATTACACTCAATGAGAAAAATGTTTTACCCTATAAGTGATCATGCATTGGAAGTACATTTTAATTTTTAATCATGCGTCAAAATTTTATTTTCAGTTTGAAAACCATTTGGTTTATAAAACAAGTCTTGAGCTTCTAATCTATGCTCGTACGTTACCATATGCCTAATGGATATTCTACAACACTCCAACACAAGCATCACCCACATTAAGATATAAGATCAGTTGTCACATTTCATATCAAGGTTTAAATAAGACATTTTTAAATTAAGCATCATTACAGCCAATAAGGCACAAGTTCATTAATCACCATAATCATCAACTATTTAGCAAGATATTATTTCTTTGAAAAAGCAACTTCATATCAAGCATAAAGCACACTTCTAGCTTAATTTCATTATACATACCCTTCATCAAATTTTCATTCATTTCTATTAACTATGGATCCCAATTTCTTTTCCTAAGTCACATCACTTAGGTCTTTTTTTGAAGCCAGCTCACTTAAGTCTTGTCTAAGGAAATTTGCCTAAATCAGCTCACTTATATCTATTGCCTAAATGATCTCGCTTAGGTCTTATCCAAGAAACTTTGCTCAAGTTACTTCACTCACTACAAGAAATTGTAAACAATTTTTGAAGTTGTCACTTCCCATCACAAATACCTCTGTCACTAATAAAATAATGACTAATTTAAAAAAAATGGTCACAATTATGAAATATTATTATGAAAAAGTACTGATTAGAATGTGTGACAAAACTATATGGTCATAATAACTTTATAAATTTATGACAAGTTTGTCGACACAAACAATATAAAGCAGTGACGAATAAAGTCGTAATAATACTTCATTTTATTATAACAAAAGTATCGACACTAAAAACTATGGAATGTGTGACAACATTATATGGTCACAATAATTTTATATATTTATAACAAGTTTATCGATGCAATTAATATAAAGTAGTAACGAATAAAGTCGTAACGATATTTCATTTTATTATAACAATATTGTCGCCATTAAAATAATTAGAAATAGTGACAAAATAATTGTTACTTGTGCTTTTTTTATCAATATCCATTACTTGGTCACTACTATTTTAAGGAAAAAGTGTCAATATCATTTTGTCATAAAAATAGATACGTGTTCTTAAAAAAATATTGTTACTAATGTGTTTATCATTGTCGCAAATAAAACTATTAATTCAACAATAGAATTACATTAGTGGTAAAAGAAATTTACATCAGTGACCATATTGTCTACCAGGTTTCTTCACAAGTATGGAAGTTATATATTACAATAATTTTGTCACTAAATAAAAATTTTATCTTACAATAATTATATCATTAATGTGTTCATATTTTTCACAAATAATAATATTATTAAATTTAACAATTTAATTGCTAAATCGATAAAAAATTTTGTATTGGTGGTCATAAAATAGAAGTTGTCACAAATGATACAGATTTTTAGTGCTAAGATATTGTCACACATGCAAATAAAATTATTATTATAAATAAAATATATAAAAATTCCAAAAATGTACAAAATTCTAATTTCTAATATATAAAATTGGAAAATTAATATCCAAGACAATTATATTTATTACAATTATCTCAAACTATTATGTACTAGTTTAAGCTAAACTCTCCAAGGTAAATTTTCCTATCTATTCTTCTACATGAAGTTCACCATCAATCTATTTCCTACAAAATAAATAAATAAATAGAATCAGTTAATTAGTTTATAAAATATTAAGCTATAAATTTAGTACTAATATATAGTAACTTCTGAATTGAAAAGATTGGCATACCATACCTTGTAGTGTGAAAGAGGAAATTGAACATCAATTTGTTTTCCTTCAGCTTTCTTCTTGGCAAGTCTAGCATTGATTGTTAGTCCTCGTTTACGTTTTCTTAGAATTAACATTTCCTATTTAAAATAACAATTAATAGATATATATAATATTATATTAAAATTTTAAATGTATAATCATATAATTTTGAAGATCACATTACCAATGCTAATAACAACTTATCCTTCTGGCCTAGATGCATTATTTAAAGTTGCCACTATAGCATCAAACTATTGATTAAGAGCCTCTATAGCTTCTGACTCTTCTACTATACTAGATTCATTTTGTTCATTATCCATATTTGATAAAAACTATCATTGTCAACCATCTTGCAGTTTTGCATATAATTACCAATTTTAACCATCTTATACTTTTAAAAATAAGTAGTTATTAGGAACAAGCAACATAAGCGACTAAAACAAATTATTAAAAAAAATTAATGATGTTCACAAGTAAAAAAATCAAGAGAATATTAATTCTAGTACTAATGGTGGTTTGATGAGGTAGTGTAGTGGAAATAGCTACATATAAACATGCAAATTTGTACTAGAGTATAAAGGTCTCTTAGTTTATATGCTACTCTTAAACCAAAACATGCATAAGACTTAAAATAACATCATAAAATTACCATCAAAGAATGCTAGTTAAAAATAACATCGCAAAGTTACTATCAAAATTCAACCAAACACTAAAACGATACACGAATAGCTTCGCTAATAAAAGAGAACTGGACTTGCATTCTTGAGTAGAAAAAAGATATATCACTAATTGAAGAAATGATGTTAATCAAATGTAAACGTCCAACAAACATTCCTAACCTTCAGCATTAGAGAGGTTGGCCAAAAAAAATGAATATCTAAGTCAACATAAGGAAGGAATAAAAACCAATAATCGTAGATAAAAAATAGTTGAGAAACATTGAAGAAGAGATGGGAGAGTATCATGAAGGAGGAAAAAGTGAGTAGTATGGAGAGAGGAGTCGACAAATGGAAGAGAGCCTTGTAATAACATACTTTATAAGTGCTTTAAATGAGTGATGTCGATGCATTGCAGGTGAGATTAACTATAGTCTGAAGCTATTAACCAAGAAAGACACCGCAAAGTTAGCATTTACGCCTCCCAACAACATAACACGTATGATGCTATAACACCCTAAATACCCTATGGTAAATTAGTTATATCTCTCAAACCATTTTGAATTTACATATATCATCTTATAAAAAATTAAACAACATTTAAACCTATAACTTTCATGTTTTAATTAATGTTTAAATCAATTCTCTAGACCCTCAAATCATAAATGCAATCGTGGACTCAACTTTAATTTTGCTGGACAGTCCAGTTTCTAAAATTTGACCTTATTTCCTAACCTATAAAATCTAGGCACTTATTCCTTTATGAAAATAAATTAGACATTTATATCTACAACTTTTATCTTTTACACTTTATGGAATTGTTAATTTTGACCACAAAATAATTGGAACAAAATATCTTAGTCATCCATGTTTAAATACACTTATTAACCTATATCTTATAAACTACACCGTATTTCTTTAATCTCTTTACAATCATTTAGAACATATAAACAACATGAAAGATCAGTATTCCTAACAAAATTTTACTCAAAATCATCACACAAAAAATCATTTCAAGAGGGGTATACGAAGGGATGCAGTTCCACTCACTTATTGTTGGAAATCAAGTCTCCTCTTCCTCCAAGCCTCCTCCTCCTCCTTCCTTTTCTTCTTCTCTCTCTCTCTCTTGGAATATCTATCCCTCTTTTACTTAGGAGGTTCTGCCTCTTTGCTACACAAAGACCTCTCTTTATTACTCTTCAATGACCATAATTCTAAAATTTTCATCCATGTCCAATATAAAAGGTTTAAGGTTCAACCAATATATAATAAAAATTGAACAAAATTGAAGATCCTACATAGGATTTAATAAGGAGACGATCTTTGTCTATTGAAGAGATTAAAGTTTAATTAAAAAGGAAGAATATAAATGAAAACCAATTGGTTTATTATGGTTTATAAAATCGATTAGTTCATAAAAATAGAACAATCAATCAATAAGTCAATCGATTTTTAATAACAAATGTTATTAAGTTAATTAAAGTTGTAAGTTGAATGGTTCAAGATTTTTACAATTAAAATGATCAAACTGATTTAGTTTTTCAACCATTAGTCATGTCCCAAAGTGTGAAATCCTAACCATGCCCTTTAATAAGCATTGTTTCACTTATTTCACTCTATATCTTTATTTGTTCATGCACCTTTTTTAAATTTTTCTAATATATATCCACTTATTTTATACCTAATTAGCAAACTAATGTCCTCAAAATAATTTTTCATCTCAAACGCCTTTTTAGCAAACTATTCACTAACATCAATTTTCTTAATTATTTCTCTAAAATTTCCAAGTATCCAAATTTATTCCAAAATTTTCATCAATTATTCTCAAAATATCTCCTCATCAAATTAATTCCAACGAAAATTATAATTTCCTTTTCGAGGCGTCAAAATACAAACTACTTGAAAGTTTAAGTTCAAGAATAAAAAATGCACACTACATAGAATAATATATAATTTAATGGAACTAAATAGCAACTTAGGAAACTAAATAAAAATTAAGAAAAAATTGGGACATGACACCTTATCCCCCAAAGATGCAATGTTGGAGATAATCAATTCATACCTTTGTAATAACTCTTCCTTCTATACTAAAGATGACAAGTATGAGAATTTAGCAGTGAAAAATGTGTGAACGGAGTGTGAGTGATTTGGTGTTGTAGGTCATGGTGTCTTCAAAGCATATGTTATCTGAAATAGAACCTGCAAGGAGATTATTAATAACAACTACACCAAGGGTGAGCCTTTAAACAACTGATAAAGTTGTTCCTTTGTGACCATAAGGTCACTTTAAATACACTATGACCTTCTTCAGACTCTCACAAAGTTAAAAGCCTTGTATTCTGAATACATTAACTTTAGTAACTATTATTTTACTACTTACTCAATTATGTGTAAGCATATACATGTGTTATATTATTTTTTAACCAATACAATTTTTATATTGGTGCATTATTGACCATAGTAACTATTATTTTACTACCTACTCAATTATGCACAAGCATATACCTATGTTATATTTTTTAAAAACCAAAACAATTACTACAGTAAAGTTTCAAGAGTATTATAGACTTTTAATCAATTTTATTTAATTCATATTGGTTGACTGTAATTACGAGCAATAGGTGCTAGAAAAAAAAAACACAATATGATATTGTGATATATGCATTGAATTTTAATGAATAGGAAACTTACATAAGCAAATTAGTCTCAGACAAGAACATGAAACTGACATCAGACTTGTCCTAATCGGGGAGATTGAGAAGTCAAAAGCAAATTAATGCTCGTGTCAAGAGGAGGAGGTAAAGATCCAAACTCGTGACACAAAATACAAGGACATGCAAAAACTGACCAAATAATTATTGTTCGTACTATTTTCTTTATACGATCATTTTCGAGAGTTGTCACTCTTTTCAAGTACTAACATATTATTTAATACGTGTTAATTAGTAGTATCTCATATTAACATATTCTGAAAGTGCCTAAAAAGTAGAGCTTTAGTATACCAATGTTACGAATATAATATCAAATTTGATATTAAATTAAATTTTAGTTACCGATATCAGTTAATATTAATATTGTACTATATAATTCAAATCTTATCTCAAAAAATTATAATAATATAAATTTAAAATAACAACTTATATTTTATCTTAATATGTAATTATTATTAATAATAAAATATTGTTATATTTATATTAACAATTTTAAAAAGAAATATAAAAATTTGAAGCTTCTTAATTTTTATTTGAACATATTTTTAATTATTTTTATAGAAAAATATAACTAGTATTTATTATATGAATTTAAATATTATATTATTAATAATGGTAAAGGAGAAAGAGAGTGAGAGTGTCAGGAAATAAAAAGAGGAAGAAGAAAGTAAGAGGTTTGGATTTTTATAAAAAAAATTCATTTTTTACAAAAATGCTCCAATTTTTTTTTTAATTTTCAGTAATAACCGGTATTTTAAATATCAGCAATACTAAACAGGCCGGTATTTAAACTCTATATTGAAACATCCTATTTTGTGCCGTTTTCTTATGAGTACGAAATTCATTACAATTTAGAATTACTCTCATTGTCATTAAACAAAATGTGAAAGTGTTGTATAAACCGAAGTTTTTGGACAAACTCCTTTACAAGGGACATGATCTTTTGTCCAATTTTATAATGCCTTATTCTGTCTCATAAATCTCAGTCATTCATTTATGCGAGATCTGCGTTTATTTATACAAGACCTATTTAAAATCCACATAAATAAATGGTTGAAATTTATAAGACAACATAAAATTGGACAAGAAATCTGAACGGCCTTTACAAGCATGTGTAACTGCAATAAACTATGCTGCTTCGTTAGTTGAAAGAGGCAAACACATTTTATGCTGCGTATAAGTTGCATCAAGCTTGTAAAGCTGTCAAAGGAATGGCCACATTATAATTTATATGGTCATTTGAAGTTAGATAAATAAGAAAAAAAAATGAAATTTATGAATATGGTATTGATTCTACGATGGCCGCCACCATTGTATCACAAACATGATTGTTTTATCTTTACAAAAACCAAAGGAGTGACAAATTCTGAAGCTGAGTTTGCTACAGATTAGCAACTTGTGGTCCTGCAAACGAGTTTCTGCTGTTGCTGGTTATGGCAGAAACTAGCTTTATCTCTTAGCTCTTGGAAAGCCCTCATTGTGTCCACGTCGAAACCTCCAGCAAACTAGCAACCCATCGACAAGATTATATCAAACTGGTTAATGTTAGTTATATACATATATATGTGGATATACATATATACACACTGAGTCGACGTTTCACCTGATGAACGCGGAACGCAAATCTAACCCCCTGCACTATGAGTTCTTCTTCCTCAGGTCCACCGCCAACAGTTTCAAGTTCCGCAGAAACTCTCTTCATGTACTTCATTGCTAATTTAACAGATGCCAGCTTAATCTGCAACAATATATCGGTAGATCAATTAGACCAATGCGTATCAAGCTGCTGAATTCGGACTCCATTAAAACTTGTCTTACGGTCCATAAACACCGGGTAATGTCCCATGGGTCAACATGAACACGAAGTTACAAAGAAGCAGACAAGCAAATACATCCTGGAGAACTGGGAATTCACATGTGCGCGTGCAGAGGAGGTCAGAGAAAAATCTAGTCAATTTTTTGCAATCTTCCAAGTTCTGCCTCTCATAGTTTAATAATTTAAAGCTGACTGTCCCAAAAACTATTGTACAAGTTTTTGTCTCTCCCGAGACTTATTGCAAAGGATCCATTAAGTGGGACCATTCTAAAAGCCTAGTTCGGTTTAAAAGGTGGGTATTGTGTGGGGGATCAAACATTGTAGTAATAATTATGATTTGCAAGGTAGGCAATGTGTCAACCATCTGAGGTACAAGAACAGATGTTACCTGGCTTATGATTCCTGTTTCAAGCATCCAATCCGTCGGAATCTGAAATCCTTGGTATCTTTTGGTGGATGATTCTCTCATTCTTGATAGATTATACACACCATGCTCCAACCTGTAGCAATCGCAGCAACTAGAAAATCAGGCAATGCACAGATAAGAGAATCTAATGTGATCATCCTTGATTAAGTTTATTAATGTGAAATACTTTTCTAGCAGAGACTGCATCTTTTTGAGAGCAGAGCTACATGGCTGGCGAGGAACATCTCGAAATGAGGAGGCCTCAGATTCTAGCTTCTTGAGATCACAGTAACCAAATGCAGCTTCACGCAGAGCATCAGCTTTCCGCTCTGGCCACTCAAAGTGCTTAAGCACAGCTCTTTCATCAACCTAAACACCAACAGCAAGAAGGAGAAAGAAAGAAAGTAAGCTCGTAAAGCACAAACTTGCACAACAGTTCGATTAAACAAATGGGTTTCACCGGAAATTGAAGACGATGATTGTTTTACCAAATAAGATAGCTCATCATCCAGCCACTTAACAAAAGGCACCACCTCTTCAATGTTTGTAAATGCAGCTCCTTCAACCTCCTTTATCAAAAACCTTATGAATTCACCTTGTGTTTCCACATCAGTTTTTATCTGTTAAAACCAACATGAATCACGAATTCCACCAAAACATAGGACAACTACATAGACTTATGATTCATTTACACTCAATGGTTTCAGAGATGATGAGTCTCATCCCATGATCCATCCTCACAAGTAAAGTTACCATTCAATTCGGTATAAAATGTCCAATTTGCCACTACCTTTAATAAAAGGTATAGAAGCCTGTTCTTTAATATTAATCCACAGTCCAGATAACTAACTTCAAATCTAAAAACTGTCTTATGTAAGGAAAAGGTTAAAGGCCCAAAAATTAAAGAAACTAGATAGGACAAGATTTGAATTAATACGTTCAACGACCTGTCAGCAACCAGAAAGACCCCCAACAGCAAAATATGTAAATATATTATAAACCGGACCACATACCGCCAGTAAATGAGCCGACCGGTTCTCGATCTCGCCGATCATGTCACGTGCATTGGCATTCACCGGCAACACCTCCGTAACTCCGGCTCCTGACTCCCTCCTCGAATCTCTCCGCATGAGAGAGTGATAAAACTCCACCACCTCTGGCACTCTCCTCACTTTAGCAGTCACTCCCATTCTCACACCCTTCGGCGGAGGTGGGGGCGGCGGCGGACCAACCTTCTTCACTCCTGTAGAAGCCATCAGAGGCGGTGGAGGAGGCGCCGGCGGCGGATGGAATGCGGAAGCCGTTTGATCAGAGCCGTTAGATAATGACGATGATGAGTTTGACGATGATGACGATCGTTTCGGTGGTGGTTTCGGAATCCTGGGAACGCGGGATCGGAAAGTTGACTCGGTGAGCTCCTCGGAGTTACACCTGGAGTGCCTCGGCCTCTCGATTTCAATCTCTTGATCTCTTTTGGAATATTCTACAGTAGTAATAGTTTCAGGCTTTTGAGCAATGTCATTGTTAATAATATCTGTAGATTTGATCCCTTTTTTCAAGCATTTTATGAGATTCGACCTCGTTGAAACCTCCATTAAGCCCTGAAACCTCTGCGAAGAAGAAAGCTCCTCCGCCATTTTCTTCATTTCCGTAATCTCATTCTCTAGTTCTTTCACCTTCTTCTCCCATTCTCTTCTCTCTTCATCAAATCTCGTCTTCTCTTCACGCAGTTCTTGTTTCAGGTTGTTGTTCTCATTCCCCAAGGACTCGATTCTGTCTGTCGCGTTTTCAAGCTCCGTGTTTCTGTACAAAATCTGGTTCTCGAGCACAGGAACGATGGCGACACTCTCTTTTAGAAGCTTGTACTCGAGAAGTTCTGTCTTTAAGCGAGACTCTCTCTCCCGGAGCTCTTCGATGAGGCGTAAAAGATCAGCCACGTCGGGAGGGCGGGGCTGGACCTGGGCGGACGAGCGTGGGAAGTAAACGCCGAATGAGCGGGAGAAAGGGGACTTTTGGGACGAGACTTTGGCGGAGCTTGGAGAGGGAAGCGTAGTGGGTTTGGGCGGTGACTTGTGGAAGCCCATCGCGACCTTCACTTTTCCGGCAACCATTAAGTCACCGTTAAGAGCACAGTACGTAGATGTGTGTGTGTGTCCCTCTCTCTAGCAAGCTAGGCTTGTAAAATATATGTTTTGTTAGGGTCCTCAAGTTTTGTGATAACAGGAGGAAAGAATGCTACAAGAACGTCGTTGTCTCTGCAGTTGTCTTTTTGACGGACATGGGAGAGTTTTGCTTTGGGGTCTAGTTACTGAGTGAGGCCTAGAGATAGAAATGGAAACTGAGTTGACGAGTATCAAGAAGTGTTTTAGTTAAACTAAAGCAACTTTAACGGGTAGACAGAGCACAGAGCCCGAGCAACGGTCTCCTGTTATCGGATCCGGTTTCAAATTTCTTTTTTTTTTTAGAAATTGAACTTCATAATCGAAAGAAGCCACGCGCTTCCTGCTTAATGTTTGGAGCACGAGAACCCTATGTGTGCACGTGTCCAATATTAAACAAAGCTGTTAACCAAATTTGAAGAAGAAAGGACAAGAAGAATTGAATATAGAAAGGAAGGCTTTTGGAAGTAAACATCATTAAAATCAGTTTTTGACGAATAAAGACAGCGAGTGTTAACATATTAGCGCGTGGGAGTGAAAATACAATCGCAGTTGAAGTCCAACGGTCGGCTTTATAATATCACTTAACTTCTCATATCGTCAACTTCTCGCGTGTGAATTATGAAACAATCACTCGCGACGCATGTTGTAATCACAAGAGAAGAGGTTGGAGATGAAAAGTAGGAGTGACGTAATTGGTTTCAACTCTTTATTTAGAGCTTTTTTTTGCACGAGGCATTGAGTTTGAGTCACCATAAAAAAGGAGAGAGAAAGAATTTTTCTGTTGATGATCCTCTAACTCTTTGGGCATGTTTCTTAGTCGGATTAATTATAGATATCTCGTTTCCAGTAGCAATATGAGAGATGAAGCTATCTTATACTGAGCAGATTAGTGATCAATCATCAGTTGAACTACAAGCTATGTAAGAACATGAAAGATTTTGACGTTCTAAATTTATCTTTTCCAAAATTCTTGGGGTGAGAAAATTTTTTTTCTGTTGATAATCCTCTAGCACTTTGGGCATGTTTCTTAGTTGGATTAATTATGGACATCTCGCTTCCAGCAGCAACATGAGAGATGAATGAAACTATCTGATATTGAGCAGATCAGTGATCAATCATCAGTTGAACAATCAATATGTGACGACTTCTTGTACGCAGAAGTATATAAACTATGTAAGAACACGATGGATTTTGAAATTCTAGATACACCTTTTCTAAAATTTTTGGGGGTGAGGTTTTAAAAACTTAGAATTAATCCAATAAAAGTTGGGATATCTAATGTATATATTAAAAAAAAAAGAGGTTGGGGGATGGTCATGGACATTTTGCATTTTATCTGATATATTAAAAATGCCAAAACTGAAAGGTGGATGAAGAACTTTTGAGGTGTCCACCCAAAAACAAGCTAAGTTTGGCAACTAGCTAAATGTATAGTAAGAGTTGATTTAACTACAACTATTAGGTGCAACAGCTGTTTGAAATTGTCCTACACCAAGTTTCAGAGAGCAGACACCCCCAATAAATTACTTTCACTGCAAGTCGATGAGGATAGCTAAACAGTGACATCTAACAGACCCAGTTTATGCGGCAAAGGAAATGAGCAATCAGTGAGGGGATTCCCAATGCTCTGCACTTCACTGCACAGCCCCATATTGCTTGGCTTCAAATGGTGTAGGGCAATACACACTTGAATAATTCCCACTAATAATTTGAGATTCAGCTTGCCTATTCTAGCTAGTGAGAGTAAAGACATGATCAGGGACCAGTCACCAGGTGCAAACTGAGAAGTTTTGAGTTAATTTTTTATAAACTGAGGCGTATGATCAAGGTGAAGATGAGAGAAGCGGTGTAGAAGAAATGAATGTTACAAGAGGCGGGATATAAATGCAATGGAATGAAAGGTGGTCCTTCAAGTCGAACACCCCCCATCACTTTGGTCGTTGATCGCACACCAGGGTAAGGTAAGCCAACGAAGCAATAGCTGCTGTACTTCTCTCTGTCGCCATCTCTCCAATTTAATCAATCAGCCTCTGCTATTGTCTTGTGGTTGTAGACTCCCATTTTAGCCATAGCGTGAATGGGAGCCAAGTTGTCACATGCACAGGTTTTATGAGTAGAATTGAATCACTGGATGAAACTTGTACATAAATTGGTAAAATGCTTATAGCAAGTTGTCTACTGCACAACTATTTTACTGTAAACATGAAATCCCAGAGTCTGGTGAGCAAATCTGTTCCAATCCCAGTTTAGTTACTCGTTTTGCGCCTCTTGCAATAATAAGGAAACAATACTAGAAATGGTTCTTGCAAAGTCACCTGTGTGCTGAATTTATTGGAAACGTTATTATCAGTTAGGACTAGGAAAGCAACAACCGGTCATTTGCTAGTGCTTATTAATTATTAGTTCATTTGTGTTTTCTAATTATTATTACTGCAATTATTTATGAGAATCAAACTAAGCATTTAAAACTCATTAACAAAGTATTTGACCTCAGGTGTATCTTATATTTTAATTACTCCCTCCGTTTCATAATAAGAGTCGTTTTAGAAAAATACACGCTTATTAAGAAAACTAATAAAATTATAGATATACCCTTATTAATACTTCCATAAAATTAC
>JANTPM010000002.1:39806473-39817359 GCA_025434745.1 Erythroxylum divaricatum | reverse complement strand
CATGGATCCTGGCTTTCGGGAAGGTCCCGGAACAAAAATTTTTGTTTTCCGCACCGTGGGCATGTGATGCTCACACCGGGATTTTCCTACAGCAAGCTCCTATCGTTTAGAAGGTTCTTATTGTTTAATAGACTCCTGTCATTTAACAGGTTTCTATGGTCTAACAGGCTTTTTCTTTTTGAGCGCTAGCAAGCTACTATCAATTAAACATGTTCCTTTCGTTTTGAGCATTAGTTGGCCACTTTCAATTAACAGATTTCTTTCATTTTCAACATTAACAAGATCCTTTCGAAAGTTTATAAGAACCTTCTATTTATATTTTTTTTGTTTAGTGGGATCTTATCAATTTGAAAGTACCTCGAAATTGTTTTTATACACAATTCACCCCCTCTTGCCTGTGTTTATTTTATCAATTGGTATCAGAGTGAGGTTTCACGTTTATTGTGTTTTGAAAAGCCTTAAAGGACAATTTGTATTAAAGCCTCTTTGTTTCAATGAAAACAACCATTCTTATTGGAAAGAGAGTATGAACATCTATCTTTAATTTGTAGATATCGAGATCTAGCAAGCTATCAAAGCTGGAACCACACTTCCCATTACTAATGACGTAGAATTATAAACTGATGCTAACAGAATAAATGAACAGCTAATTGTTAAAAGTAAAACATAATATGATCTATGCACTATCTCCAAAAAAGTATGACAAGATATCCTACTGTTCTATAACAAAAGAAATGTGGGAAAAACTTTAAGTCACCTTTGAAGGAACAAATGAGGATTTTGAAAACTTTGAAGAAAAATAGGTCAGCAACTTATATCTTATGGGTAAATCAGGAGATGATGAGGTATATTATTCTAACTTTGATATTAAAGTTGATGAATTAAGAAATGCATATCATGAATTGTATAATCAATACAAAAAATTAACTGCGAAGTATTTCAAAGAGGTTGAGAAATCCAAGAACAATGATGCATCCTTAAAGAGTAAGATTAAATCATTAGAGTCTGTGAATGAGAATTTGTTGTCGAAGAATATGTCCCATGAGATTAATTATAAGCAAAAGGTTTCTGAAAAGGAAGTTATGGAAGGAAGAGTAACTAAGTTAGAAAATGCATTGCTTAATAATGATTTGGATTAGGTGTGTAAGTTAGAAGTAAAGGTTGTTGATCTAGAACTTGAGAAAGAGAAATTTACCAAAAAAGTCATATCTCTAGAAAAAGATTTGGTTAATTTTGTTAATGGAAGGAATAATCTTGATGCATTACTCAATAATGGTAAAGGTGTTTTTGATAAAGCTAGAATAGGTTATAATGAAAATAATAATATTAGGCCATATAAGAATTTCTTTTTTAAATTCAACAATAGTCATAATCAAAACAGCAAGAACCTGATACATGGTAGAAATTATGACAGTTCTCATTCATCTGTTTTATGTTTCTAATGGTAGACATGGTCACATTAGTCATTCTTGTAACTTTTGTAAAATGGAGAAATTAACTCAAATGTTGTTTGAAGACCAAAAGGTCAAGCTACTAACCTGAAAGGACCCAAAAAAATTTAGGTACTTAAAATGATATAATTCTTTCTACATATAAGCTTCAAATTGGAGACAAGAGAAAACCAATGGATAGTTTATCGCAGCTATTCAAGACATATGATTGGTAAAATATCACATTTCAACTACATTGAAAAGAAAGATGGAGGTAATGTTGTTTTTTTAACAAAAAAAGGCAAAAGTCACTGGAATTGGTAAAATTGGTAACCCTAACTCTGCTTCTATTGATAATGTTCTTTATCTTAATAAATTGAAACATAACTTGTTAAGTGTAAAGATATGTCTTCACAAAATGTCAAGTGTTTTGTTTCCTATAGAAAAGGATTCTTTATCTAGCACAGAAGATGTGGACATGTTAACATGAACATTCTATCAAAATTTTCCAAAAACAAGTTAGTAAGAGGACTACTGACTTTGAAGTTTGAAAGCAATCAGGTTTTTTAGGCTTGTTTGAAAAGGTAAACAAGTTTGAACAAGCTAGAAGCAGCTTTCCTCCTAAAAATCTTGTGTCTACTAACCAACTGCTGGAACTTGTGCATATGGATTTATTTGGTCCCACTAGGACTCAAAGTTTTGGTGGTAAACATTACAATTTTGTTTTAATAGATGATTATTCCATATTTACATAGGTTTACTTCCTATCAAATAAGGATGATGTCTTTGAAGTTTTCGAGCAGTTTTGTAGAAAAATTTTTGATCGAAAAAGGTAATGCATTACTTCAATTTCTAGCGATCGTGGAGGAGAATTTGATAACAAAAAGTTTGAAGATCTCTGTGATAATAACGGTATGATTCACAATTTTTCATGCTCGAGGACTCCTCAACAAAATGGAGTGGATGAAAGAAAGAACAAGACTCTCGTTGATATGGCCAGAACAATGCTATGCGAAAATAGTCTACCTCATAGTTACTAGACAGAAGCTGTGTCAACTGCCTGTTACATTCTTAACAGGTGCCTTATAAGACCCATTTTGAAAAAGAACCCCTATGAGTTGTAAAAAGGAAGAAAAATGAATATCATTTACTTTCGAGCATTTGGTTGCAAGTGCTTGGTTCTAAATAATGGAAAAGACAATCTTGGAAATTTCGATGCAAGATCAGATGAAGTCATCTTTCTAGGCTACAGTACTGCTAGTAAAGGATTTATAGTTTACAATAAAATAACAAAGAAGATGGAAGAATTCATGTAGTATTTGATGAAACACTACCATCGACATTAACACCTGATTCAAATGATTAAGAGTATCCCTGGCTCCTAAAAAATACATTGCAAGCTCAAATAACACCTATAGTACCTTCAGAATTACAAGATCAAGAAGGTCTTTCTGAAGCCAGGATAGAGAAGGCTCCATCCTCTCAACAGGAGCCTATACAACGAAGAATATTAAGAAAATAGAGAGGTCTTGATACACATCAGTATATTCTATGAGATCCTTATGAAAATCTAAGAACTAGATCATCCTTCAAGAACAACCTTGTTGCCCTCATCTCATAATTAGAACCAAAGACTATTGAACAGGCTTTTACTAATGAAAATTAGGTTTCAATCATGAAAGACAAACTGAATCAATTTGACATAAATAAAGTTTGGAATCTAGTACCTCGTCCGTAAAACAAGTTAATCATTAGAACTCTTTGGGAATTTCAAAGCAAACTTAAGGTGGTAAGAAATAACGCTAGACTTGTAGCTCAAGGTTATAATCAACAGGAAGGTATTGATTTTGATGAAACTCGTGCACTTGTTACTAGACTGGAATCGTTTAGAATTTTACTTGCCTTCACAGGTTATAGAAACTTCAAATTGTTCCAAATGGATGTCAAAAGTGCTTTCTTAAATGGTTATATTAAGGAAAAAGTAGTTAAATTATTTAACTTTAGCGAATTAGTTATACTTGAAAAATTTACAGTTCTACAATAAATGTGTTTTGCCGCAATTGCTTTGTACTGTTTCTATCGGTTGCTTAATAGAAAGTAACTATGTTAACGACTATTAATTTTCTATAATTAAAAATGCAAACAGAAAAATTAAACATGCAACGAATATATCAACAACTAAAATTTGATAATACAGTTTGACACATCCAGCCTATATCTGCAGGGCTCTCACCCTGCTTAATCAACTTTAACCATGATACAATAGTTTTACTCAAGGTTTTATTAAGCGGACACCACTTATCCTTTGGCACTATTCACTCTTATTCACATCCCATGAAAGTATTTCACTCACAATAACATGATAACTTCGTGTTAATCTTAATAGAGGATATTTGCAACAATGAAAGATAACGAATATGAAAATATAATCTCAAGTGATTGAAACAATAATAACATAAATCAAAGAAATACTAGATATAAAAACACTCTTCTATAATTGAAACAATAATAACATAAATAAAAAATATTTGATATAAAAATGCTCTTCTGTGTGTGCAACTTCATCAACTAAATTTGTCGGAGATTGTCAAAAAAAATTCTGCTGTGAATCTTTGAGAACTATCACTCAACAGTCCACATACAGTAGCTTCAAAACCTTATTAATCGGATATATGTTTCACCCCAAAACTATACCAAAATCATAGTTGCACACTCGGACAAATTTTCTGGTCATTTTCCCTCGCAAAAATAATGGAGTAGTGAACACGCAAATGCAAAAGATAGCACAAAATAACCAATGAATCAACTGCATATCTATCTCAAAATTTTCTCCTCATATCTAAGAAATCCTATCTTGTTTAGGATTTGATTTCAAGTAGCATTTCAATAAAATCTATCTTATCCAAAATAATGAAATCATATCCATCTTCTTAATTACTTATTAAATATAGTCAACTATAAATAATACCCAAAATAATTAATTTGATATAGTCAAATAATGCAGTACTAAAAGACAAAATAACATAAAAGCGAAATCAAGCTAGAACAACTTGTAGTCATAACTCATAATTGACTTTGCTAACCAACAAATAACGGCTTGATTTATCTGTTCATAATCGACTGGGATCCTTGGGTTTCTTACATCAGCAATGCTGTTTTCTTTGACTTTCCGTCTTATCATTCTGCATTCTTTGTCAATGCGCAAAGCGTTTTCTGCATTGAAACAGATGGTCATATTCTTCTCGGGATTTTCAGACATTTCTTGTAACGTAAACCCAAGTTCTCCCTACATTTTATGGCATCGATGAGAAAAAGACACCGGACTGATCAAATTAGAGATGCTAATATTTCCAAAGAGTTCCAACTATAAATTTCTGCGGCTTTCCTTAAGACGGACCTCATTCACTATGTTATGTATGACATGTACCGGTATTAAGAATGCTATTTATAATTTTATTGAAAAAACTATGTAGAATAATACTTTTCAATAGATGCACAAATAATCATCCGATTTCGGTGTATATTCTTAAATTAGTACACTTTTAATGCATTTAGTAAATGCCTGTTAAAATTTGAGTCATGGTAGAAAAATTTTAAAAGAGGTTGGTGAACTTATTTTAATGTTAACATAGGTAGCATAAGCTACTCTGTTTTAAAAATATTTTTTTTAAAAATTTGAGGTTTTGACCTTTTCCAAAAAAAAAGGATGAATTAGCAGATGGGTTTCGTAATATATAGAAGATAAAGTTGAAAAGGTTAAAAACAGACTCTCTTTGTCGAAGTGGTTTTGTCATAAGCTAAAGAAAATAATGAGAACTAAGTGACATTCTTGATCAATTCATTTGTCCTTTTAACCCAGATATGATGACCGGTGAGTACCCAGTTCCCGTCAATGCATCCTCAATTATTCAATGTAACAGCTTGGAATAGTTGAGATAGTAGTAGAACCGATGTTAAATTTAAGATGGGATTGTTAAATTTTCAACAGTCGATCTGTACGACGGCGTGCGTACGTTATTCTTGATAGACTGTAATGTAATGGAAATGGATATAATACGATGAAGGAATTGAGAAATCACGTATTGAAATATGGCGTTATACATTGTAAAAGTAGCAAGGTAAACATATATGGTCCTGTGAAATATTTATTATACTATATTTTCTAATACAATTTTGAGTATTGTTATTGTCTCAAAGACCAGCTTAATAAATGAGTGATTTGTCCTCATCTCTAAGTTGACAATTTTACGTTATCAATGCAAGAAAACAATTTCTTTTGAAACAGTCGAAATCACCTTGAACAAGTCCTGATAATTGTACCTGGTGATCATCCCAGCGTAGAAATTGAACTAATTCCTTGTTTGCAACGTTATTAATTTAATACTCATACCCTATCGGGTAAAGAAAAGCACATTGATTCTCCCACTTTCAACATGGATGATTTTTTTTTTTTTACAAGGAGAAAACCTTGAGCATCTTTGTCAAGCTGCTCCTGGATGCCCAAAGGAGGTTCCTGGAGGATAAGAAGGCTGGCCGTAAAAAGGCCGTAAGGTTCGCTAGGCTGTCGGTGCACTGATTCCCTTCGCGGACGATGTGTTAGAGTTGTACCTCCCAGTCTCGATGGAAAACTCCCTGATACCTGTCACCAAAAAGGTTTTTTCAGTCAGAACAAAAAACCTTGAGAGAGTCCATTTCGACAACAACCCGTTGATAGCCCAATTCCCAAGCCAAAGTAATGCCTGAAATACCCCAAAGTTCTGCTGAAAGAGGTGAACCTTTTCCGATAAACTGCTGAAAGCCCCCACATTAGTTCCCATGGTAATCTCTAATTAAACCCCCTGTGGATGCCTTAGTGGACCCTCGTTTGACTGCATCATCAAAATTGACTTTAACCCAACCTTCCAACAATTTAGTCTAGACTAATCTGCCCACGGGCATGCCCTAAGACGAGAACATGCAACTCTCCATAGCTCATTATCGTGCTATCCAACCGACGTAATCCAAAATGATAATGTTACCCTCTGTCGGCCATTCAAAAGTCGGTTCGAACATACTGTCATTCCTCTATTTCCAAAAGAACTAATAAGTGACCCCATAGATGATGGTCCATGCTTACTGCTATACTTGGGAATGTCTCGTGAGGTTTGACATCAGCCATGTCTCCACGTCCTGTTGAAAAAATCCAGTATCGACCACTTTCAAAGGGAACATGGATGAATATTAAATATCCCAACGTAGACTAAGTCCATTGCTAATTTGTTATTCATATTATTTGTACTACTCTTAGCTCAGCAAAGACATATATATGTTGTCTAAAGAACGTTCCATACAACAGAGAGAATAAAGCAGTCTGATAAATGACAGACTTAACGTCTGGGACCCAAATTACATAGCTCAACTATGTTTTTAGCTTTTCTTCAATTGGTGTCCGAGTAATATATATTACATATGTTATTTTCAAGCTTGCTTGTTAAACTTGACTTTGTTGTATAGATAGGCATCCTCAGCCAGTTGAATAAAATCACATCACCGTTGCTCATCAGGTTAATATGTAGGGGGTTGGCCAACTACCACACCACGAAGCTGTTGCAGTGTGGCAAATCAATCCAGAATCGGTCAAGTTTGATTAGTTCTACTGCTTTATCTGTATAAGGCTTTTTAATTATAAGGTCCAAGCCTATATATCTTTGTTTGCCATTTAGAGAGAACATTGTAAAGCTATTATGGCCTTGGTTTGTCATTTAGAGAGAACATTGTAATGCCAAAGACCAGGCATTGGAAAGAAACTCCCAAACAAAATATTATATAAGACTATAATTATATTTGGTTCAAAAGAAAATATATTTTCTTGAAAATTGTTACATTCTAGAATTTCTTTGTTTTCTTAACTAATATGAGATTTTAACTTATTTATAATGCTATTATAGGAAGGTAAAATATTTTATTGTTAAACACTTCTAATAAAAATATCAACAAATAAATAATATTCATATAACTACAAACAAGGATTATAAATATAACTTCAACCTAAGGTCAACCATTATAAATCCAACTTATGAGATAAACAATCACCTTTTCAGGAAAAAAAATGCCTTTAATTTCCGATTAACAATTCTACAGCCAACTTATGCAGTTTATCATATATCACATTAGCATTCATAAGCATAAATTTCAAAATATGCAGTATCTTATTTCCAATTGGAATGTGTAAAACTCCTTCTACCTAGTACAATGGGTTGTAATCCTCTCTATTTGCTATCGGTCACTTTACCCTTGTATTTTGCAAGTTGTTTTGTACTTGTACTTCTGTTATACCTTTTATGACTTAATTTAATTCATCTTTAAAAAAAATAATAATGTAAAAAATACAATAATACTTAATAATCAATTCACTAATTTTTTTTTCATGAATCCTTATTTTGTGGGTGAGATAACTTTGACGACAACAAAAATAATGGTTGCAATTAGTTTAAAATTTTATTATATTATATTATAGTATTTTTTAAATATTAATTTTCATAAAATATAAGAAAGCATTATTAATATTATTAATAAAAATAATATAAAATTAAAAATAAATTATTTACACAATTAATTTTACATTTAATTTATTACAATATAGTTACATTGAAAATTTTATTATTGTTTGAAAAATAATTTCTCTTTTTTACAATAGATATACTTAATTCAACTATGTTCGGACTTATTATATCTATTTTAAAATATGTATTTATGATAAAGGTTATTATAACTTCTCCACATGTATCAATTCTCCTTTTGAAAATAGATACTCTAGAAAATACCTTTAGACATTATCTCTCGGCATTTGTCATATTTTTATATTTTAGAAAATTGATTAATGGAGAGATGCAAATGTTTGGTTTAATCTAAACATATAGACATATTGGGCTTGTTTGGTAAACAATCAATTAGCTATTTTTTTAGCGGATTAATTGTCATAAGTTGTTTGACTTTGCAAACAGCTATAAAGGATATTTCATGGCTAGCTTTTTCAATAGTTTATTTAACATAAGCAACCAATGATGAAAACGCTCCTATGTAGGAGTGTTTTCATCAATCATTTAAAATTTTAAGTATTAAAAGTCAAATATACCCTTTATGTAGTTATCGGTTAAAAACATTTGTAAGATTTTTTTTGTAAAATTTAAATTTTGTTTTATTTTTATTATTGTCAAAATTTTAACTGTTATAAAATTAAAGATTTAATCGTGACCTTATATTTTTTAAGTCATGTCCTTATAAGTCATTTTTAATTTATTAAATAATAAAATTTATACATATTATATGAAAAATACTAATATGATGTAAGTTGCTATATCATTCATATTAATAAAAAATTTAACGTTGCATTATTATTATTATTATTATTATTATTATTATATGTTCTATGTTTTTTTATTAGAGCTATAAACTTAATTTTTGTAGAATTGAATATCTAAAATATAAATTCCTATAAGAATATTCAACGAAATAGTAAGATATATAATATTCATATTCTTATAATTTTTTTAAAGTCATGTCCTTATAAGTCATTTTACACATAAACAGCTAATACTAAATAATTAATTTTACCAAACATCAAATGATAAATAGCTAATACAATCCACTGATCACATCAGCTAATAGAATTAGCTATCAGCTAATAGCTGGTAGAATCAGTTAATAACTAATGCAATCAGCTGATTGCCAAACAAGGTCATTATATTGTTTTTGTTATAAGTTGTTCAAATCTAATAGTAAACAAAGTGCATTAGTAATGATAGATTTAGAGATTAGAAGCATCTTAGTGAGAGACTCAAAGAACAAGAGAATATTATTGAGCACATGACTATCATGAGGACCTTGAATGAATTAAGAGTAAGATTAATAAAAAATCAAACAATTGATAAAGATTTGCAACAAAAAATTGTAAAGGAGAGAGAACATTGGATACAAGTTTTGATAAGAATAGTTTCTGTTGTAAAATATCTTGCTAAATATAATTTGGTTTTTTGATGATCCAATAAGAAACCAAGATAGTAATGGTAATTTTTTTAGATTAATTGAGATTATTGCTGAATTTGATCATGTTAGATGCATTCAAATTCATGAAATTCATCATAATCATCTTGTCAAAAAATTCAAAAAAAGTTGATTTCTCTTTTGACCCATAGTGTTAGAAGTTCTATCATAAGGATCATCTAAAAGGAAAATTACTTTTATATTATTCTTAATTGTACCCCATATTTGATCCATCAAGAACAAATGAGTCTATTGGTGCAATATGTAAATATGACAAACAAAAAATAAAAATGGAGGAGTACTTTTTAGAGTTCTTGAAGGTAGATGACACATTTGGATTGAGACTTTTCAATGAATTGTTGAATGCATTTAAGTTGATTAATCTTAATGTTCATAATGTCAGGGATTAGGGTTATGACAATGGTTCTAATATAAAGGGAAAACACTAAGGGGTTTCAAAAGTGATTCCTTGAAATAAATCCCAGAGCATTACGTATGCCATGTGTTTTTCATAATCATAATCTTACTCTTAGTGATATGACACATTTTTTTGTTAAAACTGCTTCATTTTTGGAGTTGTGAAATGCATATATTCATTATTTTCAAGTTCTCTTAAAAGGTGGAAGGTTTTACTTGATAATGTTTTGGGCTTAATCATGGAATTATTATTTAACACTTATTAAGAGAGTCGAATAAAAGTATCAAAGCTATTAGATTTCAAGCTCCTCAAATAAGATTAGCTTTGATAAAATTATCTAGATATCATGATGATGCCAAGTCAAAGAGTGAAGTGGAAAGTTTGGTTAGTAAAAAGTTGCAATCAAAATCTATGTGCATGGACACTACCATAGAAAAATAAGAAGGTATGATGTTATTTTTTGAGAAATGTAGAAATGAAGAGTTTGCCTCTAGCATGAATATTGCCAAAAGTCTTACACATGAGATGCATATAGAGCCTACATTTCCAACTAGATGTTGAATTATTAGAAAAAAGACATTTTGATGAAAATGATCATGATGGAGAAATATAATCAATAGATGATTCTTTTGGAGTTAGTTATTTTCCAGTTGTTGTGGATATGGCAATTGCTTCGTTGAAGAATGGATTAGAATAATTAACGACATTTGAAAATATTTTTAGATTCTTATTTGGTTCAAAGAAGTGAAGTTGTTAGATGATAATGAATTAAGAAAATGTTACATTAATTTTACAAATAGTTTTTCTCATGATAATATTGTGTCAGATGTGGATTTAAATTATCTTTTATCTGAATTAAAAGTGTTGCAAATGATTTTGTCAAATGTGTTAATGCCATCAATTGAATCTTTTGAATTTATTAAAGATGCATATTGTTATCCAAATGTTTCAATTGCTTATCAAATTCTATTGACCATACTTATGACTATAGCATCAGTGGAGAGGAGTTTTTCAAA
>JANTPM010000002.1:39768271-39779977 GCA_025434745.1 Erythroxylum divaricatum | reverse complement strand
AGTTGATGAACCACCCCCCTCCCTTTCTTCTTTTCAATATGGGATAACTAACAGTCATGATTATATAAAACGTGTTCTCAACCAAAGGCTTAGGCCGTAAACGAAATATAATGTAATATTATTTTATTATTTTATAGAAAAATTTATAATAAAATAGAATGAAATAAGATAAAAGGGGAGAATTTCATCTTTTATCATATTCTATTCTAAATAGTAAAAATGAATTATCTTTGATTTGAAATATTTATAATAGAATATAAAATAATAAATATATATTATCTAATATATCCTAAAAAAATTTTATAATTCCAATTATACTATCAACTTTAATAACGACCTGCATAACAATACATCTCATTATTTCTATTCATTATTATTATATATATATTATATTCTATTTTATTTATCTTCCAAACAATATTTCACTGTATTACATTATGAACTATTTCATTCTTCCCAAATAATAATTTCTTAATATTTACATTGATTCCATTATCAATCATTTTATTCCATTAAAAATCTTGCGTACAACTAAATATAACCGGCTTTCTTCTTAACTATATATATATACACACACACAACCGATTTATCATCCACGAGAACATTGCAATTATTAAAAATTGATTATTACTCGTTTGGACATAACAAGAAACGAGTTAAAATAACACTCCTTGTATGTTAAACATGATGTTTGTTGTTTATTTCACTCCCCTCTTTAACATTCTCTAGTTACTCGTGAATAGATATGCCATGGATATAAAGGATAGATCATTACAGCTTACAAATAAGTGTAATGATGTCTTCTTGATCTTCCTGAATCAGGGGTGTGGACATCCTACCCCTATATAGCAATTTCCTTGAAATCCCGAGTCCTCGCGAAAGGTATTCTCAGTTTCTATTTCTTAATTTGCTACAAGATATTTCCCTTCAGTGCCTATGTTCCTGACTGCCCGTTTAGTATGAGAAATCCTAATTTGCTCCCAGTATCTGTATCAGACCAAAGAGACCCTTTTTTTTCTTATCAATTTGTCACAGATTGTAAAATCATTCGTAATTAATACTGAAAGACCCTAATGCTAAGATGAAAATCATAAATGCAATAACACTTTGAAATATGCTAAACAAGTAAACATAATCGCAATGGAGACGGTAAACGAACAAAAAACCTGAAAAGCTCATATCTCTTTAAGTTCCCAACACACTAACAAGAAAGCTCAAAAAGCTCTCAACGGTTTAACAAAAACAATAAATATTAGCTCTAAACTATAGACGAATTAATAATGGTGTTTCCGCGACGAAGCAACTTGAAACCAAAAGTGTTAGACTTCGCATCCCAAAACAAACCGATCTCATCTCCAGGACCCAGAACCCTACAACGAATCACCTCATTAAACCCTAGATGATACGTTTCACTAGGTCCATTCTTCACGTAAACATTCTCACCCTGATGCCTCTTGATTAAGTTCTCATCAGTGTAGTCTATAATTGTGACAGGGAACATGTTATTACCTTGGACAACGTAGTTCGTCATGTCCAAGCTCCAAAAGTCAAAAACATACCTGAACATCTCATTGTGCGAGATCACAAACTTCCCAGCGGTAACTTCTGTTTGCGAGAGTAACCTTCTGATCTGCCATGGATTTGTCGGGTCCAAACGCGGTAGGTGGTAGCTGGGATCCCACGCTTCCACCACGCAACGACTCACTTGGTGTGGTATGCCACTAACCGCCGCAGCTTCTTCCTCGGACTTGGTCGGAAAGAAATTGTAATAAATGATTTTTCTCATTGGCATTGCCATGACTGCTACGTACATTTAAAACTCAGAACTTGAACTTAGTCCACTGTGATATATAAATCCAGACAAGCTTTTGCCTATATCTAACACCATCAAAGAAGCAAAGTTTATGCAAAAAACAAGAACATCAAGTTTTTGCCTGTGTAGGCCAAGAATGAAATAAGCTAATGTAGTGTAGGGTTAAACTTAAACCTTAGATTTGTGAATGTGAGTCATGAAATTATGGTTTTTGTTCCTTAGGAGTATAACGGTAACTTTGAGTCATTAAGAAATAAAATTTTAATCTATTCGAGATTTTATAATTTCTAGTGGTATTAAAATCACATTAATTTATTTTAATTAAGCAATCTAAATAAGGAAATAAGAAGATTGATATTTGTTTTACTAGAAAATAGAGTTAGATATATGTCAAACACGTAACGAAGAATAAACTATCTTATATAGGATATTAATTTTCATCCAATCCTATTTATTTGATGAACTTATGCAAATAAACCAAAACTTAAGGATATGTAATTATGATTCTCGATTTTTTCTATGTATTTTATATTTCCCATTTTAAGACTATTAATTACTTTGCAAAAATCCAATCTTTTATTCTACTTCTCTATTTTAAATCTTTGTAGGAAGGGAACGATTACGTAGTCAATCATTTATGGTCAACCATGACTAATTATTTACTATCTAAATAAATTTAATTATATTGTAATAAAAATAATTTATCTTTTATAAGAATATAATTGTACTATTATAATCTTTACTTTTTTTTAATTTTCTTCGAAATTGTCAACTTCAAACAAACTAAACATAAAATAAACCTCCTTTTTCTTCTTATTCAATGATTGCCTTCTCTCCAAATACTCTCTTTCTTTCTTCATCTATAAATACGTTTATAAATTCTCATGAACTATTTTGGAGCCTTAATGCAAATAATTGAACCAAAATGGTATAAAAAATATATGCTTTTAAGTGCAATAAAAAATTTGTTTATTTGAACTTTTGGTTTTAGTTTCTTTCAGTTTTAATAATTCACTACAAGAAATCTGTAGTTTACCAATGAAAAAAATCAACAGTAAACGCAACTATTCCGTCGGTAATAATAATTACTAACGAAATAAAATGATGGACAACGAAGCTGTTAATACGGTCGTAGGTAAATTTAATGACAAATATTTTATGTGTCCTACCGTCGGATTGTTGAAAAATAGTTTGAAATGCAAGGTATTGAATGAAAAAGTGTAAATGAAAAGATACGTCTTTTCAATTCAATTGCCATGAATGGTCTCATGTTTTCCCAAGAGGTGTCATGAACAATCATGTACGTTATGAATGGGTGTCTTTAAGTCTATATAAGGTTAGTTTAACATCCAATTCATGGTTAATACACAATCAAATTTTTTCTTCTTCATCTTTATCATATTCATTCTTAATTGAAGTTCATTTTTGGTTCTCTATTGATTTTGTTGTCTTAGAAAACATTAGGCTTGTTGTATCCTAGAAAGAAATTTGTCAAAACCTTGCAGCAACTAGTGGGGGTAAATAATTCCTTAAAGATAGTGATTTTTCATGCCTCAAGCTATCTAACTTGAACCAACTTTTCTAACAGTAGGTTTGTTTTGATGCCCTATATCAAGTTTGTCTAAATTAATCCACTTGTTCTCTCAAACATAATTAAAAAATTGCATCCGATCCCTATTGATATAACTTGCTCTACAATCTTCAGATCTTCAACACTAGAGAGGTCCACCCATTACTTCTCTAATAGCTAACTAATTAATACTGTGAGCATAACTTTCTTTTGTCTTATGACTATGAACCATATTGTTGACGTATTACTTCATTGATAATGACAATTAGACCAACGTTACCTTATGTAAACCATTAAAGAGCATGTTAAAATTCATGTGCATAATCACACAATCAAAGCACCGAAAAATAAAAAAGCGACGACATAAAGATTTAACGAGATTCGGTCAATGATGCCTACTTCCTCGAGCAAGAGCAGAGAGAGAATTTTACCATGAAGAAAACGATATAGATAAATCCCTTTTACAACCAGGTTTTATTTTCTTACCGAAATAGGTCCATACCGCGGGGGGCTTTGCCCCCCCACCCAAGCCCGGAGCCCAACACTGATTTCCATTTTTATCCAATTTGCGTCGCAAAATAATAACAAAGCAGGATGAGAATAACACTAGACACATTTTAACATCAATGCTAATTTTATTATGTTTATTCAAAGTGTTACTCGTTTATATGATCAACATCAGACATAATTCTCATATTGGCGTCATTTCATTTCTTTTTCCTGAAACTCTCCTTCATTGTTTTAACACTGGCAACTGTCCCACCTTATAGATCAGTGCCCATTGTCCTCTGTAACCCTTAATTCATGCTTCAAACTCAAATATTTTCTGGCTTCTTTCATCAATTCATGCTTCAAATCAACCTTACCTAAATCCTTGTCGTGTGTACACACACACTCACAGATGTATATATATATATATTGAGTGACATTAGCAACAATAACAGCTGATACATATGATGTTCTTAATTTTTTTTTACTTTTCTTTATTAATGATTTTCGTTTGTATAATTTATTTGAATATTGACACACATTAGTGCTTATTTATATGTAAATGATTATATGATAATTTATAAATAATAAAATCAAAATTAGACCTTGAAGTAAACTTTATGACCTATATGTGATGACGTACTCGTTAAGATCAACTGAGGCGTTGATTAATACAATCTTGATACCGTAAATATTCAATCACTCCATCAACAGTGCTTTTAGGAACTGGCGCAGAATTTGGGGAAATACAAATGTGATGACCTAGAATCTTAATCGTAGTTGTAAGTCATTGAAGCACCTGTCATTTCGCATGCTAACGCAACACATCCGAGGAGAAAAGACAATTTAGTGTCATTAATTTCAACAATCCAAATTTGTAAGGACAGGGGTGGGGATTTGTAAGGAGGAAATTCAAATTATAGTTTGTGAAATGGGTAAATAGAAAATTTCTCAAAACCGGGGCTCTATTTGTTCTAAAAGGTTGAATCCTCAACTTCAAAGGCTTCCAGTCGCACTTAGTTGAGCGGTTCACTGTCTCCCGTTATTAAGAGTCGAATTTAAGATTTTATTCCAATTGACCCTATTAGTTGACCAACCAAGCTACCCGTGCGGGCAAAAAAACGGCTCTACTTGTTTTTACCTAAAATTGTCTAACAGTAGAAATCTAAAGCAAACTAGTAATTACACAAAATGAAACTGCCGGCTCGGGCTGCTCTTTAGTCTTTCCGAGCCTATATATAACGGAACGTATGAGTTGATAGAAATCACAGCTAGCTAGCAGGCAAGCCGCGGTTCTGGAAACAAACGCAAAATAAGAGAAATGCAGCAGCAGGATCAGCCGGTAAGGTTTACAAGCTGCAGAGGGGTGGCCTTTGAGGCCACTGGACGTCGGGCTGATCCATTTTCAGTCTCTAAGCCCAATGCGGTCCCATTACATCATCGAATGATCTCTAATGCTTTGTTTGCCGACTTGCACAGGCTTTCTAGTAAAGGCAGCATCCATTTCTGTGATCTTGAGTCCGATGAGGAGCACCAAGAAGATGAGTTCATTTTTGGAAGAGTAGGAGAAGGAGCCGAATCTGTCAGCAAGGAGGACGCTAGTGCTCCATCGATAGTACCGTCTGCTGGTAGCAAGCGCACAGAGGTTGCGAGAAAGCAAGAACCGTCATCAAGATTGTCAATCATCCTACTGGATCAGGGTCTATTCACGGTATACAAGCGACTATTTGTTGTTTGCTTCGCGTTCAACATTATATGCTTGGCACTTGCGGCTGCGGGAAAATTACCATATGCAAGGAGCAGGCCTGCTCTTTTCTCCATAGCCAACATTTTGGCACTGACTCTCTGCAGGAGTGAGGCTTTCTTACGAGTTGCTTTCTGGCTTTCGGTCAAGATATTTGGAAGGTCTTGGGTTCCTTTGCCAATCAAAACTGCAATCACATCTCTTCTTCAGTCTGTTGGTGGTATCCATAGCGGTTGTGGGATATCGTCCATTGCCTGGATGACTTATGCCTTGGTCCTTACACTCATCGATAGGGACAACACTTCTCCAGCTATCATAGGTGTGGCCTCCACAATTCTGTCACTTCTTTGCGTCTCTTCTTTGGCTGCATTTCCTCTCATTCGACATCTACATCATAACGTATTCGAGAGGACTCACAGGTTTGCTGGATGGGCAGCTCTTGGACTTCTATGGGCCTTTATCATGCTCACTATCTCTTATGACCCTAAAATTAAATCTTACAACGGTAAGCTCAGATCCAGGCTGATTAAGCAACAAGAGTTTTGGTTCACGGTAGCAATCACAGTTCTAATCATAATCCCATGGGTAACAATCGGACGTGTACCTGTCAAAATATCTTCTCCATCTGGTCATGCCTCCATAATAGAATTCGAGGCTGGAGTTAAACCTGGCATATTGGGGAGGATTAGCCCTTCTCCATTGTCAGAATGGCATGCTTTTGGCATCATTTCTGATGGAAAAACAGGGCACATGATGCTTGCTGGTGCAGTCGGTGACTTCACCAAATCTTTAGTCTCAAACCCGCCAAGCCACTTATGGGTGAGACGGGTACATTTTGCGAGCTTACCGTATCTGGTGAACATGTATGAAAGGGCATTGGTGGTGGCAACGGGTTCAGGTATATGCGTGTTCTTGTCATTTATTCTGCAACCAGGCCGAGCTGAAGTGTGCTTCCTGTGGGTGGCTAAAGGAATTGAACAAAATTTCGGCAAAGAAATTCAGGAGATGATGAGCGGTCATCCCAAAGACAAGGTCATTGTGCACGATACTGCAGTTCTAGGACGGCCTAATGTGTCCGAGATGAGTGTTGAGACGGCTAAAAACTGGGGAGCTCAGGTAGTTATAGTTACGAGCAATCCTGAAGGAAGCAGAGACGTTGTCAATGCTTGCAAAGCTGCAGGAATCGCAGCCTTTGGTCCTATCTGGGACTCTTAGTTTCAAGATTTACGTATTCAGTACTATCACCTTGTTATTGTAGTTCTAGTGTTAAAAATACGTGTTGGCGTGATCATAGGAGTAACGGCATGAGAGATTGAGTCAAATCCCAAGATTACAGTAGAGCATGATTATAGGGATCCATAATCAGTGAGAATAATTTTCTTATCTTGTGTATATGTATTTCCTTGTATATAGATGGAGTAGTTTCATCGCAAATACATGTATATATATGCTTTGGGATGAGAAAAAGTAAAACAATAGAAATTCTTCACTTAAACTTCCTTTTTAGTTCCCTCTTTTCATCATGGTATCAGAGCATGTTTAATGCAAATAACGAACAAATTAAAGCCGAATCGTAATTCGTATCGAATCCTTTTTTCCTTTCTTTCAATTTGAATGGAAGATCATAGCTCCATAGTCACTCCAGCCATACCCATGAATCCAAACCCTACAATTTCAACCGCATTATACAACCCGCCACCATCAATCATAGTTTAACAAGTCAAT
The DNA here is from genome assembly GCA_025434745.1 of Erythroxylum divaricatum. NCBI lineage: Eukaryota > Viridiplantae > Streptophyta > Magnoliopsida > Malpighiales > Erythroxylaceae > Erythroxylum > Erythroxylum divaricatum. Next base: position 39,772,636 of record JANTPM010000002.1, on the reverse strand, counting down.
AACGTTTTTCCCACTAGTATTGTTCTTGATGAAACAAAATTTCCTCTATGGTCACAGTTGATAGAGATGCGCATTGGAGCACAAAACAAAATTGGATATCTCATAGTTGAAATAATGAAACCAGCACCCAATGATCTTGGCTATGCGTCATGGGTTACTGATAACAACAAAGTTAAGAGCTTGCTTATTGATTCGATGAGCCCCTATCCGATGCAACGATTTATTCGATTAGCCATTGCTAAGGAAAAATGGGAAGCTATTGCGAAAACCTTTTATGATGGATCGGTTGAGACCCAATTGTTTGAACTGAATCAAAAATCCTTCACCACCAAACAAAATGGTCAACCTTTATCCACCTATTACAATGAGCTGGTTGCAATTTTTCAAGAAATTGATCATCGGACTGTCACAAACAAAGAAGGAGTTGCAGGAAATGTTCATATGCATTCTATGACAGCGAGGTTGCGAGTTCATATTTTCCTAAGTGGTCTTGATGTAGAATTTGACCAAATTTGTAGTGAGATTCTACGAAAAGATCCAAAGTTGGATTTGGAAGGTACATATGCGTATGTACGAAGAGATGCTCAACAGAGGCAGACCATAGGAAATTCTCGGCCAGTCCCTGAAAGCTCTGCCATGGTGGTTCATCGAAACAAAGGGCAAAATAACGCACCATTAGAAAAAACAAATAACTTTGTTTGTAGTCATTGTGGTGAGACAAGACATTCGAAACAACGATGCTATGAGATTATTGGGTATCTAGACTGGTGGGATTTCTCAAAGAAGCTGAGGAAGAACATCAATGGCAAAGTAACAATGGTGATGCAAGGGGATACGAAATAACATGGCTTAACCAGGTATTTCTAGTAAGGTGGATGTACTATTTATCACTGCTAAGAATAGCACTTGGATTATTGATACGGGGGCAACATATCATATGACTAATGATCCTAACAAATTACAAACAATTCAACAATCTACTCAGTTCGACATCTCCACTGCAAACGGAAGCATTTCTCCTATTACAGGGGAGGGACCAATTGTTCTATCCAATAACTTGACACTTGATACTATCTTAGTTGTTCCCACACTTCAGTTCAATCTTTTATCCATCAGCAAAATTACCTCATCTCTCAATTGTACTGTAACTCTTTGGCCTTTATTTTGTGTTTTTCAGGACATTCTAACTCGGCGGACTCTTGGTTATGGTGTTAAATGACACAAGCTCTACCATTTGCAATTAAATAAAGATGGGGAACAGAAATTTAGCCACGCAGTTCAAACAACTGGGGTTAAGAAGACTTGTGCAAGCATCTGGCTATGGCATAAGAGGCTAGGTCACATTTCTTTTGGCTACCTTAAGAAACTTCAACCAAATTTGTTCTCTGATTTAGATATTTCAGATTTTAGATGTGATGTATGTAAGTTGGCAAAAAACCATCGAATTCCTTATTTGCCAAGTTTGAATAAATGCTCACAACCATTTATTGTTATACATTCTAATATTTGGGGACCTACAAGGGTGCCATACATTTCAAAGGCTCGTTATTTTATTACTTTTATAGATGAATGTACTAGGTTCACATGGGTATCTTTGCTTCATAAGAGGAGTGATGCATGTATGGCATTCAAGGAATTCTACATATGGTTCATACACAATATCAGCAACAAATTCAAATTTGGCAGTCTAACAATGCAATGGAATTTATTGATGCTTCCTTTGGAGAATATCTTAACCAGCTGGGAATACGACACCATACTTCTTGTACGTACACACCACAACAGAATGGGTTAGCAGAAAGGAAGAATAGGCAAATTATGGAGGTGGTACGTGCATCTTTTTGGTATGAACATGCCATGGTTTTATTGGGGGGAGGCGATCAAGTCTGCAGTTTATTTTATCATTCGGGTCCATTCTCGAGTTATTAACTTCTAAACTCTGTAACAAAAGTTACAATTTTTTTGCTCTATCCCACATCTACCGAACCTCGAACCTAGAGTCTTTGGGTGTACAACATATGTTCATATCCCTAAAGCCTTACGAAGCAAATTGGATCCTTGTGCAAAATGATGTGTTTTTGTTAGATACTCAAATTTTCAGAAGGGCTACCGATGTTATGGTCCACAAAATAAAAAATTGCATGTTACTTTGGATGTCTCCTTCCATGAAACTGAACCATACTACACAGGTAAAGTTTCTAGCTCATCTCCTCAAGGGGAGAACTTAAGTGATGAGCTTGAGCTGAATGCAGAAAATATTGGAATTGGAATTTTAACAAGAGATACGGAGTTCTTAGAATTAGAGGCTATAGAAGGAAAACTGAATACACTTAAACCCATACTTTATCAACAAGATGAAAAAGCCTCAAGTATACAAGCTTCGGACTTGTCGAGTTTATCTAAGAATGATGTGCTATTGGAAGATGACGAAGATGCTTTGGAAGAAACTATGTTAACACCATTAACCGAGGAGTCTCCTTCTCAAAATGTTCAAGATGATTGTGGACCTCAGGTATTTGATGACTCTCTCTCAAATAATCCTTTGCCCTTTTGGTTACCACCAAGTTCAAATAGGGATATTCCAAAGAAACAATATGAACCTTATCTCAAAGTAAATGTCGAATATCCCATTAACAATTATACCTCTACTCATAAACTATCGGATTCGTATGCCCTAAATATTGATCAATTGTCTAAAGTGTCTATTCCTAATAGTGTGCAGGAAGCATTAAAAATCCAAGATGGAAGAAAGCTATGAATGAAGAGATGGAGGCTCCGGAAAAATAATCGACTTGGGAACTAGTTCCATTGCCTGAAGGGAAGAAGATAGTTGGGTGTAAATGGGTGTATATTATGAAACTTAAAGTTGATGGAAGCATTGATAGGTACAAAGCAAGGCTAGTAGCAAAGGGTTACACATAGAAGTATGGAGTTGATTATCAGGAGAATTTCGCTCCAGTAGCTAAGCTTAATGCTATTTGTATCCTCATATCAGTTGCAGCAAACCGAGATTGGCCATTACGACAATTTGACGTAAAAAATGCTTTTCTAAATGGTGACTTGGAGGAAGAAGTATACATAGAGCTTCCACTAGTGTTAAGCAGGGATCCGAATATGAAGGAAGAGCATGTAGATTGAAGAAATCATTATATGGGCTTAAACAATCACCTAGAGCTTGGTTCAGGAGGTTTACATCAGCAATGAAGTCTGTTGGTTATAGGTAAAGTAACTTTGACCACACTTTATTTATTAAACATGAAGACGGGAAGGTAATAGCATTGATTGTGTACATAGATGATATGGTTTTGAGAGGTAATAATACTGTAGAAATGGAGAGGTTATAGAAATATTTGGCCACCAAGTTTGAAATGAAAGACTTAGGAAACTTGCGATATTTCCTGGGAGCTGAAGTGTCACGATCATAACAGGGAATCTCTCTTTGCCAATGAAAGTATGTGTTGGACTAGTTGAACGAAACTGGGATGCTAACCTGCAAGCCAGCTAAAATACCAATGGAGATGAGTCATTCACTTGAAGCTTCTTCTGACCAAAGGTTGGTAGATGCAGGATGTTATCAACGGCTGGTAGGAAAAGTGATCTATCTTACCTACACTAGACCAAATATTGCCTATGTCATGAGTGTTGCAAACCAGTTTATGTATGCTCCAAATGTAGAACACATGAATGCAGTCTATAAAATCTTGAGATATTTAAAAGGTGCAACAAGAAAAGGGTTGTTGTACTCAAAGAATGAAGCATCTACAATCGAAGGTTACACGGACGCTGATTGGGCTGGAGATCGATCAACCAGGAATTTTACCTTGGGTTATCTAACATTCATAGAAGGTAATCTGGTTACTTGGAGGAGCAAGAAACAAAAGGTTCATTCAAGTGTAGAAGCAGAATTTCGAGGTATGGCATATGGTTTATGTGAGCTTTTATGGATCAAAGGAGTTCTGCAGGATCTTGGCATTGAATATCCGAGGTTTATAAGTTTATTCTGTGATAACAAAGCTGCAATTCAAATTTCCCAAAATCATGTACAACATGACCGCACTAAACACGTTGAAGTTGATCGTCATTTTATCAAAGAGAAGTTGGACCAAAAGATTATTAAGTTTCCATTCACCAAGTCCAAGAACCAACTTGCAGATATCCTTACAAAGGTAGTCTTAGGAAGAACGTTTCATGTAGTGATTGACAAGTTATGCCATTACCAAGTCAACAACTTGCTCAGATTGGGCTCAATAGGCTTATTATTACCAAAACTCGAGATCGTTTTAAACTTGGAAAACAAACCTGCTCTGTTTAGGATCGACCTACTTAGGCTTTAGGAAGCACAGACATGGCAAACAAGAGCCGTGT
>JANTPM010000002.1:39739763-39753951 GCA_025434745.1 Erythroxylum divaricatum | reverse complement strand
TGAATCACAATTATACTTCTGAGACAATTTGTAGGCCTATATCTCTAGTTCACTCCAAAACAACAATTGTCTCATTTGGAATCCTACAGGTCTAGATATACTTAAAATACTGAAGTGTTGCTCAGTGGAATAACCCCAGTTCATAAAATTCAGGAGCACACTCACTATACCTGTTCCACGTTTCTCACTCAATCTTTCTCAATTCATTTCAGATGGCTATGATTTTTAGGTGGAGAAGTAGGGTAATGTCTTACGAGTCCCATCATTCAAGAATCAATTCATTTGGGTGTCTAGAGAAGAAGTTATGGCCAGACGAAAAAAAAGACAGAAGAAGCAAAACTTAGAAGAAGTAAAACACAGAAGAAATAAAACACAAAAGAAGACACGTCAGCAAAACGCAGAGGAAGACGCGCTAGCAAAACATAGAAGAAGACACGTCAGCAAAACACAAAGGAAGACGCGTCAGCAAAACACAAAGGAAGACCTCGAAGACAAATTCTATCGTCTGAAGGGTCAAACATGGAGCAAAAGATAGGTACAGACGAAACTAAATGAAAAAGCAGACGAATGAAACAAAAGTAGATGAATCGGGAAAATTGCTATAACTTTCCCTAAAGATATCAGATTGAGGATTTATTTATATGGTTTGAAAGAGAACTTCAATGTCTACAACTTTTATGAAGATATCAAATACAAAGTCTATAGTCTGGATGGTCAAAAATGAAGCAAATGATAGATACAGACGAAACCAAATGAAAAAGCAGACGAATGGGAAAAATTGACATAACTTTCCCTATAGATATCATATTAGGGTGTTCTTTAGATGAATTGAAAGAGGAATTAAATATATACAACTTTTATTAGACATCAAATACAAATTATATTGTTTTAATGGTAAAAAAATGGATTAGACGATAGGTACGGATGAAATCAAATGAAAAAGCAGACGAATGGAAAAAATTACCATAACTTTACATACAGATATTGGATTGAGGCATTCTTTAGATGGTTGAAAAGAGAACTTCAAGATCTACAACTTTCATGAAGATCTTGAAGACTAATTCTATTGTCTACAGGGTCAAAAATGGAGCAGGCGATAGGTACAGATGATAGTGTACTAAAGGTCAAACATAGAAGAAGCAAAAAGTCAAACATAGATGATATGACGTTATCACAGATGATATGACATCATCACAGATGATACATTTTACAAACGATATAATGTCATCATAGATGATATGACGTTATCACAGACGATATATTTATTTTTATAGACGATATGATGTCATCATAGACGATATGACGTCATCACAGATGATACATTTGACTTCATCATAGATGATACATTTTACAGATGATATAATGTCATCATAGATGATATGACATCATCACAGACGATAGATTTTTTTAGACGATATGATGTCAGCACATATGATACATTTTATACTCCTGAACATCTCCACTTAAAAGAATCACAAATTTTAACTCCAATGTCCAAAATTCTCATGCTATATACTGTTGGAAAGTTGGAAAGATGATATACAACTTTCTAGAAGACATCTTTCTATAATTCGGCCTAGATCAATCCAAAATTTCCCTTAAATTTTGAACACAAATTTTACATTCATCCATCAATGTACTGCACCCAGTTCTCAACTTCATGACAAATTTTAAGATTCTTCATGATAGAATTTAAACTTGATGTCTTCATGAGAAATGTAGCCATATATCTCTGGTTTAATGCAAATCAATAATCATCTCATTTGGATAACTAGAGAAAAAGTTATGGCTAAAATACTGAAACAAACTCAGTAAACATTTTCCAGATCAACTACCCATTTTGTTTCAAAAACTTTCCTTAACACAACTCATATTAAGATCACCTTTTCTCCTTAATTTACTCCTCATTCTCAACTCTGTTTTTCAACTCGATACAATCCATAAAAATTGTAATCCATGATTAATCATGAACACCAAAATAGAACATATACATATGCACATATTCTTCATCAACTTACTACATATACTCAACTTCATTTTTTGCTTTCATTTTACTTCTAACTTTTACCTTAATTCTTCCCATTTCAAAATCTCTTATCCACTAAAAACACCAATGCAAAACATGAATCTATCCACATTTCCCATTCACTACTTTGCTCTTGTCTATCATTTCTAATTCAAGAATTTTCATTCATTTGGTCTTTACTCATGACTAATCACCAAAATTTCTCATTCAATAGTTCTAACTTCTAAGAAACGTTCGGAGTCCAACATGGATGGTTGTGCAAACTGGGATGCTGTGGTCCAAGCACCACAACATGAAAAGTTCCTTCACTGAATGCTTATTGGTTTTCGTTTTGTCATAAACAGTTTGACACATGAATTTGTACAACAATAAGTGTTCGTGGCTCTTGCTGATGTTATTGTGTGTATTCTTAGCATTAAAACACTCTAACCCAATTAGTTCAGTCTAGTAAGGGGTGACATAGAAATTATCGTGTTGATCGACTACGGACGATTCAATGAAACCACAAATTTCATAAAAAAGTCTCATAATTAAGCTCATATGGTTGTCCCCACAATCTAAACCATAATTCCCTAGGTTTATTGGATTTGAACTGAAGAGATGTACAGAATTTGAAGGTAAGTTCTTTATAAATTGGGTATTGAAAATGAATAAACTGTCCTCATTGAATTCTCTCTACTAAATTTTAGACCTTTTCTCTCAATCTAGTCTAACTTAAGTCTCAAAATGAAAATACTTTGGAACCATAATTTGCTTATTGCGAGGAGAATGAAAGTGGGTACCTTCCTCATCTGAGGAGATCAAGAAAGGTTCTTCGTAATCAGCTGCCCTGTTCCTTTTTCCTTGTCTCGAGACTTGGTTTCATCCTGATGATTGATTAGGCTTTTCTAGCTACTTAATACGTGACATCTTGGCTTTCAAATAGGTGGAAGTCAAAAGATACTGAAGTTTGAAATTTAGTGAGAGAGAGGTGACAGTGTTTAGAAGTTATAAACTTAGAGAGATAAATTTGAAATAAAAGTGAGTAAAAAGTGAAGAAATGAATATATAGGTGAATGGAGGGTAAATTGGTAAAAAATAAAATTGAAATTCGCATGTCCCCTTTTTACCTTACTGTAGGCCACAATAGTAGCCTGCAATTTTTCCACTAATTTCTTATGTTTTTTCTTCTTCTGTTTTTTCACACTTTTCTTAAATAACTTCTTAAATCTTTATAGCTCTTTCACCTCTATTTTGCTTACTTCCTCGATCATCAAATACATGTCGAAGTCCTCTACCTTCTGGATTTTATTTGGAAACAAAACAACCTAACTATTAAATTCAAACTATCTAAAAATCAAAGGAAATAATATGGAATTAACAAGCCATGGGTTGCCTCCCATGTAGGACTTCTTTTAACGTTGGTAGCTTGACGCTCTATCCTTAGAAACTCAGTCAGGATCAATTATGAACATCTTGCTTCTACCTTTTTCATTTAACATCGATTTTGTAGCCTGTAAGTAAGCTACAAATTATAAAATAATCAAAAGATCAATATTGATAACATTATGAAAACTAATTAAGCTCAATAATGTCCTTTCTTCAAGTGAACTATCAACAAAACAGGGAATAACAAAACTCCTTGAATCTTCCATCAAAACTAATAGTTTGTTATATAAGAAGGTGAGTTGCTCTCTTTCTTCCTTAATCACCTTAGTCTCCTTTGCTTCTTTCGCTTCATGAACAGAGACTTTCATAGCTTCTTTAAACTTGATGTTTGTCATTTAGTCTTCATCCTTTTATTCTTTAGAAGATTCAAACACATCAAATATCCTAATTGAGCTACTCTCCTTCAGATTCTTTAATACATCATTCATGTTAAATGTCACTTGGTCATCATTAATCTGAAGGATAAGGTTCTTTTTATGGACATCTACCAAAGATTTTTCAATGTTTACACATGGTATATCAAGAACTAGTGAATAAAAGGAAAGGTTATCATTCTTTTCTTCAATCTCTTTCTTTATCTCTTGGTTTTCAATAAGGTGGGTTTCCGTTTGGTTTTCCACTAGTCCTTCTAGCTCTCCCCCATTCTTAGGTGCGATATCATCATATTACTCTCTTTGATGTATTCCTATGTTACTTAGAGAGTCTTCCATACTTCTCTTACAAAATTCACAGTAAAGTTATCTCCCTCAAATCTCTAGGTTGTGAATAAAAAAGGCACGATTTTCTGTTACTTGCTTAATTTTCTCTTCTAGTCTCTTCTAACTCTCTTCCATATCCGTGAGTTTATCCAGGATCTTGTCCAATTTAGAATCCCATCAACTGGACTTATCTTGCTAAAATCCTGATAGGTCTTAATGTCCTAAGTGAGTCATTACATTGTTAGATCAATAGGAATTTGGGTGGTTTTGCCACCCCAGAGTGATATGTTCCAATAAGGGTCGTTACTTCCCCAACCATATTGTGCCTCATTGTCGTTTGCAAAAGTTCCTTGCTCCTTATAATATCTATCCTCCATCATTGTTCTTTCTAGTTTTTCTTGCTATCTAGCTCTTCAGATGTCTCATCCTCACTCTAAGATGTCTTGATGTGACTTTACTTTATGATCGAACTTTCTCTCTATATATTTATTATTTATTATTTTTAAAACAAAAGATAGTGAAAAAGCCTTAGACTAAAGAACTAAAGTAATCACCTTCCCAGTAACGACCCCAAAAACTTGATTTAGTTGTTTGACATATGTAAGTTTTGATAAATACCCTTGATAATCTGCAAGTGCATGGTTTCTTCATGTAGTACCTAAGGTGTCGATCTCATGAGGAGAGATAATCTAATCCTAAAATCTAAGGCTAAAATAAATCACATAAATTCAAATATAACGAACTAAAATAAGAATTCAATTCAATTCAATCAAAATAATTCAAGAAAATATTAATAACTCAGCAATTGCAACATACACTCAAAAGTCAACCTAAAAGAATTATCAATTGAGAGGAGCAATTTTACCTATTCTTAAATCTAACCTGATTGATTATGAATTGCCAGATTATTGGTTTTAAAAGATCCTAGGGTTCATTACGCTCTGTCGAGTTATAACCATTAACCTTAAATTATAAACCGTAATCAAATTATAGAAATTGCAATCTCTCGATTAACAACGTATTCAAGACCCTAGTTAGATCTGAAATTGTCTAATAAACTATCGGGAACCTATGCAAGATCTCTCTTCGCATAATTACCGATTTGATTTGATTTTTGTTCTATTAAATCACTTAGCTCTTATTAGCCCAATTTAATTATTTTTCATTTGATTCACCCTCTCAATTTATTACCAAATTATGCAATCACATAATTTAATCATAATAAATCCAATAAATATAAAAACAATCAAATTTCATTAATTCAAGAATAAAACTCCAAAGGTAAGTTTAGAACATCCTCAACATTAATATCCTATCATCAACTATTCAATTCAATTACATGCAATGATAAAACTGAAATAAATAGGAGATACAATTAAATGGAGGACAAGAGGCTACAATGTTGAGAAACCTCTTGATTCGGAAAGTACGTCAAATCAGCTTCTTCTCCTCTTCTCTCTTCCTTCTTCTCTTTCTTGATCTCTTGAGGAATTCTCTCTAGGGTTTCTTAAAAGTGGCTAATACAAAAGCATTCTTTTACCTCTTGTCTTGTTCTTTAAATATCTTTTATGTTCTGAGCAGCTCTAGTGTTTCTTTAGAGTCCGAAAGGTTCAAAAAATATCTCAAAACTTAACGTTTTTTGAGTGTCTATGCATCTGCCCGACGCAGGCCATGATCGTAGGCTACATCTAAGCCTTCTACCACTATCATGTCATGCAAGCCATGATCCATGTCTTGGGTTTCTGTCACGATCATGGCATGTGAGCCACGATTGTAGGCCAACTCAGGTGTTTCTATCATGATCGTGGGCCATTGTGCCATGATCGTGGGCTGTTGTTTCCATCCAAATTTCTCCAAAACTTCTTCGTTCTTCGATGTTAACCTTGAAACACTAACAAACACATTAAGGTACCTTTAAAACATAATATTTAAGCTAAAAGAATTGTCCTAACCAATAAAAACACTTAAAATACAAATAATTAACAAACTAATACAATTCTAACCTAAACACATACTAAACAATTGAATTAACAATTAAATATATATCAAAATAAGCCCTAAAATATGATGCAATTTACACTTATTAGTACTCTTAGTTCTTTTTGCATATGTTAAAGCTAAGAAATGAGGTTTTTCCTTTATTAAACATATGTTAGGCAATGGTGAGAATATATGGGTGTGGTTTAATAACTGGACTAATCATAGCCCTCTACTACAAAGGTCTAAACTATCCAATCTCACGAAGAGGCTTCCACTTTCCTCTAAAGTATGTTCTTTGATGAATCAAACCCATCGGTTTGGCAATTTTAGAGGTTTTAATTTGAAAGTGGATTATCTACCTTAGATCACTAACAGCCTTATGTAGGATACTGTAACCTAGGTCCCAGATAACTATGATATTCTTACTATTAAATCTTACTATAAGAATGTTCATTGGTACAATCTCCTTTGGAAATGGTCTCTCAACTATAAAGCCTTTATTTTTACATGGTTGGTAATAAAGAATAAGATTCGTACAAAAAACATATGATTTGGAGCCTATGACCCTATTAGTGTGCTGTGTAAAGAGATTACTAATGATCGAGAACATCTTTTCTTCCAGTGCAGCTACTCTAAAGTGATGTGGAGTATAATTTTACATTTGATATCGGATGTCTCCCTCAAATTCACCTTCTACTCTTAATTGGATCATTAACACTGCTAATCATGGAAAGCAAGATGCCCCAATCTACAAAACTACCTTCACTACTACTATTTATTCAATATAGAAGGAAAGGAATAAGAGGATTTACAAAATAAAGAAGTTAACAATTACATCTTAGCTGATGTTACCATCAATTAGATCTCAGATGTTTCGATTGCTAAATCTAATCACTATGCTCTATCTATAGAAATGAAAATTAGATGGAATTTGTAACTTTTTCTATCTACCTTTGTTTTCCTCCATAACTTTTTTTTCTTTAATTTTGTAATTTATTCTTGTTGAATTCATTGTAATGTTAGGATAACTTCGCTATAGTTCTTTAATAATTATTCAACTTTCAAAAGAAAAAACCTACCCACTTGATACACGAGGAGTAAATTTAATTATATGATACTTAGAAATAGTTTATTTGAGTAAGATCTCGAATCATGAATGAGAAGGAGTTACTTGTTCCTCTTGTAATTATTGTAAGAATAAAACTTTAGATTTTTTTAAAGAAAAATTTGGTAGTTATTACTTCTTTGCTATCTATTGTTCTTGCCAGGAAATGATATTGTCTCCTTGATATTGTATACAGCACTTTAAAAAGGAAGATCCGATAAGAGCGAGTTGAATTGTAAGGCAGTCAACCGCCACACGAATAATTACAGCCAAATTTATGTCAAAAAAAAAATACAGCCAAATTAGCACAATTTCAGTACTCTTATAAGAAAGTACCCTCAACACTGTCGTATACATTACAGGCAAGGCATTGCAGGAAGCACAAACGTCCAACTAATTCTTAAAACGAAATCCAATTATAAAACAATATGAAAAGATGAAGTTGAAGATAAGAAAGAAACAGTACCGTTTTCCCAGATACACGTCATTATACACATCCAGAAGTAGCAAGAATAGCAAGATGTTACAAGAACTTAATTTCCTTGCATGAAGTTTATGCATATAGAGTCGCCGACATATCTTAATAATGTAATTGAGAGAAATTGTTGTATAGAACTAATTGATTGCGAGGAATAAGCTGCTCAAAATGCAACATCTCTAGGTCTGCCTCTATTAACGGAGGCATTAAAATCCTGCTACATTCTCTACGGCATTACTCAACTCATGAAATGACAATTAGTGATGTTCGGGGTCAGGCCCTCCAGGTGAAACTCTTGCCGTGGATGCATCTGTCACTACGCTCCTCTGGATGTACCTAACCTTGGAAAGATCGTAGCCCAATTCATGCCAAAAAGAGCTGCTGTCAACCCTTTTAGGCATAGCCTTAAGCCCCCGATAACTTAATGCTTCCACACCAATCACATTCGCTGACAAAATGAACAGAATAACCATTGACAACGGAATGAATGTTGAGTTAGACTTATCCATATAGTGTCCTAAGAAATAAATATGGATATTGACTTTGGGCGAGGCACTCTAGTTTTGGAGTATTAACACAGAAAGGAGCTAGATGGGATCAGTTTCTGTGCAAATGCATGACAGACACACACATATATTTACGAGGAAAAGGTTCTGATGTTAAAACGATCATGAAGATGGCTTCTATTAACGGACAAATCCAGCCTGTATGTCGTTTTCTTTCATCTTCAGTGAACATAATAGCTTAAGCTTTTTTCTTCTGAGAGCAATACCCTATAAATTACCTCAAATCATACGAAGCTTTTGTCCATTGTGCCCACCTGAGCACCAATGTTCTGTCATTGTCGTTAATGATCTTTAGCTAACGAGTAGAACTTTCTGACAACAACTCACTGTCATTTGAGTGCTATTGTTTTGGACAATTCTTAAGGCAGAGTTAAATAATCAAGATCTGGTATGGGCACGAAACCGTCTAAGAAAATAAAAGAACCCCACAAAAATAGGCAAATCAACTTTTCATATTGGCTAGATGTCTTTCCACGATCATTACATAAAAAACTACCTCCTTTGAGTCTCAATTTGCAAACTAGTCATTGTCGTTCGGTCCCTAAGTTGCTTTCCTTTCAATGGCTTTTGAATAATCCTAAGAGATACCTTTTGGCATGAGAAGCGACAAAAGACAGCAAGAAGGACAAACTTGAGGAAAAGAGAGATTAAGATGCATATTAAGACAAATGTTTTCCCATTCCTTTTGTCTATGAGCTTAAAGTTTAATATGTTTATGCGATAAAATGCGGTCAACTACAATAACTTTCAACTTGCCTTTAGTTGAAATTGTCATTCCACGAGAAATGCACCAAATACTACCGACCCACTTGGTCATGTCAATTGAAAGCTGATGCTAAAGTACATTTTTCATTTTGCAACCACTAGTTGTTGAACAAATGGACAACCAAACGATAGTTGAAAAGCCCATGCAAAATTTACACCATTTTGGTGATGCAAGAACAAATCAAATATAATCCTCCAAGATGGAGCACTTAGGACCATGAAAAGCTTATATTGTTGTTTTCTTCCACCTCTGTCTTCCCAGTTATAAGTTTTGCTTCAACGCCATGATTTTTCTTCGTTTTAAAAATGCATATTTCAAATATGGATCATGCAATTAGGAAGGTCGAAGTGGAAATATGCGGTGTCCCGTATGCTGGTAAATATATCCGTGCGTGCGCGTGCTCTTACATCTGTTCAGCTGCTTGCATGTGTGTGCGTATCTAGTCATGAAGTTTAGCCTTAACTGCAGCTTTGTGATGATGAGAGGACAAGATTGCTATGAATGGACGTGGCTTAATGCGTATCAGAAACTTTTGGCTCATTCTAAGGTTGTAATCTTTATCCCACCAGTGTTTGTTCAGCACTAAACAAAGTTGAAAGTTCTAAATCCATTTTGTGCCCGCGACTTGGCTGTGGATAACGATTCAGTATGCATGTATTAGTGCGTAAATAATGAAGGTCCAGCTGATATGATGGATTATGGATATATCTTCCGCAAAATTCGATATAGTTCTGCCGTCATTAGCAATATTTTGCATAAATTGTTGTGGATTTCAGAATCAGAATTTAACTAAAAAATAATAGAAAAGATATAACTCAAGAGGTAATTTTATTGATGAGTGTTTCTTTATATAGATGTTGAAGACCTAAATATATAAGCTATGAAATAACAAATTTAGTTAATATTTATATAAATATGTATTAAGCAAACAAATCAAACATTTTAAATTTTAAATCCTAAGATAATAATATTATCTTAATAAATAAAATTTTATCTTTTAACAAATAACATATCTTACGACTTTTCAAATTTTATCTTTAGACAAAGTATTTTTAACAACTTTGAATTATTTTGCAACAATCCCTCTTCATTCAAAGTTATAAGGTTTTTATGAATTTGATGATGTACTTCCCATCAGCCTTCAAAAGTTACGTTGGAGCACATCTCTTCACAATTCTTTTCTTTGGAGCACTTTTCTTGATGCACTTCTCTTTAATCAGAAGAGGTTGTCTTCTTCAATTACTTGCACTATATTTGTTTGTTCTTCGTTGATAAATTTGCAATCCTTTTGTATAAAGTATCGAGACTGCTCTTTATACTAGCAATATTTCTCTTTATGACTAAACTTCTCACAAGAATCACATTGAGGAATGTTTCCTTTCTTTTTTGATAAGGGAATCTTTGTTATATAAACTTCCTCTACCATCTTTTCACTCTCTTAAGCTCTCATTGCCCTTCTTTGTTTTTGAGCCTGTAGAACATTAATCACTCATAGGTCTCTATACTGTAATTTATTGATAAGTTTCTCTGTACATTGATGCTAAAGGCCTAAATATATAAGCAACAAAATAACAAACTTAACTAATATCTAGGTAAAGATTAAGCAAACAAATAAAAAATTTAAAAGTTTAAATCTTAATAGATAATAATTTTATCTTAATAGATAAAACTTTATCTTTTAATAAATAACATATATGTTTTATCTTTACTATTTTCCAAATTTTATATTTAAACAAATAATTCATTTTTACCATCTTTGAATCATTCTTTAACAAATTGTTCCATAAATCTAGAACCTTTAACGTGATTAGTTGTGCTCTAAGGTTTACTTGTCTAAGCATCTTGTAAGGTTTTTTAAAAGACTAATTCTCTGGTGGTTGTTTAGCGTCATAAGGTCAAGCTGATGTTAATATTTTCTCTGTAATGATGTTCTACGTCGTTGGTTGCTGCCATGTTTCCTAACATTCCAGGTTGAAACATTCGATCCTGCAAGAATTGTCATTGTTACATTGCATCTGCAACAAGAAAGTAAATAGAAAAAAAAAAAAGCTGAGACAATCTTGTCTGAAGCTTAGTTCCATCATTGAAATGGAGATAAAAGTTGACTTTGTTTGCTTTTCAGGTTCAGTTTAAACTTAAGGGACATAAACGAACATTTTTTTGGATCTGAAACTTCAACTTTTCGATTCCAAATTATGTTTATTTTTCTTGTTATGTAGGTTTAGTATATTTTAATATCAAAATTCACTCGAGCTGCACCATATACATTCTATGGATTTTAATGTCTGTTATGCAGATTTCTATTCTGATGATACTATTCATTGACTGGATATGAGCCTTATGCAGCTTGTATCTGAAAAAGAAAAAAATCCATAGAAATCGAAACAGCAAAATACTTGATATTCTTCTCTTGTATCTGAACAGCTTGTATCTCAACCTATATTTGACTTGACAGTGGGACAACACAAATCGAAACAGCAAAATACTTGATATTCTTCTCTTCCTAAGCTGTAGAGTCATTGTAATTAAGTACCCAGAGTGGGATTGGAAGAAGATTTAACAGAAGAGTGTTGCACCCATAACTGCTCAATGCTTACACATTCAGATAATTATATTCTGCCTCATCTAATGTGCTGTAACATCCTAAATAAGACCAGAAACAATGGATCTAGGCTAGGAACCCAACTCAACTGAGAAACTTGGAATATGGGCCTCAAATACGTATCTGAAACTGAACGCAAGAAGGATAGCATTGATGAAGTATCAATTTTAAGGAATATATTGAGGAAATAAGCAGAATTTCGAGGATCATCCGTTTGGTATTGTTATACATTGAAGAAAGTATGCACTTGAAATAACTTGAAAACTCGCAGATGGTGCAGCTGAATTCTACCGCTGACCCAAGTTCCAAGGTACGTTGCTCCATTAGGCTGCAGAACTTGTAGCTTTCGGCGGAATAATAAGAAGGAATGACTGAGCCAAAAGATGTAAATCACGCCGCAGTTGTCCGTGCATGAATTCAACGCAAGCTGTAGGCTCTTTGTATGGATGAAAGTGATTCTCTACCATCCCTGGCCTTTTGAGCTCTCTGTCACTGGGTTTCACGAGGATAAAAAGGTCTTTCGGTTTCACGAGGATAAAAAAAGTTATGCTTCGAAAAGTTTTCTATCTTCCCCCATGCTGAATAATCTCAACACCAACCATGAAAGTTCTATTGTTATAGTCCAGCAGCATATTTGGACATCACCTGTATCGTTTATTTATAATTGGATATCATGAGTGATCTCCATTATTCTTGATAGTTAGGCAAAGCCTTCTTCAGGTATTTTCTGAAATGTTATTCCTGGCGGCTCACTCCTGCCTAAATTACAGCGAGGTTAGATGAGTAATAAGGTTGAGTCGTGAAATGTCACTCTGCAATTTAGTGTTACAATCAGTAACCATAAAAAATTTCTGAGAATGGTTCTCCCATCTCGTTTTCCAAGTCTGTTTGCAGTCTGTAAAACTCCATCTTACCTATGCCCCATCAGCCTTAAATGATATCCCAATATCTAATAGATAACAAAAAGGAAAACAAATCTATAGAAGTAAAATGCTGTTTTTATTTCATCAGAATAGGAAACATTGACGGTACATGGTAAACGTGCTATGATATCCTTTTCAGACTGATTTTTGTAAGAAAGGGGCCAAACTAGTCGACTCCGGAGTGATGTTGTGCATCAGGTCCTTGGGGGGTCACCCTATCAGGCCACTGGTAACCTGTTTCATTTAATTTCTTGGCAGCCTGGTTCAAGTCATCTATCAATTGGCTCACATCCCTGCTCTTTATTCCTGCATTGAGAAGGCGGCACTCGCTCCTTGAAATTAAAAAGCAGAAGACAAGTATGCACAACAAATATTTTGAAGTTTCCATTTGATCTGTGGTACAATATGCTATTCCTGCATCTCTATTTATACACTTCCAATCTTCCTTTTCACAATTGCAGCTTCGCAGACATTAAATTAGTGGACGAAGTGACAGTATGACAATCATCACAATTGTAATTCGTCAACTTTACGCGGAATACTCGTTTTTTCGTGAGCGTAACTGCTAATTGATTACCTATTTATCCTGTTTATGTCAGCCGTCTAATATTGATATATGAGGTGTCCATCACAAGCTTACTTTCTTTTGAAAGCATATGAGGTCTACCACATAAGGACGACAAAAGTTTTTGTCTTCCAATTTGTCCTAATACGCTAAGCCAATTGCACTGAAGATGGCTAGTCACTCCTCAGTATTTATCTGGGTTAATCCTTATCATCTTTGACAGGTACGTTATTCGCATGGTCAACTTGTTGCATCCCATGAAAATAATGTCCAGAAAATGACAGTTCAAGGCACTAATCCGAGACACTTAATCCCAGAATAAAGCTGACTGGTCCTGAACTGAAGTTAAACTACAAACCTTACGAGGAAAAAAAAAGTAAACAGGTTTAAGAGCCGCTGCTTTTGGCACCCTGTTACCTTCTGAGGCCGGTTTATGACTTGGGTCGGAGAACCTCTGGTAGCAGCTACAGGTGTTTCAATTTGTAACGTTGCGTTTAGTTATTGTATTTAATATGTAGAGATGGAACGAGATGAAAAATTGAAGACAGAACAGAATAAAAATTAGAGATAGTAAAATTTTTAGTTGTGATGGACAGAACTGAAAAATCTGTCTTCATCTTAAAGACAGAAATGTATTTGGTTGTAATGTAGAGAATATAAAAATAATGTTAATGATGAAAATGCTCCTACCAGTATAACATGATTGGAAAAATATAATTCATTGATTATTTTAAAACGAATGATTTGTATTAGTAAAAAAGTTAATAAATAATAATAATAACAATAACAATAAGAAATTAATTTCGTATAATAATAAAAAAATGATAGAAGAAGAAAAGGAAGAAAATTAATAATAATAAGGAATTTAATAATCGCAATAATAATAAGAAAATTAATTATAAATAATAATGATAATAAAATAATAATAAGAAAATTAATTTTTTATAATAATAATAATAATAATAAGACGAAGAAGAAAGGAAATTTTAATTTGATAAGGATTCTGCTAGTTATGTCCAAATAAGTGAAGATTGTTCCTAACCTTAGTGAT
>JANTPM010000002.1:39682520-39692537 GCA_025434745.1 Erythroxylum divaricatum | reverse complement strand
ATATAATTCTCAATCATCTCACAATTTTTAACACCTATCATAAATGTACTTCTATGGACATGTAACATTCTAATTAAGGTATAATTTGGGCCTTACAGTAAGACAGTAATGGGAACAAATTATCTTAACCTAAAAAAAGGGGAAAAAAAAAACGTCGAGGCACAGAAATATATAGTTGCAAGGCCTAGGCGGATGCAAATGCAATTTATCCTATTACGAGTCTTATCTTCAACGCCACAAACCAATAGTAAACTAATGTAAGGCTTCAAAGTGTAACGACAGCTCACGACCAGAACTTTTCTCCTAAAATTTTCGTCCCATGGCATCCATACTTGGTGCTTCTTCTTCCACTTCAATCTTGGCTTCTAGACCCTTGTCGTCTCATATCTCCAAGCCTTCCGTTCCCTCACTTACCTTCACTTCAGGTACATTTGCTAGCTGAGCAAATTAAACCCCACTTGTTTTTCTACGCTTCAAATTAGATATTGGTGCATCTTCTTGGGATCTTAACGCATTTTGGAATGGACCCAGTTGTTTTCACTGTCTCTCTGTGTTAAAGTTTCCTCATTTGGGGGATTTGTCTTCAGTTTTGATTAATATAGCAACTGGATTTATCGTTTATCGCTTGTTTACATGCAGGGCAAAGCAATAGGAGGAAGTACTATGGAGGAGTTCGGATTCAGGGCAAGAAAGGGATATCGCGGTTGCGTTTAACAGTCACCAATGTTGCTACTGACGTTGGTACTGTCGAACAGGTACATATTTTTTAGTGTCTAATCCTGTCTTTGTTACTTTCTGCAAAGATCAAATTTTGATTATTAAAAATGAAGGATTCTTCACTGGGCTAGCAAAGTTTTCTTCTAATCCTTATGCTTTTGTGGATTTTGGATCTAATCGTTAGAAAAGCTTGTGGGTTTGATTTATCTGTTGCTAAATATGCATTAGCTGTCACTATCTTGAAATGAGGTTACTTACATTCTCAGATCAAAGCATTTTGTTGTAGATAGTTAGTATAGGAGGCTTATGTCAAGTAGTAATTAAATCAAGGGAATATAACTTGTAATCTTCGGTTTGTAGGCCCAGAATCTCGCTTCCAAGGAAAGCCAAAGACCGGTATATCCATTTGCTGCTATAGTAGGACAGGATGAGATGAAGCTGTGTCTTCTGCTAAATGTGATTGATCCCAAGATAGGAGGCGTCATGATTATGGGTGATAGAGGGACAGGGAAGTCTACAACTGTCAGGTCCTTGGTCGATTTGCTTCCTGAGATAAAAGTTGTTGCTGGTGATCCCTATAACTCGGATCCTGAAGATCCAGAGTTCATGGGCGTAGAAGTAAGGGAGAAAGCAATTAAAGGGGAGGAATTACCTATCGTCCTGACCAAAATTACTATGGTTGATTTGCCTTTGGGAGCCACAGAGGATAGGGTTTGTGGGACAATTGACATTGAAAAGGCCCTCACAGAGGGCGTTAAGGCATTTGAGCCTGGCCTACTTGCTAAAGCTAATAGAGGGATCCTTTATGTTGATGAAGTTAATCTTTTAGATGACCACTTAGTGGATGTTCTTTTAGATTCTGCTGCATCAGGATGGAACACAGTGGAAAGAGAGGGTATTTCAATTTCCCATCCTGCACGGTTCATTTTGATTGGATCTGGCAATCCTGAAGAAGGGGAGTTGAGGCCACAGCTTCTTGATAGATTTGGAATGCATGCGCAAGTAGGAACGGTAAGGGATGCAGATCTAAGGGTGAAGATTGTGGAAGAGAGAGGTCGGTTTGACAAAAACCCAAAAGAGTTCCGTGATTCATACAAGGCAGAGCAAGAGAAGCTCCAACAACAGATTGCCTCTGCTAGAGCTACCCTTTCTTCTGTTGAGATAGACCATGATATGAAGGTTAAAATCTCCAAGGTTTGTGCAGAACTAAATGTCGATGGATTGAGAGGTGATATTGTGACTAATAGAGCTGCAAAAGCTCTTGCTGCTCTGAAGAGTAGAGAAAAAGTAACTGCAGAGGATATTGCCACTGTTATTCCCAATTGTTTGAGACACCGCCTGCGAAAGGATCCCCTGGAGTCAATAGATTCAGGTTTGCTTGTCATTGAGAAATTCTATGAAGTATTTAGCTGATCACGCTTTTGTAGGTTACCTTTATGTAATTTTTATCAACTCAGAAGTTTTCTCTAGTTGTATTTACTCATTATTATCATACTGCTTTTCTAAGTAATTGGTGCCAAATGTTCTGCACATAGGGGTGACCTGGGTGTTGTATGCGTTACACCTGCGGCCGAAGTACTAAACCGAAACAGAATTCCTATGAACAGAGATTTCTGCTGCTGTTACATTACCCCCCTATTCTCTCAATTTCCCAAAGAGAAGTTTTTTACTTCCTTTTTGTACATTAACTGTACATGTCTTAATAAAATGGAATTGAAAAATTATAATTTTCGAGAAGAAGAGAATAGGAAAATGAATATAATTGACTAAAAGCACGTGAAAATTAGTATAAGCTGCACTCGTGGTCATAGCCCAGGGTGGCTGGAAATTTGTTAATGTAATTTTTTTAGAAGTTAAAAAAATATATTATAACGCAAAGATAGAGTTACTAGTGCTTAGACTATTCCACATTGCTAACCATAGTATCAATGAGATCTTTTGCGAGAGATACTTACACCAAACTAACCTATACTAGTTGGGTATTAGAGTATGGAGCCTGAATAGGTCCTTGCAAGTTTTATTGATGAAATTATTAGAGGAATGTCTCAACTAGGTAACCTTATCATCCTGATTGGCATTAGGTTGGTAAGATGGAAAACTTTGCAAGAAAAGCCCGTTGATCTATTGTTGCAAAGCTAGTTACTCGTATTGATGAGCAATTTAACTCTCGCATTTTTTGGGAAGAGTCGTCCTAATTTTTTATAATTAGGTAAAAGATATAGAGGACTTAATTCACTCTAATTATTAAACCATAACCAATTACCATCCCCATTGTCAATCCAACTTTGATTCAAGATTGTAAGCTCTCTCAACTTTAGAATTTGTAGCATGCTCCATGAAGAATCCTTTCTAAGCTTAAGAGGCTAGAAGTTCCTATCCTTTAGATAGTGAGCATATAGTCATTCGACCCATAAGGACTCTTTATCATTAAAGATGCTCCATAATCTCTTTACAAGTAGAACCTTAATCAACAATATTATTGAATGGATGCTCAAATCTCATTAATCCTTTGGCAAACAAACATTCTCCCGGTTTACTTTTCCATAAGGTTTCAAATAGACATCATCTATCCAAAGAAAGCTCCTAAAGAGCTTCTTTATAACCTAGTTTCTTAAGCAAAATAAGATGGAAGGACGACCAGTACATATACAAATTGTTGAATAGTAAATTGATCAATTGCTATCTACCAACATATGTTAGGTATTTGTTACTCCGATAGCTAATTCTTCTCCTTAATATATCAAATAATTGATGGAATCATATAGGAGATTCTTTTGGAAATGATTGGAAGTCCTAGATAAGTGAAAGGATGAGATTTAAGGCTCAATAATGAAATATTGGCAAGCTCGCATGAGGGTGCACAACATCAGTTGAAACCATCAAATAACTCTACTCTCTATTAATGCTCAATCATGATGATTTGTTGAAAGAATTAAAGGATTTAATAAGATAAGAAACTGAAATTAAATCAACACCAGAAAAACAAAAAGATCATTAACAAATGATAGTTTGAAGATTTGCAATTGCTTATATTTCCTATAGAACCTGAAGCTATTCCCAAATCTTATATTATGATTAATAAGCTTGAAGAGGACCTCAATGCAGATAATAAACAAATAAGAAGAAAGATGGTTACTTTGCCTAATTCCCCGAACTCCATTAAATAACCTTATGAACTCACCATTAATGAGAAAACTAAAAGATTTGAGTGGTGATGCATTAGCTAATCCAAGAGATAAATAAGTAGGTAAATTAAAAAGACTTATATATCTCAACCTTTATTGCACAATTCTAACCTAACCTTTTCAAAGGACAATTCATGATGAAATCCTAAGCAAGTAATATATTGTCCTCACTGTTCCTTCCCTTTATAAATGATGCTTAATAGGGATTAATAAAGGAAGGCAAAGCCTAAAAATTATATTGAAAAAGGTGTTACAAAAGCTATTGGCCTTAAATCTTTTAAGGAAGAAGGATTAGTAATCTTAGGTACCAAAAAAATATGAGTTTTGTTCTAAGCTTTCAGCATCTTAGCACTTGAAAAGAGCTTAAGTACTACCTTGTTAAGTTGTGGTTTTAAAGAGTCCCAAGCCTTTTAAAAGAACCAAGCATCAAACTCATCTAATCTAGGAGATTTATTAGGATTTAGGCTAAATAAAGCCTTCTTAGTATCCTTCATTATGAAAGGACTAGTGAGAATATCACATTATTGCCTAGAAAGAAGTTATGGTATAAAAGAGCTAGGGGAGGAAAGTGAGAATAATTTAGATATGGACTAGTATTCAAGAGAAATTTTGTGAGTATTTACCAAATTAAGGATAAGTTTCCACATAATATTTCTCATATTGATGTCTGGTTTCCACAGTTAGAAGAAAATAGGCAATTATTTAACTACCAAAGACTAGCCTCTAGGACCTCTTAAGCATCAACATTTAAGGAGAATCTAACTAGGAAAAGGTTTTCCTCATTGGGTAGCACTTCCTCAAGTCTTTTACTTTTCCGTTGTTTAAGAGACAAAGGTTTGATTACATGGAAAGTACGACAATTTCTATGAAGAATCTAATAGATGTAGAATACCATTTTTGTGCTCCTTCCTTAAGGACGTTCAAAGTATGAAAGACAATGGTAACACCTTCTATCTCAACTAAAGGATAGTAATGAAGAGTGATCTTAGAGAGCTCCTCCATTACTTGTTTCCATTTGAGATGATAATTAAGACCTAAACTAGGTGTTACAAGAGGAATCTAAGAAGTTATAAGCTTACGAGGACTAGGGCTAGGCATAATAACAGTAGAAGGAGAAATTGTTACAAAGGAAAAAAGAGAGGATCCTATTAGAGGGAAGAAGGGTCCTTTTCTATTGAAAGTGAATAAGATAAAGAGGTAGCATTGGGATGACCATAAGAAGCAATAATGACATGAATGTTGGTAGTGGGGAAGTGAGATGGAAAAGAAGGAAAATGTCTATAAGGAATAAAAACCCGACTAGGATCAAAGTTGTTAGGAGGTGTAGAGCTAGAAAAAGGAAAACACTATTATTACATAAACGGAGATTTGAAAAAAATGTTCCAAAAATGGTTAAAAAAAGGAAAAAGGTGGAAGATAAAAAGGAGAGAGAAAGACCAAATTACCCTTCTTTAACACTAACTAAAAAAGATATTTTATGAGTCAAGAATAGTGTGAAAAGATTTTTTTTTAAAAAAGAACAACCTAAGCACCAAATATAAAACTTGAAAAGAACTATAGAAAAAATCAAGGGCCAAAAGGAATGAACTAGGATAGTATAAATAAAAAGTTTAAAGATGAGAAAGAGAAACTAAGGCAAAAACTAGGTCAATCTGAATAGAAGACAAATTTATTAATATATCTGAAACTTATTTGTTTATAAATGATCACTAAAGATTCACATATATAATTTTGTTTACGGCTAAATTATAACATTTATTTATGACACTTATCATGAACTACTATTTTCAAAATACAAATACGATATTTATAAATAAAATGTTCTTACACACATAAACTATAGCACCCCACTCTGGCAAAACATGTACTTGACATCTTGAGTGATGTCCCAGTACGTACCCCGTGAGGGTGACATGCTATAAAAGTCAGTCAGTAAAATCTCATTACAAATTTTTTTAAATGACACACACATGCGGAAATTAATAATCAAATCGGGCCCACTTTATTCATAAACTTTTTCAATCACAGTAATACAATCATCAAGATTTCAATAGCCATTTAGGCCTATTACCAATACAAAATACTTATAGTCATAATTTTATTACATTGCAAAATCATTTACAAACATTTCCAATTTGGAAAGTTATTACAAAATAAAAACATTCAAATGCACAAGTTACAATAATTGCGGAAGATTCAATTTGATATAACATAAAGAAAATACAAATGCAGATGCAAACTAATCCTGACTTCTATCTCTTACTTGAATGCAGTGGTTATAGTCCCATTTGCCTAACGGGGTAACTCTTCTAAGCCTGAAACATATTGCTAATTTTGGGTGAGCTTGCAAACTCAGTGAGTGATCATCCTCGATGCTCACTCAGTCACATAAAATATAATTCACATCATTTATCTAATAATCACATTAAATCACATACACTTGATCAATCATTTTATATTTTACATTCAACGCATTATAATCATTCATATCATACATATGTAGTGCCCATGAGACTCATTTTTTATTTGTTACTTTGTTGTGACCGAGTGTCTAAACTGTCCCGTCATTGTGGATACTGGGCTCATTGATAACTGTTCTATATCCGTTGGAGATACCGGGCTCATTTTACATAGTGAGCCTTTGGCTTTTATATACTTTCTGAGCTTTTAGCTCTTTTTCGTTGGCTATCGGTCACAACTGCCTTTATGTTTCATGCATTCATATAATAGAATACATCACATATCATATGCTCAATCAGTCACATGTTTACATATTCACATTCAATTCACATTTTCCATCGGACCCAAAGTTCGGCATTCAATATCATTGTTGAGTAACATTTTTTCAATCATATGCATATTCATATGTTTCTTTGGAACTAGTTCCAACATTCAAAGATCACATTTAGAAGCACTTGTCTCATCATGTTCACATATAAGTAACACTTAAATATTGCATTCAAGCATCAGAAACCTCAGACCTTTATTGTCCAGAATCACATAATCAAATCACATTCGCATCTCATTCACACTCACTCAATTCATAACTTAAATAAAAGAAATAATAAAGAAAGACCATCTAGGTCTACTCACAGTATGCTCCAGATTAGCATTAGCTTCCATGATCTGAAAACGTCTGGATGGGGACGTTCTATCCTGTATCATCATTATGTAAAACAGATATTGCACACACATTATTAATTGAACAAACATATAAACATTCAGTTTTACACACATGTATATGTGTAATGTATAATGCATGCTCAATGAAAATCCCAGGTATATTTTCTAAATTCACATCTTATGCTCATTCTCATTTCATGATTCAAATTTATCTAATTGAACTTAGATTTACACTTCATTTGCACATGATCATTCTAAATTCTCCATTCGCTCTTTACCCTTTGTATGTGTCTAGCTTATTCATAAGCTTACACCTCAAGAACACTTAGTTACTCTATATCATGAATCAATTTCTCGTCATCTCTTTTCTAACCTCAGATGATCTCATAATATCCAATTCTCATATACAATTAATCACTTAGTACATATTACTCAACTTCTTTGAATCATAGTTACAATCATATGAACATCTTCATTCCCATTATACTCATGCCTTGGGTCCTTTGATATTATCCCTTCATTCACTAAGTTATAACCTTCATTTTCACTTCAAACATATCATACATTAGTCACATAAACCAAGGATCATTCTAGGTTCAATTTAAGACCTATTTAAGTCTTAATTAGGATCACTTGACCCATGAATGTCCGTTAGGTGGACATCTATGTCTGTTAAATGGACCTTTATATGTCACTTACAAAAACTTGAAAATTTGATCCTCTAGACATTAAAACCTCTTCTCGAATCTTCACATAGGTTGTAGATCTCAAAGTCTTCTTTAAAACCATACCTAAATTACCTTAATCCTAGTTCTACATAAAAAGTTATGCCTCTTGCACCAAAGTATGTCCAATTGTATGATAGTTTTCATATTTTTACCTCTTTACTTATTACATTCAACATCATATGCTTGATCTATCACTTCTAGTTCAATTTTTCATCATTTTCCCCAATAATTTTTAACTCCATTTCAACTCAATATCATCCAGAAACAATTTATAGTTCATGATAGATCATGAACACTAAGAATAGAACCCATACATTTATTCATTCATCATCAACTTCCTGCACATAATCAACTTCATTTCCACTTTCATTTCACTTCTAATTATAACCTTAATTCTTTACATTTCAAAATACCACATTACTACCTTTCTTTAGCTCTAGACTCATTTTATTTCATCACAAAAATACCCAAAGAGATTCACATTAATTCATTAGGAAAATAGAACAAGAACCCATTATGTGTCTAGTTTTTCTGCACTTTTTCCCTACACCCAGTACTCAACTTCAAGTCAAAATTTGAAACTCTTAATGACAGAATATGAATTTGATGTATGTATCCATATATGTCTAATTTAATCCAAATTAAAAACCATCCTATTTGGATAACCACAGAACAAGTTATGGCTAAAATACAGAAGCATATTCAGTGGAAAATGTCACAGCTAATATTTCTCTCGCATACTTTAAACACCATTCACTCACTCAATCCAACATTATGCCATTCCCTAATCTATTATCCATCAAAACATCAAAGCAAGACATGAATTTATCCACATTTTCCATTCATGTTTTAGCATATACCCATCCTCATATCATGAACATTTAACCTTTAACTATCATCAAATCATATTTCATTCATCAATCCAAAAAGAGTGATGCTTATACTTACTTGATTTACCCAAAACTTTTTAAATCACCATGAAACCCTAGCTCTCCAACATATACGATCATCACAAATGGAGGTGGAGTAGGTTAGGTTTTCTAGTGGTAATATGATGAAAATAGCCAAAAATAGAAGTAGCAAGAGGATAAGAGCAAAGTTCAACACTAATGCTTGGGAGAGGAGAGTGTCGTAGATGGAGAAGAAGAATGGAGAAGATGAAAAAATGAAGAAGATGGAAATGTAAGCAAGTGTCATTTTTATGGTCTTTCACTTTAAAAAACGTGATTCAAAAAGTGGTGTGGCAAGTGACACTTGTCACTTACCACATGTCACTCTCTCAAGGTCTCTTCTTGTTCTTTTAATAACTAGTCTATTTGTATACAATTTCTACTTCAATTATCTCCCAATTCTCCATGACATAAGTCATTAAATCTTTATGTCACATATTAAAATTTCTACTGCCATTTGAAATTTATTTCTTTCGCTATTCATCAATTATTTTGCCACTTGACATTTTTCCTAGACCAAAATATCCTTAAATTTTATAAATTTTCAAATTTTCACCAAAAATTCTAATTCAATACTTATACATCCCCACTCAAATTTTAAGACACAAAATCATAATTCGCATCATATTCACATTAAAACAATCATTTATACCCAGAAAATATCAATTGAGTGCACGAACAATTATTTTAATGCGTGCAATAATCAAATTCACATGTGTGTATGCTGACATTATGCATGAGTATGAAATGCATTTTCTAAATCTCTCTTTGATCTCACTTGTACCAAATTTTAGGGTTCTAATCCTTAGTATGAGAACGAGATGTTACATTTCTCCCCTCCTTAATAAATTTCATCCTCAAAATTCTTATCTGATTAATCAATAAGGCAAGGGTATTGTTTCATCATATACTCTTCCGTTTCCCATATAACCTTGTCACTGGAATAATTTCATCCAAATGACCACAGTCGATAGACTTACTAGGTATTTCAATCACTTATTTGGCCAATAACTATCTTAACTAGTTCCTTAATATCTCAAATTATTCAAAATTTTCACTTTGCAGGTCGACAATACATCTTTGTCAGATCATATCATTATATCCTAGCATATTCACATTTCACCTATTATGAATCGAAGACATCTCTTATCAGTAACACTAACTCATAATAATTTCGTACAGACCAAATCATAATAGCTTAGCTTATCCTTTCTTTAAACCCGAGCACAACACACCTTACCAAGGTGGTACTCACAAAAACACTTCATCTTCCCTTTGATAATTTACTTCTCTTCAGTGTTAATACATTCAACT
>JANTPM010000002.1:39654090-39672765 GCA_025434745.1 Erythroxylum divaricatum | reverse complement strand
TTTAAGCTCTCTTTGATCTCACATGTACCAATTTCAGGGTTCTAACTCTTAGTATGACAACGGGATGTTACACAAACAAACACACGCGCGCACGCGCACACACACACACACACACACACACACACACACACACACACACACACACACACATTATTCAACCAAAATATTATAACTTAAGTTAATTCAATAAATTTTAGTTAAAAGTTCACTTAACTCTATACATTTTCTAATTTTTGGTTAATATCAAACATGAATTTCTTGAAATATATAAATAGATTTAGTTTAAAATATTTATCCAATTACTTATATATATACAATTCTAAACAAAGATTCAATTCTTGAAAACATGATATTATGCAAATTTTAATACCAAGTGATTAATTTTTGGGTTGAAAACAAAAAATTTTAATCAAATCAATATGAAATGAAACTTGCACTCATTTAAAAACAAAGCTAGTAAGTTTGACTTGAGATGTTCCTTTTTGAGTTCCCACTCAAGAAATCTTTAAAGAGTAGTTTATAGTTTAAACAATAATTTAAAACTTGTTTTAAGTTCATACTTAATCTTGAAATGACCTAAAATTAGTAAACAACTTTAAACTTGAGTTAACTAATTTATAAACATAGTTTTAACATGGAAATCATTTATAAAAATGTGAGAATTTCGCAGCCTTATTCATATATGAATAGCCAATTATATTTACTACTTAGAATCTTAAATAAGTAGAAGAAATCTCAACTATATTCCCCAACTGGTAACAAAATTTGAAGCATCATCAATCAAGCATAGTGATTTCTAATAGCTAAACTTGACTTTGGTAAATCACATTTCAAATAATGGAAGACTTCAATCCAAAAGCAAGCTTAAAGTGAGATTCATATTTTGAGGTTATTTTATGTTTTTCTTATCTTTCTATTATTTTCCAATTCCAATAAAAGTGTTTAACATAGACAAGGATGATATTTTCAGTTATCTTAAGTCTGAAGTAGTAGTGGGGAGAGAAATTGTTGAAGTTTTAAATTAAAAAAAATTCTTTACTGCAAGTATACAAATCATATCTTATAACATAAAAAGTATCATCCACAAGGATTGAAATAGTCACCTAATAATGCTTGTAAAATTTGTTTAAGGTAAACAATAAGATAAATCACTAAAACTTAATCTAAAAACAAAGACTTAATAATTAAACAATGAAACAAGTTGTAGGGAATTGGTTGATTGATCAATGATGAAAACTAGGGATTACTTCTATCCTTATTTGTTTTCACTAACATTCTTGGTTTAGTACTACTTAACCCTAGATATCCAATAATTATGCTTACCCTCTCTCGATATCTAATGAAGTGATCCAAATTAAAATAGATAGGAATTGAATTATGACCTGTCGATCTATCAAAACTCTTCCTAACTACGTAATTGGATTTGAAGCCATCCTATGGGTAACTAATAAATATTTATGATCTATCTTCAATTGCCTATTAACTTAAAGTTTACAGGTCTATTAGGGTACTAGCTATCGCTATGCATCACAAAAAATGATCCAATCTATCTCTCAATTCAAATTGAATATAAAGCAGTAAAAATCACAAGCATATATCATCAAATCAAGAATGTAAAGTTTAACAAATAAATCAAGAGTAATTCCTAAAAGGAATTTAGCAATCCATAAATGTAACTATATACCCCAATTGAGTTATCATTAACATCCACTAATAATAAGGAAATAAAAAGAAAATAGTGGAGAATTAATTTTTGGATGTCTTCTTTTATTTGCTTTAAGCTGGAATTCTACAACTTGTGTTCTTCTGAATCTCTCTTCATGTTTTCCTAGCGGTCTTTTTGGTGTTTTTCTCTTCCTTTTTATACTCTTAAGCCTCCTATGGTTCTTTTCTCCATGTTTTTTTATTCCAAAAATAGCCCCAAATCATAAAAAATATAAAAAAATTGCAACTTAAAATTTTTCTCCTTGCATGATGTTGCCAAAGAGCTAGAGTAAAAGTTAAAAATTGTTATAGAACTTCACCAAAGTTTTATTGCTTTACGCACGATCGTGTATAGATGTTGTTCTCCAACTATTTTATGTCTTTTGTTCAAATTTTCTTGTCTCCATTCATCATCAAACACATCAAACATCCCTTAAAACATACAACTAAAATCAAATTCTTACTCTAAATAACAATCAAACAAACAAAACACACAAAACTCTAACAAGATCATACATCTAAGTCATAAACATATGATTATCACCTAATAAAACACTTAAAATGTACTCTTCAACCTATAAAATACACTATAACTCACACCTATTAGAAATACACAACAATTGACCTTAAAAATCTAGCAACTTTCTGGTATGGAAATGTATACTATAATCTATACACATACTTGTCACTATAGCATCAAAAACACTTATTTCTAGTAGTTTTAGAAGTTGTTAATAAAAGTAAACAAGATTGAAAACCAATAAGATAGAAGATTCTTGAACTACATTATACCTTAGGATGATTAAAATATCTATAGTAAATAATAATCACACGAGACAGGATATTAAGAAATAATAAGAAGAGTAGGAAGAAAATTTAAACCATAGGATTTTATATAGTTGGACTTCAACCTTATGTCTATAGGCTAAGAAAGAGAAATATTTACTAAAGAGAAAAGGTAGTAATTATAAAAAATATCATTCAAACTTGAAATCCAAATACATTTAAACTTGCAATTCTTATGACATTTATACATGTAGTTTCTGAAATAAACTCAAATATTTTTGCATATTATTTTGTTTGTTTAATTTTTGGGATTAGCTGAAAATGAATTACATTAGCCTTTTTATAGGTTGAAGGCCTTAGGCAGCAAGAAAAAATAAATTAATGAAATTAAAATTTTCATAATAGCCGAGAATATTGTTAATCAAGCCTTGTGTTTGGTCTTTAAGTGATGGCAGTGTAAAGCTATGTCACAAATCTCTACGTGAACTTAAATTATCATTGAAATTTACTTCACTTCACCTTCTTCATATAGCTTAATAGAAGGCATCGAGTGTTTCAATAGAAATCAAGTCCAAATAATGCTTAAACTTAGTTCTTGGAAGAGTATTTATCAATATGCCTTTTTAATTGTCTTTTGTACTATTATTTTCTACCACAATATTGCCTTAAAAATCATATCTTGAGAAAAATGGTACTTGATATCAACTTGCTTTGTTTTTTTTGATGAAACATCTAATCCTTGGTTAAATGTGTATAACTTTGAATATCTCAAAAGACAATTATAACCTTTAAAAATACCATTCATGACCTATAACCAAATGACCATTTTGATTGCCTTAATCATCGTTACATACTCTACCTTTATTTTAAACAAAGAAATTGTGGCATGTAAGGTTGAATTGTAACTAATAGAATAAAAACCAAAGTAGTACAAGACCAAAAAGTATTCTCCTTTTCTTGAGATCATTTGTACAATCTGAGTCAACAAAACCAACCAAACTTCCATTTCTTCTTCCAAATTTCATACAAGTAACAAATGAACTATAAAATTTTTTGAGAATCCATTTCACTACCTTGAAATACATTTTACCATGGTTAGCCATGTATCCATTAACAATAGTAACGATATGTGAAATGTCTAGATAGGTACACACTATGACATATATCATACTGTCAACTACACTTATATTAGGAATATGTGTCATATTACCAATATCTTCATTTGTTTGAAAAGATAAGGCAATTGAAAACTTAAAATGAGTATCTAGGGGAGTAATAATAGGTTTATTATTTTTCATCCTAAAATGCTCTAAGACTCTCTTAATGTAATTTTTCAAAGTTAGAAATA
The DNA here is from genome assembly GCA_025434745.1 of Erythroxylum divaricatum. Taxonomy (NCBI): domain Eukaryota; kingdom Viridiplantae; phylum Streptophyta; class Magnoliopsida; order Malpighiales; family Erythroxylaceae; genus Erythroxylum; species Erythroxylum divaricatum. The sequence continues at coordinate 39,668,927 of JANTPM010000002.1, read as the reverse complement.
AATTTTTTTCTTTTTTTCTCTTTAGATCTCTGATAGGTGTAGATCATAACATGTTTTTGTAGGTGTTTAAGTGTGTTTTAAAGTGTTTCTTAGATTATTATCATGCGTATAGGCTTAGCATTGTGTTATTATTAGAGTTTGTATATGTTCTAACTATTTAAGTACTTTAGAGCATGAATTTGATCTTAATTTTATGTTTTAAGAGGTGTTTGATATATTTGTAAGTGTTTAGAAATAGGAAATTGAAAAATAGAGAAGATGTTGGATGCATGAAGGATGTAACTATTGTGCCACCATGCATGATCGTGACAAGCATTGCATGGGAAATTGTAAGGCTCTTTGACATAATCATGCCATTATGTATGATCATGACAGAGAAGAACCAATAACGTTGGGCATAATCATATAAGGTGTTTCTAGACGAGAGTTTTTTTAAGTTTTAAGTGTTTGGTATTTTTGTAACCAAAAAAGTGAAAAAAAAACATAGAAACAACCTTAAAATCCTTAACCACTACATCAAAGCAGATCAAAGAGGAAGGATTAAAGAGAGTTTCAGAGAAATTCTAGCATTCCAAATCAAGACTTCAATTAGTTTTTATTCTTTTCTCATTATTTCTTTATAGTCTTGACTGTATATTTAGATTTCTATAGCAAGATCATGGATTTCTAAATCCATATTTAGGGATTATTTTGAAATTATTTTGTGAACCCTTTTTCTTGTTGAATTTAATATACTGATGAATATTTACGATAATCGTCGTGCATATACTTAGTAACAATTTAAGAGAGTGAATCAAGCCATTAATGTTAAGGTGCACAACAAGAGTTGATAGCTTAATAGACCTACAATTATTAGACTAATAAACAATTGAATAAAGATCTTAATTGTAAAATTAATTATCTATAGGATTGCTTTAAATGAAATCAAACAAGTTAGGAATGGTTTTATGAATCAAGAGATTACAATTCTACAAATATCAAATTCATTAAGGGATGCCTAATTAGATCTTGAGAGAGAGAAATCAAAAGTTTAGGAAATCTTAGATCAAACATAAATTGAATTAACAAAGTTAGGGGAACAAAATAAGGATAGAATAGTTCCTAAGTTTTCAACTTTGGTCAATCTCAATTTCAATTGGCAGCTCAATTGTTTTTTTGTTTAATTGTTTTGTTTTATCAATTGTTTTAATTTTAGTTATTTATTTTAATTTATAATCAAATTTTAGTATATTAGAAAATTTTCTTTTCTAGTTTGTTTAGGTGTTTAATAGTCATCGTGGGAACAATATCCCTAATACTATAAGATAACATTCATATAATTGCAATATTGAGAGTTTTATTATTATATAAAACTTTCTCAACAATCTCTATGCCAAGAATTTTCTTTAACAATCCCAAAACTTTCATTTCAAATTCATCGCTCAACTATATCTTTAACTAGTTGACTTTAGACATACTTCTCACATCAATGAATATATCATCTATATATAAGAGAAATTAAATGAGAGATTTGTTAAATAATTTTATGAAATAAACAAAACTATCATACATGCTCTTTGAATAGCCATAAGTGATCATGAATAAGTCAAATCCCTTATACTTAAAAGACTATTTTAAGCTATAAAGGAATTTTCTTCAATAAGTAAACACGATCTTTCTTGTTTTCAGAATAAATCTTTAGGTTACTGTTTACTCCTCTAAATCACTAAATACAATTTTGACATCTAATTGTGTCAACTCCATGATTATATCCCTTTAGAATTAGGTGAACCTTATACTTAAATCCTTCCTCTTTTATAGAGGACTTCTTCCTTTTGAAGACACATTTACAACCATTTATTTTCTTTGCGGTAGTTTGACTAATTCCTAAGTGTCATTTTTGTATAAGGAATTAATTTCTTATTACATTGCCATTATCTATTTTTTGAATTGGCACCAATAACATCTAAAAGATGGACAGTTCACCATCTATATTAATCTTATATGCAACAGATAAAGTATAAGAGATTAATTGTATATATTCTGTATATCTTAGTGGTATCCTAATTTCTCTTCAACCCTTGCCTTCAATTATACTATAAGGGAATTTTTGTGAATTTTGCTTAACTCCAGTTAAACTAAATGGTGGATTCAATTGAGAAGTTCCTAGAGAAGTGTTTGTTTGAATAGAGGAGTCATTTACTTCTAATTCTAGCTTCTCTAACTTGTTATTTACTAATTTTATTTTAAAAAAGAAAGAAGACTCTGACTTTAGGTTGATCATTGTCTGTTCATTAGAAAAATACATCTCTATTGATTATAACTTTTGGTGACTTAGGGTCTGAACATCATAATTTGCAACCCTCCATCCCAACTAAATGCCAAAAAAAGAAATTTTTTTAAATAAGATTAATTAATAAGATCATTAAACCAGACTTCCTTTAAAGACTTGTAACCAATTGGAGCTAATAGAGATCTATTTACTAAATAGTAAGTTAGGATACAACCTTTGTCCATAACTCCTTTAACAAACCAACATTAGAGAGAAAGCATCATGCTCTCTTAATGAGAATTATATTCATACGCTCTACAACTTCTTTCTAAATGTCTAATGTCAAATTATCCACTCATTATTTCATAACTCATTAAACTCTTTCTTATAAAATTCTAGGTCATGGTCTAGTTTGAGCCATTTAATATACATCCTTTTCAGTTTTTCAATGTTTAAAAGTGATGAAAACTTGATTTTGATTCTTCAACAAAAAACCTAAAGTTTTCTTAAAAATTAATCAATAAAAATCAGCATGTATTTAATGTCACCTTACGTAAGAATGACTTAAAGAAGTAGTACTTGTAACCATGAGTCCTTTTAACAAGTTCAAATTTCCAAACTTATTGGATTTCTTCATAACTCATAACACTTTTAATGATCTTTAGGACTCTACCTTTAGTTGAAGCTTCCTCCATTTGTAGCCTATAAAACTAAAGCTTTTTTATTAACCTTATTAGTGAGGAATTTATCCATGCATGACAACTCTAACTTGGCCTAAATGGTTGTAACTATATTCTCTTTAGTGATCACCTTTAAAACTTGATTAGATAAACATAATTGAATGAATGACAACTTTTTCATTTCAAAGGATCCTTTTGTTCCGGAATCTTAGATATCAGCATGTTTTCCTTCCCTAGTGAGCCTTATGAAACCTATGCTAGACTAAGATATCATATATCTTTATTTCTACAAGACAAAGCTAGAATTAAGATCGAATTTCTCGACTTAAATTTGGTTGCCACTATAAACTAGCTACTAAAATCCTAATCCTAATACTAGTTTGTTATCTCTCAAGTTGGTTAAAATATTTGTAACAAATAATAATAACAAAAATAAGAGATTAAAAAAATAATACACAAATACGAAGAAAAATTAAAATATAAAATCTTATGTAATTCGAATTATAGCCTACATCCACGAGGGAAGAAAGAGCAAAAATTCACTAAAAATAATAATTATAAAGAGAGATATCTCTCAAAATTAAAATTTAAATACACTCAATATCACAACTCTAAAACATCGCAAATATAATTCACATAATATACTCAAATAATATGTGTATAATTATTTAAAAATAGGTTACATAAACCTTTTTATTAGCTGAAGGTCTTATGCAGTAAAAAAATTAAATCAATAATATTAAATGTTTCTTGATGGTCAAATGGTTGTGTAAAGTTATGTCATAAAAACTATGAGGCAGGTATTATATAACCTGCATTGATAACGGAGTAAGAACTAAGAAGCGCTTGATCAAAATTATTTTTTTGAAAAATTAAAAACGATTTCATTATAATAGTTGGAGAACCAATATAATAAAAAGGCTTCTTGAAATCAACTTCGATGACACGATTAAGGGGGAGTTTTTCCTCTGATATCCTTTCATTACCTCGTGAAAAACTGAGACATTGTCTTGCATAAAGGCAATTTGATTATTAGAGATAAGAGAATTAAAAACTTTGTTTAGCCCATTTGCTAGGATTTTAGAAATCTCCTTGTAACGAAAGTTCCAACATATAATAGCCATGAAGTCCTCAAAGGAAGTAAGACTAGAAATCTTGGGTGTCAAGCATATATGAGTCCTATTTATCACTTTAAGAAGAGTTGCTCTAGACAAGAATTCCTTTATAACTCTCATCACCATAGGACCAGTATCTTGCTAAGTCTTTTGAAAAAAGAAACCATTGAAGTTATCCGGACTTGGGGCTTTATTAAGATTCATCGTAAAGACTACTTCTTCTATTTCTTTACCTCCAGTAGGCTTAATGAGTAAGTTTGATTACTCCTAAGTAATCCTCTTCTTAATAAAGGAGAGTGGCAAAGGGATTCTGGTAAATTGGAAGAGTAACCATATAAACTCCTAATCTCAGCTTTAGTAAGATCATTTACCTCAGAGATTGTAGAACCATCAGGCATGGATAATAAGCAGATTTTATTATCATTCCTTCTAACCAAAATAGTGTTGAAGTAGAGCATATTACACTGAACCATTTAACTTTGGCTCTCTATTCTAATACGCTAGAGTACTAGTTGATATCTACTCTTTATTCCAACAGCACACTCACCTTATTTAGCAATAAATCATTACCAGGATTCCTAGCTATCTCGCCCTGCATAATTGTGAGTGCCTGCTTAGCCCTATCAATAACTTGTTGTGTGATAGTGCCCTTTTTAATCATTAGATCTTTCATTTTTGATTTGATCACCTTAAGTTGTTGGACACAAATATATTAATATATGTCCTTCTCTTATTCCTTTAATCTCCTTTAAAGAGCTTGTTGAAAACCACGATCCTCTACTAGGAAGTTACTGAACCTAAAAGGACCTCTTCTTTCAAATTTTTGGGAGGGATTCTCTGCCTAGATTGGGGAGTGATTTGAGAATAAAGGATCCATAAAGGTTGTCACATTTTTAAGAAATTAGGCTATCTAGTCCTGATTAACCAAGGAACAATCAAGTTTTATTCTCAATTCCTGACTTCCACACTACTTATTTGTCTATATATAGTAGTGACCCTGAAATTTCATATCAAAATTAACTAGCTTCCCCACATAGTACTTAAGTCAAGGGAGAAAATTTTGAAAACTAAAGTGACCATTTGATTGAATTCCGAATAAAGTTGAAATGAAATTTCCACTTAATAACCAAGGCATATTCACGCTTTTATAGAATTTTAGGAGGTTATTCTATAACTTCTTTCTTTAAAAAGCATGATTTGCACTATAGATAACCGAAAAGAAAATCTCACTCTTATCCTGAGTGCATCTTCATTTCAAGTGAATTACCTGTGTTTTTATCTCAAAAACTTCAACATCTTCAGAAATAAGATCATACCTTATAATAATCCTTCCTAGGCTTTGGACTTGGTGATTAGAAATAAATTTCCATTGAGTACCCAGTTTACTTATCATTTAAAGATTCTTAGATCTAATTTTAGTTTCCAAAAGAGGAATAATACATGGCTTATTATTAAAAACAAAATCCCTTAAAGTTGTCAGCTTGGTAGGGCAATTGATCTCCCTTACATTCTATATAATAATTTTCATTAATTTGTGGGTTTAATGGAGCCTTTACCTTTGCTCGTCTTGGATTTCCTTTTGATCACTGATTGGAATTCCTTAATTAAGGTAACATCTTCTTTTCTTTCACAAGAGGAAGGGGAGTTAGTGCAATTTGGCTCTCAATATGAGTTAGTGCAATTTGGCTCTCAATATTCAATGTGAAATTTGGGTTTTCTACATTCAAACATCTGTTCTTTCCCTAAATTCAACTCCCCAACAATAGTTACTAAAATTTCAGCTTTTTCTTTCTCAATCGTACGGAAAGCAGCTGACCCCTTCACAGTGGAGGTTGAGTCCTGGCTCATATTAGTTTTCCCTTCTTTTTATAATTCCTCACAATCACCTCTCTGGTAAGCTCTGCCCCACTTTTTACCTTAGGATAAAAGAGGACTTCCATCGATAGTGGACGTACACATTATCTTTAAAAAGTGCTTCACCATGTCCCAGCCTCGTAACAAGGATACATTCAATTAGATCCTTTGAAATTTCCATTTTAACATACAATCTAGTATATCCCAGCCTCTTTCTTTTGTTGTATTTTCATCCAAGTAAAATTGTTTACCTAAGAAACTAGCAATCATAATCAACCCCTTATTTTTCCAAAGGGGAATATTGAGCAAGTTCATTCATATAGGAATAACTCTATACCTATTAGACTCAAACTAAAATCTTGGCTGCCAAAGCTGTAAGAAGAAAGGAAAGATAAAAATATGTTATAGACCCTCTTCAATGATCATAAGAACTTGAACTTTGGAGGAAATGAACATAATATACTTACCCTCTACAATAAGCACCTCTGTTAATCCTTTATTTTTCCAAGCCGATGTAACTCATTTTTGTATTGCAGGAAAGACAAGTTTCTTGTCTCAAAAGAACTAAACCAAACAGTTCTCCCATGATCTGGCTCCCTCTTGAAGAGTTTCCATGTTCGGGGATACTATAGCTCTCCCATTTTCAACATTTTGTCCTAACACCTACTTCCAAGTCTTTCTTTCACCAGATTGTTACGAGGCGGATAAAACAGTGTAGATTGATTCTAAAGGAGAGGCTGAAGCTGTCTAACGATGAAGGGGGTGGAGAAGCCAGGGTTTTGCTTGAAGAAGGTAAGGGCGGTAAAGGGGAAAAATCCTTGCTGACATAGCCCTGTATGATTGCTAGTTTGGGAGACCATCTTGATCAGAATTGTTCCATTAGCAACTGCACAAGCTTTGGAACTTGGGCCAGTTCCGGCAAAACTAGGCAGTGAAGCATTGAATACAAGCAAAAAATTGATAACATACACGGCAAATAACAACCAATAATTGTTTTCTCTAACAATTTGCGGACACTGGACGCCTGTTCCTTGAATCTCATACAAGTTCCCCTCAGTTTCATATTCTTTCCAAGCATTTGCAAGCTGACTTCAATGCATCAAATTTATGCAAAAGGAATGGCTTCTCATGGATTTTGTTGCACAAGGTTGATTACTAGGAGTAAAGTCTACCACAAATTCCCTGGATCTTCAACGTATTACAGTGTCATTGTCTACAACTCTAGGAAACTTGAATTTTGGATTTTGTTCCAAAAAAGCTGGTGGTCGCTGATAGACCACTGATGCAGCTTTAATCAATATGCCAGCAGTCAAACCCCATATCAGAAACTTCTTGTTCCCAGTTTCATAATCAAAAAAATGAATCAGATACTTGTCCCCCATCCATTCTCGCTCTTCTACTCTTCGATTTTCATCCTGCAATAAGCAATGTTAATCATTTTGCATAGGAAGATAAACGATTAAGTCAAATAGCTGAAAAGGAAAACCTTGATGAACATTTCCAATGGAGCATCAAATACAGTTTCAACTTCGGCAGGATTTGGAGTGGGCTTGAATTTTTTCCTATCACTTAGAAGGCCAATAATAGGAACTACTCTGAGGAGATGCTGCAAAGTAAACCAAAAATTTGCCAAACCCAAAAGATTAGTAGTAATAGCATGACACAACTTTTTGTTTCAAACAGACGTATGTGAAATTATTCATATTTCAAGTCATATGTAGCCATTTAGTTTGATGAAAGCAATTCAGAACACAAATCCATTGCTGTGGACAATGATTTACCTGGAATATGACTCTTTATTTTGTACAAAAGATATGTATTTACAATTGAACTACCAAATCAGAAGATTTGGGAGAAACCAAGAACAGGAAAATATAAGTATACCTTGGACAAAAAGGGTTCAAGGGCGGTGACAATATTTACAAGTGAAGGATCCAGTCCGATTTCCTCCTTTGCCTCCCTTGTTGCTGTCTCGCCATCGTTTTTATCACTCTCGTCCGCTTTCCCACCAGGCAATGAAACTTCACCTGCAGTATGATTGAAAACACCCACTAAGTCTGCATACCCAAGCATTCTCATAACTTTATTTGGAAAAGACTTTATATTCTAATAACAGGGTAACAAGGTTTTAAAACCAACCAAAGACCAAATTAATTGAACAGTAGACAACTAAATACATCACTGAAGTGAGAACATGAATACAGAATTGGACATGCTCAAATATTGATCAGTTTGTACTCAATTTCCTCAGATAAGGAGTTATCACTATCAAGATCAAAATTTGATGTCCATTGTGTCTTCATAACTATAGAGGAAAGAGGTCTTTCAAGCATATCTCTCCTAAGATTAGCATCAGAAAACTATACAAGGCAGAAGAATGACTTTACGGCAAAGATTAGTAGTGGGACAACAAAAATCTCGAATGAGTATTAACAAGCCACATAAACTAAAAACTTTATTAACTAAGCAGTTAGTTACTGGCGATGGAACAGATGTAGTCATCTTTAGACACAATATAAAGAACATTAAAGATGCACAAATGAGCAGTTTACCAAAAGGACCAATGGGCACATGAGCAGATATGAACATAAGTAGATTTCTTTCTCTCCTGAGTTCTCTGGCTTCTTCTCAATATAAACCTCTTTACCCGTTGCTCTTTCTCTTCCTCTCTTCTCTCTACAATCTCCACAATCTCATAAATTTCCATCCTCTGTTTTGATCTCTCTGTATCTCTTTATTTCTCATCCATTCCCTATATTCTCTATTCTATTTATCATGATTCTTCTTCTCCTTTCATTTATTACATAATTTCTGGATTAGACATTCCCGATCACAACAGATACATAATACGCACCGTGATTCGTGGAGCTTTACATTCCATCCTCTCCGCCAAATCATTAAGATTAAGACCATAATGGAAGTACAACTAACCGTCGGAGTATGTCTAAATAAAGATCTTATTCTTCAATTACATGTATACCAAAGATTCAATGAGACATACATACAAGAAAGATTAAAACTTCTTTGGTATAAGTTAAATTCAAAACAAAAGGGTCGTGACCATAGACACCACAAACCTGAGTGGGTAGACATTCTCGAAGACCTCTTAGTCAGAATGACACGAAATTCACCGGCATCACCTTCAAAGATGCAGACCAGCACAGCAGCTCTTTTGGGTTTGAATCTTTGAGGATCTAAAGCAAGTGGGGTTGCTGATTCTTGAAAACCCACTTGGGTAACAATCTTTCCTGCAGCTTCTTCCTCTGTGTTCTGCTCTTCAATCTCGTCCGGCGACAGTGGAGGAGGCTTGTACAGTCGGAGTTGTTGGGCCAAATTGACGAGTCTCTTCGACCCACAAGATTCCATCGTCGAAAGGATCGGCCCTGTACTGACTGTTAGCTTTGATCTTAGAAGAGAGATCATGAGATGATTGTCGTCGACATGTCTATTCCCGTAAGTGATTAATTTTTAATAACAAGGATATGGAAAGTTTTGAATGGTTCCTGGTGTTTTCAGTTTGAATACTATGCATCAAATTCTGAACATGAGAGGATTCATTAGGTAATTACTTTTATTTGTTTTATTTATGTCGGCAACCAGATTTGTCTTTTTCTTGGTTTTGTCTCAAGCGATCTAACTACCAAACCAGCTACATCACTGTTTCTTGCAAAAGTTCCATTAATGTTTCCTATCCTCAGTTTTGGGCATTTAAGGATGCCTATGTATTAGTGGCAACATCAACCTAATTTTGGTGTGAACAATGCATTCTTTTTTTCTTAGTCATGTTGGAAGCAAGAAAAAAAGAGGAAAATAGAACTTGTTTTGAAGGACACCAGAATTCTGGTTGGACAAGTACTTTCCCAGAATAATAAGAAATAAATGGTGTGAAATCCAAAATCTGAATAAGATACTAGACAGCCAGGACTCACAAAAAGAAATCAGATAAGTGCAGCCTTAGCAGTCTCTTATATGTAACACTTGAAAAGGAGGCAACAAAAAGACATAAAATATGTGCTTTTGTCTATTTACATGATATCTGATTTTCAAAAGGAGAATAATAACAAGGAAATGATTTACAACAAACAGCAAAACGAACAGAAAGAAGAATCATGAATTGGCTGTGAGACCAAATTCAGGCCTGTTGTATCAGTTCTTCGTGCTAATGAAAAGCAAACTAGTATCACACAACTCTCGCTTACATAATTCAAAATCAACATTATGAAACCTTCTCTCGCTTATCTGAAACTATACTCCCTCCAATTTACAAATATGCAAGGGTACTAGGACGTAGATTGCTCTTTTCTAGTGCTGGCTTCTTCAGCTTTAATACCTACTCCAAGTGTAGCTCTTTTTTCAGCAGCTGGGTAGGACAGTCTCCGCGCCTTCATACCTCCCTTCCCATTAACAGGTGGTTTTGAGGAAACTGGAGGTTTTGTGGTTGGTGAATCTGCATTTTTACCAAGCTTGTTAGCCTGCTTATTTTGTGCTTTTCTTGGAGTGGATTGCATAGGAACACGGCTTTCCCATGGTCGTGCAGTAATCCAGCGTTCTGTCCAACTCCAGCCCCAGTTCGCTTTCCCAAGTTCATAGTTAAGTGAACCAAAGTTCAGACCGGTGTTGGCTCTCCACTGCAATTTATGGGATTGCTATGAAATTTTCAGTTTCCATTTTCTATTTCCACCAAGCCAAACTAAGGAAATTATAAGGTTGACTTACCTGATGATTAAAGGCATAAGCCATTGCTCGTTCTCGCTTCACAGCTGCTTCTTCCCGTTGTTGAATTTTTGTAAGAACTTCCTCCATTGTTGATGCCCCACCACACCATTCTACCTGTCATCCATTTTAAATGTTACTTCGAATAAGAAAACCTGAGCAGGCGACAGATCAGCAAAAGAGTATGTTGTGGGTTGTTGTGTCACTACAATTAACAAATGAGAAGTTCACAGGTGTCCAGTTTCACTGGATGATGAAAAAGTTGTAACGAATATTTTCATACTTTCAGCAAATTGTTTCCGTGCTTTCCAACCTAAACTTTCAGATTCAATCATAGAAAGGTGAGCAGTTTGTGAAGCTGCAATGCATGTAAAAGTGACTGTAAGCAGGAACAAATTCCCTGAACATGTCCACCCTGTAGCAATTAAGTTGCAGGGTCTATGAGAAAATAATTTCGGCCAGCCTTTGTGCCTAGTTCCTACTAAGGCAACTTGAGGCACAAACTTTAATAAATTAAAAAGGAAACAACTGCTTGAATTTGGTGGGCATTTAAAAGAAAGGTTGAAAGTCAACCTCTAGTTCATGGAGCTTTGCCTCGAGTTTAAGTTGATTCTCTAAATTTTTACGTCTCAGCTGTCCTTCTTTTACCATGCAGACTCGACGAGCTCTTATCTGGACCTGTATGTTGCTCCATGAATGAAGATAACTCAATGTGCTTTTGGTCTGTTTCTTCATAGAATGGTTTAGGTTCAACAACTTTAATCTGGCAATTCCTTTTAAGCACCGCACAGATTTCCTGGCCTACACATAGGGAAGATTAGTTAACAATTATTAATTTATGCAAGTAAGAGTTGGTATATGCACTAGAAAAGATGTGAGACCAAATATGTAGCTTCATGACATCAATCATTACAAAAGGAGCATTTTCTTTGTGTTTCAGAATAAATGGTGCTGCTTCTCTATAATTAGTAATGTGATTTTGGATAACAATTAGACAAATCCTACATTATCTTGATACAGCATATATAATTTATCACATAATCTAGCTTGAACATTTTTGTATATGAGTCATCCGGATGAAAATAACATAATACAGAGTTAGGTAGAAGAACTGATAGAGGTTAATGCAAGCTATTAGAATATATCAATGATAAGTTATTACATTCTGATAAACCTGTTTCTGGGGTTACTAAATATACCATATATGCCCGGAATGCAGTTTGGATCCGTGTGGCAGCCAATCCCTCAACTGGCCCACTGAGAACCCTGGGATTCCTTGTAGTAGAACCATTTGCCAAAGTAAGAGATTTTTTATGAGTCTTGTTCTTCCATTTGAAGCCACTTGACTTTCCGGAACTTAAAGAATCCTGTGTAAAAGGGCAGAAACAAATCAGGCGGTGGTAAGCTAAGGAAAAAAGAATACCCGTCTGTTGTTAAAACAGTGCTAGATATTCTTGAGAGGTTTTCCTAGAACAACTTGGAAAACCAAAAATGAAGTCGTAACAAACTGGCTAAGATGTAAAGCAATACAATTAGACTAGGGACAAAAACAAAACAAATTGATGGCATTAGTAATTTATATATTTTAAGGTAACTACCTTCACTTGCTTTGAACTTTTATCATTGACTTTCTTTGAGCTAATTATTGTCTTGAACCAACCGCCAGATCCCATTTCCTTATCAAGTATCCAAAAAGCAAACCTGAAATCATCGTTAATATAAAAGTTGACAGCATCAATAACAAGCAAGCTGGATAGGGAGGCAAATACAACTACGGACAAAGGCAAACCTTAATTGCCTCTGACCTCTTGCACGGAGATTAACATCCTAAAACTGGAAACTTAATTGCCTAATTTTACCAAGTAGAAGCAACTACCCAAAACATTCTACAGTAGCCTATTTCATTCCTTGAAGCTAACACTTAGCAGACAAGGGGCATCAAAAACAGGACTCAAAAGCATTAGCACACTCAATGAGTAGTCAAGTAGCACCCTTTTGTTCCCGGTCAACGCCAGTGGAACCCCCAAGACGACACCTTTATCCCAACAGAGCAAAAATACAACAAAAGGAACTAACTTCCAGCATCCAGCACCCACAACATAAAAACACTTCATCGTAGAAAACACCACGCTCCAGTTAGTTTACGCTGTTAGCAACAAGAAGATTGGAAGCAAATCTGGTCGAGTCAAAGCATTTATCAATTCTCACTCAATCCCAGATCTCATGCCAATCGGTGAATGTTTGCTTTGAAATCACACTAATCAATCCGGAAACAAAGCAAAACACCAACTAAAAGCCACAAGAGAGTAAGGAGAAACACCACAAACACACACAAGCCATGGTATGACATACCAGCGAAGAAGCAGAAAAGGATCCCGAAGACTGTAGTGATTCCTTTAAGAAAAAGCCACTTAAGATTTTGGAGGAACCGAGAAAGTGACAAAACCTGCAGTAGTAGTAGTAAAGAAGAAGGAACGCGTAAGATAAATACAAAGCAAAGAATAAGAGGTGGGTGTGAAAATGTGGACTTCCATGGCCCATCACCACCTCTCTTTGAGCATTCTCTTAAAAAAAAACACATTTTCAACACAAATATAGCTGAATGGAACACGTACAAGAAAGGATGCCCTTGCTTTCTCTCAATCAAAGGGCTCAACTCAGCTACCAACAACAGGTTAATGAAATTGATTGGACATATTTCACGTATTGAAGGCTAGCAGTGACAGGAGAACCAACTCTTGATTATGTTTTGACATATGTAATGTTGCTTGTAGTTCTTTCTTATTGTGTCCCTTTCATTTTTATAATTTTTCCTATTTTATGTCACTCTCTTTCTAATTGGCATTTGTGATTGTGGATTTGTTTTCTTCTTGGCTTAAGTGGAGGATTACCAATAGCTATCATAAGATGTTCACTAACATGCTAATACATATTTAGTTTATTCCAAGTAAAATTCACTTCCTCGTAAGTGAATTTTAAAAATTTGCCTTTTCTAACTGTTTATTAATATTAACAACAACAACAATAATAATAATAACAATATTTAGTAAAAATTTTGTTGGGATGTAAAATAAGAAAAAGTTCAAGAACTTCAAATAATATGATAATTTAAAACAATAAATTGCACTAATTATATCGTAGTTTAGAAGAAGAAGGTCTAACACAATTGATTTTATAATTATTGCATTCTTGTAATTGGTATGTAGATTGCTCTACATAAAAGATAATGTATTAAAAGTAAATTAAACTTAGGAATGATTGTGGAACCTTTGCTATTATTGTTAAGTTGCTTTTGCAATGGGGCAACTAGCGAGAATCATTGATTTGGGCGTTGGAACAAACCCACCAAAAGAACGCACAACAAAGTGGTGTAGGGTTCTGATGGCCCACAGGCCGTTGATTAGGGGGATGATTATTGGTAACACAAAATGCTATGGATATGAATTGAATACGGAGAACATGGTCCCGGCGAGGCTCGAACTCGCGACCTTCGGCTCATAAGACCAACGCTCTAACCAACTGAGCTACGGGACCTCGTGGTTTTATCAAATCACTTAAACATAATAATAAAACAATCCGCAATAACCCAACGTTATAGGATGTTTTAATAATATGACAATGGTGATTAACAAAACTATGATGCATGTCATCGCCTTAAACTTCCAAAATCAATTAAGCCTACCGCTTTACACTCCAACTTCATCATATATTGTGACTTTTTTCAATTGTTCACTTTGTAGGCTATTTAACAAGTAAAGAGATTGATAAAATGTCATTTGTAAAATATTTAAAAAAATATATAATTTATAAAATGTTTTTATACCCTTAACTTTTGCACCAAAAAATAAATAGGAATCTAAGGTATTTTGTTAATAAAAGGATTCCTAATATTAAAAATTGTTAACCAATTTCACCTAAAATAAATAATCAGTCATAACGTCTTTTATTTTATATTTTATTACAATTAATATTAATAAATTATCATTAAACTAGCATGTGGTTTACATAGATCATAAAGATCAAGTGTGCATGTATATTAGCTCTTTATAAATATTATTTATTAAAATAAAATATTTTATTTTAATTTAGGATCAAAAATTTTTTAATAAAATAAAAATATTGTTGAAACTAAGGCTTTTTTATTCTAAAAAATAGGTTAAGAATTTAGGGATCAAATTTTTTTTAATAAAATAAAATATTTTATTTTATTAAAAAAAATTTGAT
>JANTPM010000002.1:39550114-39560912 GCA_025434745.1 Erythroxylum divaricatum | reverse complement strand
AGGTCATCGAGGTATGGATATCTTGCATATATGTTATCAGTACTCCTATCGGGTCTGATTTCTATATTGTTGAGGTATTTGTAACCTCATTTTGGACTTATGATTGAGAGATTGTTGGTTTTACTTTGACATCCTATTGTGGCCACATATTGTTATATTGATCTGGGGATTTGTTCTATTGTTCATTGATGTTTGTTATGTTGTCCAAGTGGGAGAATGATAGAATTTTATTATTTATTTTGTGGACTAGCATAATAAACATAATTTTGTACAAACCCTGATTAATTTGATGTCAAGTTAATTGAGCTTGTTAATTATCTCTTTAATGTGTCATTAGACATGTGTTCATGGGCTTGCTATGATGGGTAAGCTTGACCCATGTATTATAAAGCACAGGAGGCCCTACTGCTAGCCAACCTTTAAAATACAGTTATCCCATTGAAACTGTATGCGGTTTTTGCTGATTAAGGATTCGGAATAGCAGTAGTAAATCCTCTGCGTCTCTGTCACTTTCGCTTCACTTCACAGACAACAACAATGGATTCAATGTTTCCTCAATTTTCAGGTATTTATCAGTCTAATTATTGATTACAGTATGTTGCAATACTAGGGTTAATTATTTGTGTAGATTAATCATGAAATTAATCTGTATTTTCGTGTTTAATTTTTCTTTCAGTCCCACCACGCAATGTTGCCAGATCTTTTCCTGTGGGTTCTGTTCTCCCGTCGCTGGTGCCGCTGCATATTCTAGTACCTGCTCTTCCTCCTCCAAGTTTAAACGATGATACATATCTTGAACCAATCGATCTTCCGCTGTGTTTGTAGCCATAGTACCCGGGAACAACTATAGACCAGATGCTGAAAGGGACAGTAGGTGAAGGACGGAAAAACTTGTTATCGGAAAAAAGAGAGAAAAAACTCAACCTATCGTGAGCAGTCTATAGGAAACTGGATGCGAAGATTTGACATACAATTTATTATCGATAATTATGGTTCTTGTAAGAATGATATTCGTATTCATTAAATTATGGTATAAAAACAATAATTGTACTTGTCCAATTATCGTTTCACAGCTCTATTACTTCTCTTCCGCTCTTCATTTTTAGCCTTGAATCTGTAATTACAGTGAGTGTTTTAAAATCTGACATTTGCTCAGTCGGCGGAGGCTTCAAGCGTTAGAACTGACGTCGAAACTTGAAAGCTTGAGAGTCCATAGCTTCTGAGATCTCTAATTAAGTATCAGGTGGCACTGCTACCATTCGCTTTCTATTTTGTCTATTCATTTGGGTCCAAAAAAAAAAAACTCATATTGATGGACGGGAAGATGGAACGAGATCCCCTGTGTTCATTTGTGTGGATGGCATTGTTTGGAACAAGGTTGAAACATAATTATCCTCGAAAACACGAGAAAGAGACTTGCAGTCGACGTTAGTGTTTGAAGACAACAACCATGGAAAGAGCGCAGTTCTAGTGTCAACCCCAGCATTTGAACGTTGATAATGAACGGATCTTAACAATGTGGGTGAGCATTGAGCAACCATCATCAGGGTTCTCTTGCTGTTGCTATGGAATAGTTAGTAATAGATGATGCCAAGCGTAGATTCAACATTTGTACGTCCTTCAACGCAATGGTAGCTCCAACAGTTTAAGTGATAAGAGCTAGGTTCACCAGGTTGGGGTATTATGGAGATGCACTCTGATGAAAAGTGAACGAGTAATTAACTTATTGGAATTATTTTTTGGTTTTCCACTATACACGGCCTCCATCCATGAAGATCTTTTTGGATTCCTGTATCCCATCTTCAAGCCCAACTCCACATTCATAGTTGAGGTTCTATTTCCATTGTATGCAAGAAAGAGCGAAGAGAGCATACTTTGATCAGTTGAAGCCGCATCAGACTTTTTGCAAGAAAGATGTCATAAAAGAATTCACCTTCAACCAACAAAATTCACATTACAGTGTTTGAACCAAATTCCAGGTGACACTTAAAAAGTACATATTGTGCTACTGCAACGTCCAACAATTCCTGTCCTATAATGCGCCTCTGTTGAGCTAAAACAATATAGATTGGAATAAAGAATCCTAAACCCCTGCCGATACATGAATACATTAGGCGTTAGTCTACATTTATAAATTAGAAAAACGGTTTCCTTCAAGTAAGAAATCTTGTTTCAAGTGGCAAGTATTTTTAACACATCCATGTCTCCAGCAAACCACCTTCGCCTACAGACGCACTCTTCCAAGGTCTTGTAATTCTTACTTTGGCAGGACGCATACCTCTACCAATAACCCCTTCCTCGACCACGTCCGCCCCACCCCCTGCCTCTACCCCGACCTCTTGCACCACCTCTTCCATGAGATAAGCCCTCCAATGCCCTGTTCACTAATTGATTTTGCAGTCCACCAGCTCCACGACCTTTTTTTGCCACATTTCCTGATCCATTAGCAGCATTGGCAGGTCGCTTTCCTCTGCGCAGAGTCGGCAATATTTGAATGAATACGTCATTTACAATACCCTCTATTAATTAACTTGCAACTAGGCATAATGTGCACCATTAAAAGCTATCCTATTCGATAATAATGCATGAGATATCCATATGTCTACCCCTTGTTCATCAACTGTTTGGATATGTTGGTAAATATCATACCACTAGTTTGTTGGGCTTTTTATGGGATGTAAGAGCACACTCTCTCTAGATCCCTTCTAAAAATAAGGCATGGGTGAAGGTCACGTTACCACACATCCCACTGAAGTAGGTCCCTAGGTGAACTGCTTTCAGAACACTCCTATCTGTGCTACTCTCACACACTCGCTATAATCCTAAAACCAGAACTTCAGAAAGAACGCCACAATAAGGAGAAAGTACATCGTTTCACAGAAAATGTAGAAATCAGATTGTAAAAATAATTTATAATCTACAAAATGCTAGTAGAATAAACAAGAGAACTATATCACATACGCTGAGAGTGAGTTATATGGTTCATACCCAGTTGTTGTGTTGGATGGTACAGAAGGTTTTGCGGCTTCTTTCCATGAGAGATTAACACTTTTATCTCCAATAAATGAAGGTGTCTTAGAGTGCAATGGCTGAACATTGTTAAAGCTTAAGGATGTTAGACATGATGGTCATTTACGAAAACAATATATGATTTGAATTGCACATAATCACATTTCCCACCTTTGTCATTGCCAAAATGTTATTACAAGTTCGCAAACCAATTGTAGTGTTTTGCTTTTGAGTTTTCTGCACAGAGAAAAAGTAAGATAATCACAATCTAAAAGCATATAAAAATTATTGGTGACCTGAAACTTTCTTTCCCCCCAAGAAGTAACTTACTACACTATCCTTTGCTTCATCGGTCTTAGCAGCTGCCATTGCCTTGTTATGCTCGGCCATTCCTTGAGTCAATTTTTTCATGGTAGCTCTAGTTAGCTCCTCTACATTACTCAACCTGCACTCACGCAGTTCCAACAGAGGAAAACATTTAACATCAGAAACAGTAATATCCACGGAAAGAAATATAGAAGGTGACCACATAAAAAGTCATGTATTCAATTAAAGGGCAATAAGGTCTATTTCTTCCTATGTATAGTGCAGAAAAGAAATCTTAAATGTTCATGAAATTAAGAATTTAATATTTCCCATTTAGAGACAAAAGGAATTTTAGAGGAAACAAAGGGCTTCTTCTCAACATTGAGGCGCTGTATGATGATTAACACTATCATCATTATTCCTTGTTATGTTCAAATGGTTAAACAAAGATGACCCATTTAAATTCAGTTCTAAAGTCTAGGTAAATATATTGTCACATAATTGTACACGACCAGAAGACTAGTCACCAGCGTTAGTGTTCTTTAACTCCAGGGTATAATGCAAATAATCTGCAATAATTATATCTAACACTTTCAGACCACATCAGCATCATGCAGATTATATACAGAATCTGCGACAGAACACATCAAAGAGAAATTTTATGTTACAAGTAAAAGAAATGTATGTGTAACCTGGTTCTTTTAGTTTTCTGCAATATATACATATATAGATCATGTTAAGTGAAGGACCGTATTATGACAAGCTTCATATGTGATTATTAACTTCAAATCAATAGCTCCGTGTGTATTCTCACAATTTATGCTGTACAACTACAGTTAGAAATTGTCTGTAATCATTTTGTTTGCTCTCTAAAAGTGTTCAATATCCATAGAATATTCAAATTGCCATGAAGCAAAACATGCTCATCAACAAAGAAAGTGTAGCTTTGCTTTGAGAGAATATAGAACAAAATGGAAGTTTAATAAGAAATAGAGAAGCACAAGCACAAGAACCAGTCGATATCCACATTCTTTTACCTCTCAGTGAAGTCCTTGTAGAGTTCAGAGAAGTCCTCCCCAAGCCTATCTGATGGCTGCCCAGTCACTATTTTGTAACCGCATAGACTATTTGAAGCATTAGGAGCCTTTACAATGATAAAGAAGTATTAGCATCACAAAGTTTCATGTTATAATTCAAAGATAAGATGAAAGAGTTCAAACCTTATGTGCTAAATGATGAAATGCATACAACAAACACTCTACATAAGTAAAGTTCATCTCTTCTCCAGTCTTTCTCCGAGGCATGTAATTCTGAGGACAGAGAACATAATAAGAAATGTCAATGCCACAAGACAGAAACCACGCCAACCAAAGATAAAATAATAAAATGAAAATTTTATCCTATCCATGAAAAAGCTATCAGTGCAACTTGACAATGCCAGACAACAAAAAAATAGAGTAAAATTCTCAAACTCTTAAAAAGAGGAAATAAAGAGATTCATCTGCATGTATCCCTCATAAATGAACTAATCAAGCTTGTACACAAATGTGTACCTTTAAAAGTTGAACAATGGAAGGAAGAATCTGGCGTGAATCCTGTGGCAATGTGTAAGGCGAGATTTCTGCCACTGCTTTTAGCAAATCAAGCTTTCGCTCCTCAGGAAGCTGAGGGTCATAAACAATTTTCAAGTGGAAAGATTATTCTTCAATAACCCGCCGCCATATTCATTAAACATAAACACTATGAAAGAACAAGGAATAGAAATCAAGAACTTTAAATACTACAACAAAGTGATGATAAAAGATTAAGCAGTAAGCATACAGAGGCCAAAAAAAAAAGGAAAAAATGATAGATTGTTACCTTTTCAAAAACAGGTATGATGTGCTTGTTCAAATAATTGAGGAACTTGCTGCTAGATGCACCCCTCTGTGTGTAACAAAATAATAGTCATATGGGTTACTAAAGATAAAATTTATCACATCAAAATTTTAAAACAAAAAAGCAGTCCATACCAGGAAAAATGGAAGAGCCATATACAGGCATGATATCAACCTGTCAATATGATCACCATCTGAAACCTGTATTTAAAGATTAATTTAGAGTAGGCGAATGATAATACCACATATCAGGTACAGAGCAAGGACGTGATCGCCATGAAATAGCCTTTTGTTATTGGTGCACTAAACCTATTTGTTTAAGTTAATAAAAAACTAAATTTGTTTACATCACCATGGAATAAGACAATGGAAGAAAACTCACATTGAATTGTGCATCTAAGTCAGCTTGTCCTTCAATGATACTAATAAGTTCTTTCATACGTTCTGGAGGAGCTTTTTCTCCAAAGATGCTCAAACTTTTCAAGAAGTCCATAAACATCCTGAACTCTGCTCCAGTTACATCTTCTAAGCTCTACAGTAACCAACTGACTATCAACTCTTATCTTGTGATATTAACAGAAAATTTATTGGAATGCTATATACAAAAAAAAAATGCAGTAGTAAATAGTAAGAGAAAAGCAAACCTTTTTAATCAAATCAGTTATATGTCGTTCCATTTCTTCTTGAGGCCTCAAAAGTTCAGATTTAAGAGGAAAAACCTGAAAATGTAATATTGGTTCCCAGGTATCAGCAAATTTGAAGGATAATGGCAATAATGACTCTGTAGAACAAATTCCTACCTTATCTCTAATAAATGTAAGAACTTTCTCACGAATAAATTCATCTGTGCTTGGTTCATCAGCAGTCCCAATGTGCTTAAACAAGGCAGTTAAAGAAGCTGTGTAACAAGAACACCAAGTAATGATCATATTAAAAAAATCACAAGACAGCAAAATGGTAATGTCAACTAATATGCGGTTAACTGGGCAAAGTATTGCAAGAAGTTGCATGAACTATTACTACCAAGATGGATATGTTTCAGTATTTCCCTCCTTGTTCACTTCAGATCACCTTACTTACATTCAAATAGTATTTACTTCTATTAAAAGCTACTAATTTCATTAGAAAACAGTATCAACCCCCCAAAACAATGATCCTGGATTATACTTCAACTGCTTATAGATGTATAGAAATTGTATAAGATGATTAACTGCAAATTGTGTTGCCAAGGAAAGCATTAAAATTCATATCAAAACCACAGCATCATTGACAGTGTTGATCACAAGCTGTAAAAGTTATCTATGAAAATCTTATCATCCCATCACATTTTAAGTCTCTAAATTGAATGTTGTTCACAAATTTACTACAATCTACATTCATATTAGTTTCATCATATATATGCTCCACTATAATGGCTGTACTTGGTTCAAAGCATCTTTGATGTTTAATTTAGAACCACTCCCACGTTTTGCAAGACAGAATACACGGTTTCCAGGCACCTTAACTGTCTTTCATTCTTCAATTACACTATAAAACATAGCACATATCATGGACGTTGCAAGATCGGTAACCAGTTGTAAAAGCTGCATTTTAATAAACTATAATAGTATCTAGGTAAAAAGCATCAATAAATTCATAGTACATTCAGCATGCATAGTGTGAATAATGGCCCAGCTCTCATCCACTCCTAAACATATAACAGATTTATTTTTGAACGCAAAGTAACGTTTTTTCTAGTTTCCATAATGTAATGATTAAATTATATACATATTGCAGTGAACTCCATGATAAAGCAAGTCACCTTTCACATCTTGTCGCAACAAAGACATAAGGGCTTTATGTACAGCATCCCGTTCGACAATCTCCTCTAAATTAACCAAAACCCAGAAAAAAAATCAGAATCTCATATACCAAAGGTTCACGGCTGGAAAAACAAATGCAGTCCAACTACCTGCAGCAAGAAGTTGAACGAGAATGTCCACAATTTTGGATAGATGCTCGGGAGTGTCCTTGCAGAATAGTGGCAATCCCCTAATTGCTTGCACCCTCACCTTAATGTAAATCAAATCATTCAATCCCATAAAGAGTAAAAAATTTAACGAATAGGTAACCGACCTATAAAGAAAGGCAACCAATTAAGTAAAAGCAAGTAGGTAATTCGCAATTTCCCAATATACCATAAATAGGGCAGCTGTCTTCATGTAAGCGAAAAAAAAAAGGGATGAAGAAGAAGCAAGTGAAAGAAGAGGACATACCCCAAGCTCCTCTTCCTCGATCAAATCAAGATGGGCGTCGACAGCTTGGGTGGAGAGGTCGGGGAAGAACTTGAAGAACCTGGGAATCAGCTGAGCCGCCAATTGCTTTGCCTTTATACTCGTTTTTGCTGCGTCTATGATGCCCTGGTAATCTTTCAAATTCTGCTCAAACCTAACACAAATCAGAACTAGAATCGAACGGAAAAAGAAAAGACAAAGAAGAAGTAGTTGAGAGAAAGCTACCTGAGACTTGTCCTTGGACTCATTGAGACGCTCGCCGAACTCGTAAAGCTTCTCGATGTGCTTGGCCTCGTCGCTGGTGCCGGCGTCCTCACCCATTATTGTTTCCACAAATATGTTTCTAAATGTATTTTTTGAAGCTCTTACCCGAAGTAGAGAGGGTTTTGATTTGGGTGAAAGGAGTTCAGAGGCGAGGGATTACTAATTTACTAAACGGCTTACAAGAATCTCTCTCCTCCACATCTTACGACGTCGTGTCATCGAACCACGAATTTCCAGACGCACCGTTTCCCTTTTTCCCCCAATTTTTCTTTAAATTGTTGATTTAATTACCAAATCGAGCTAGCTAGGGTTTCCCCTTCAATTTTTCAATTTAGTTTAAAATTATAAATATTTTATTTATTTAATATTTAAAATAAATGCTATTATTTAAAACTAAATACTTGATTTCAGAAATTTTTAAATAAACAATTATATTTTGAAATTTATATATCTTAAAAATATTTTAAAATTAAATAATGATCTAATTAAACTATTTAATTAAAAATAAGTATATTATATTAATTTTAGTTTTTATAGTTAATTTATATTAAATAATAAAATTATGAAATTCAATTATTTATTAAAATTAAAAATCAAGAAAAAGTGAAACTACTTGAAAATGTTAAGCCGTTGGGGCCTTTTGATTTTTGTTATTAACCGAAAGTTATGATAGCTTTGGGCCCTGTCCACGGGGATAAAGCTTAAGCACATAGCCCTAACCACCTTTGATAAAAGAATGCACTCCATCTCCCTTTACCCGGCTATAGCAACCGTACACTCCATTAGTCGTCGCGTCAACAGCACCAAAAAGCTTCAAATCAGAGCCATGCGAGCCGTCGTCCAGAGAGTTGACTCCGCCAGCGTCGAGGTTGCTTCTCATTTTTACTCTCTCGCACTCTACATTTGTACTTCACCTGCTAGGCTACTCAACTCGTTACCATGACTTCTACAGGTTGATGGGCGCGTTGTGTCTGAGATTGGTCCTGTCCTACTGGTGCTCGTCGGCCTCCACGAATCAGATGCCGACTCTGATGCCGATTACATGTATCCATTTTATGTTTTGTATTTTGGATGTTTAATTCGTGAAGTTCTTACTGATTTTGTTTAGGCAATGTTTTCAGATGCCGAAAGGTCTTGAATATGAGGTTGTTCCCTAATGATAATACGGGTAAAGGATGGGACTTGAATGTAATTTCCTATTCCTCCTCTCCATGCCTCCGTATTTTAGCTGGTTTTGAATTGATTCTATGGCTAGTATATTTTGTTGTGGGTTGATCACATTGAGTCATTTTTCGTGGTGCAGGTAATGCAAAGGAATTATAGTGTTTTATTAGGCATGCCAGAGATTGTTCTTCATAATATAGTATGCTGATACGACTGCTCCTTATAGAAACTGAGAGAATTGGTGGGCTTTATGTATGTACTGATGCTCTCTTTCTTGATTGATGGAGTTATAAACATTGTTGGCTATTTGACTGTGCTGAGAATTGTATTAATTTTGATAAAAGTTCAAGTTCAATAATGTTGTAGTGATGTGGATTTATTTGGTTATCTGCTTCCGGTGTGAAATATACTGTCATTGTGTTGTTATAAGCTACTTGATGGGTGACAGTGAGCTAGTTCATGCTTTATGGAGTCTTGAAGGGAAACAAGCCGGATTTTCATGTGGCATTGCCACCCCAGAAAGCAAAACCTTTCTATGAATCTTTGGTTGATAAGTTTAGAAAAGCCTACCAACCGGATGCAATAAAAGGTATTTCTTTCTTTTCTTATCACATTTGACCGATTGTTTGGGATGTCTCCTGTCTATCATTGTTGGTTCTGTTTTAAAAAGCATAAAATACAAAGGCAGGATAATTAAACTAGACACTTATGCAACACAGCCTTCTATAAATTCCAAGCACCATGTGCATGTGTTCCATGAAGTCATTTTATGTACATTGTTGCATTACACCAAGAATGAATTGTGGTCTGTAGTGCTACCATAATTGCCTGAATCTAAAATAATGAATGAAGGGATTTTGAAGCATGTGGCACTTGGACTCTGTTGCAAAGACCAAATTTGTCTCATGCAGGACAAGTGGATCATTTTCTTTATCCCCTAAGTTTATAATGATACATGCTGTATAAGTTGTTTGCTGGGTTGCATACCTTCACTAATCAGATAGCTTTGTCCTAGTCCATGCCTTTATAGCAGCACTTCTGAAGAATAGCTTTACCCTATTCTATGCTTTTCCAACAGTGCCTGAAGGGGTTTCTCTCTTTCTTTATCTTTTCTCCTTTTTTTGACACAGATGGTATAATCGGAGCAATGATGAAGGTAAGGTTACCTTCTCGATTTTCATTTATATTCTTTGTTCCACTTTGGAAGGAAAAAAGGATCGACCTCCATGACTAATCCTGAGCATTTTGAAGGTTAATTTGGTGAATGATGGTCCAGTGACAATGCAACTTGATTTAGCACAACCATCCAAGTGAGAACTATATTTAAATTACTTACCTTGCTTGTACAATTTCGAGCGGGATGGCATACTCTGGAGTGCAGAAGAATCATAATTTGGTGTCTAAATCAGTAGGCTCACGCATTTACAACTATTCCATATGCTTGGAAAGAAAGGGTATCAATTATTTGCATAAATTTAATATATTGTTCTAAAACTCATTTTGATTAAGAGGTATAGGAGCTTCAGTTCTCCAAAGCTTAAATAATTATGATTTATAATGTACTGATGTACGTGTAGTGCAATTTAGACAATGTAATTTGAGTTTGAATTTATTTTCAATCCTACAAAATCCTTCTTTTTATTCTGCAGCTACTCATGTGCACATCATTCTTGCATGCTGCTTTCTGCACAATTTTACTAGGTTACATATGAGTGAAGATCCAGCAGAGATGAGTCCTTTTGAAGATGAGGATATGCCAATTGAGGAAGATACACCATTACCAGAATTTGTTGATCGTGTTGAGACAAGTAATGAATGAAGTCAATGCAGAGAGGATTTAGCTAACAACATGTTTGATGACTGGAGAATAAACCATTAAATTGTATACTCGTATATTTGGATGGC
>JANTPM010000002.1:39449748-39472176 GCA_025434745.1 Erythroxylum divaricatum | reverse complement strand
CCGAATAACCCAATGGATTTGGATATGGGTAGTAAATCGTAAAAACCGATGGATATGGATATGGATATGGGTTGAGTAATAAAAAATGGATATGGATATGGGTTGAGTAAAACCCGAACCGAACCCTACCCATTGCCATCTCTACTCACACATCATTGTCTCGTAACTTCTTCCCCTCATTAGATGCATAAATTGAAGTTCCAGAGAAGAACATGTCTTGACATGTGAACATGTCTCATCTTGTGTCTATCTTCATAAAGGAATAAAAATATCAATGGTCTTAGACATATACTTGTCCCAACACATGTTGAATTTCGTAAAGTTATTAGGATATATAGTCTCAAGCTCTGGTGTGTCTTAAACCATATGTAACTTCACCAAGTTATAAAGAGTTCCAAGGTCTCAAACACTAGCATATCCTATATCGAACCCATTAGTGTTAAAAGGTCCATAACCAACACATCGTAGTCTACAATCATATCTTAAGTCGTGGCCACACAAAATCCTAGTTTTTTATCCTGTATCTAAGACATATTTCTTTTTAGTACTGAGGATTTCTTTTACATCTTTCTTTATTAATAATCGTTAGTTTTTTTCCTTCTTCTTTCATTGTGGCATTGAAATAATTAAAGAATTTGGTACTTGATTCTTTATAATCAATGGTTAATATATATTTATACATTTTTTTAAGTTACTTGGGTTTGTTCAAACTTGTTTATGGGTTCTCTAAGTTATATTCCTAGGTGGAATCATATTAGGGGGCTAAATAGAGTGACACAATGTAAATTGCTTAATGGAAATTTATAAGAAAACCTTATGAGTAAACACAATAACACCTTATAATATTAAAAATAGTTTCATAAAATTATTCTGGAATATGGCACATAATGATATTAAATAAGAGACACTAATAAAGGCAATAATAAAATTATTTTAATGTCTTCAAGCTAGGAGCCTTGCAGTCTTGAGTTTCTAGCCTATACCAAAATAACTAACTACACAAAATAAGATATGTATATTAAATATGATAACATTAAAATAAATTTAATATTAATAACATGAGAGATAAGGAAAGAAAAATAATTATGATTTATAGTGGTTTGATCCTCCTTGACCTATATACATTCTCTAAGATCGCTTGAGAATTGTTAATTTATTATAACTCTTTGTCGATGAAAGAAAGGAAAAAAACCACTACAAACTTGTCTTTTTTAAAGGCTAAAGATAAATATTACAATATTTTAGGTGTTTATAACTCTTTCTACCACACATTTAAGTATCATAATAACACATGTTATGTTATAAAAAAATCACAAGACTTATTACAATAATATTTTCCCTATAGAAAACAAATAACATAATTTTTACACAACTTTAATTCCCTTGTATCACTTGTAATCTTTGTTTCTTCTTATTTCTTTTAACTACAACAAAAACAAACTTTTAAATCCATTTTTATGACGGTTTGAAAATCGTCGCTAAAAATTAACTTTTGACAACGATTTTGATATTTGTCACCAAAAGTTCAGTTTTTTGAAATGTTTTATCAAATCATCTCTAAAGAAATATATTTTGTGACAATTTGAAGATTTGGTTGCAAAATGTCGAATAATGATTTTGTCACCAATTGTCAAACATTTGGCGATAGTTTCTAAATGTCGTCAAATGTTTGAACATTTTTTAAAATTAAACGTTTTCATTCCATTTTAAATCTTCATTTTTTTACTTATACTATTGTCTTCCTCTATGTTTAAACAAAAACCAACTCCATCTTTTTTCTTTTTCTTCTACCGTCATCTTCCTCTACTTTTTATGTTATCTCCTTGTGTCTACCATCGTCATCGTGCTCTTCCATCACTCCCTATCTTCGTTTTCATCGGTTGAGGTATGTATTTCATCCTTTGCACTCTAGTTTTTCTTTTAATGGTTATGATGTTGGATTTGGGTGTTGCTTTCTACTAGGTTTTGTTGGCATACCAACCTCCAAAAAGACCAACCTACAAGCTTTGTCTCTCAGTCATTTTATAGGTTTGGATTTTTGGATTTTGGGTTTCTAGGATTTGGATTTGGTAAATTTGTGACTTTTAGAGCTTTGATGGCATTGATTTCTGGGGATAGGGTCGGTGATTTATTTCAAATCCGAATTTGTGATTTTTGGAGCTAATAGTTGATATGGCAATTGAAAAGAGAAACAAGGTTTGAACTTTATGTGTTAATTTGGATTTAGTTTGAAGAA
The DNA here is from genome assembly GCA_025434745.1 of Erythroxylum divaricatum. Taxonomy (NCBI): domain Eukaryota; kingdom Viridiplantae; phylum Streptophyta; class Magnoliopsida; order Malpighiales; family Erythroxylaceae; genus Erythroxylum; species Erythroxylum divaricatum. The sequence goes on along the minus strand of JANTPM010000002.1, from coordinate 39,469,940 downwards.
AACATGCATAAACTAGCCCAGAATTGCTTAATGAGTAAGAGGTTGCTGTTGTTCATCAATCGATCATGAAGACCCTTCAACAAAATCTTTAAGCTTGTCTCTTGACATGGACATTAAGGTGTTTGTAGGAAGAAAATTCTTGGTTATTTTTTAAAAAAGTTTGAAAAGGTCGGGACTATCTAGCTAGCTAGTTGGAGAAATAAAAGAGAGATATGGAAGAGCGGTGAAGTAGTGTAGAGGTGAGAAAGTTGAAAATCACATATGGTGGGTCTAAAGAGGAGTCATGACCTTATGTTTTAGGTTGGGTGGTAGGTTCCATTCATAGCTTTGGAAGTTCCCAGATGTTATGTACTAAACTAATAATGGATACAATCGCATAAACTTGCAAGACCAAAATGATAATAACTACTAGCTTAATTTTCCTCAAAACCATCAATCCCTTCGAGCTGATTCTTTGATAGGAAGGTGTTAAGGATGCACATTAACTCGTCTCTTTTTAATGGTGTTTGTTCTTTTTACTTCTTTTCAACATATGTGTTTTTTCTTTTTACTTCTTTTCATTATACATTTTTCAAGCAATTTTATGGGTCTATAACCAAATCCGACTATACCATTCTAAGACTAGGATTCATCATCGTATATTATTGCAACTCTATGTTCCTATTTACTGCAGAATTTCCCTTTTCAGTACCTAGATACTTATCTTGTTTCAACATGCGCTAATAACATTCTCTTGATAGACTCATTTTGGTGAAATCCTAAGTTTGACTTCCACGTGCACATGATGTGTGCCCTTGAATCCGATTTCAAAAAGGTTGTAGGAATAACAGAAAAGTTGATGACATGATTCTATGTCTAAGGCTATGCAGGATGGAATGCATATTTGTACATCGCATTCATTCCCTTCATTGTAAGTTATTCGGTGTCAAGAACTCTTCTACATTGTTTTTGTTTTTCATTTTTTGAAGTTGTTTCTATAGTAAAAATATGTTTAAAGTGTATTTGTAACAATTAATTGTCTCTATTCCTACTTGTAGTTCATATAAATATGAGGCTTGTTTCCATATATTTATCAACAATGATTTTTGTTAAAGCACTTTCATTGCGTGATAAATCTCAATCATTAAAAACCTTGCTAAATGAAAAGTTTCCATTTTCCTTGTTTTTGTTGGTTGTTTTGGTCAGATTTTTATCAGTGGTAGAACAAAATCATAGGTTTCAGTTTATTTAGTCGTGACTGCATAATGCAGAAAATGAGAGAGTGGATATGAATGGACACTTTTAGTTTTTATCAGGATTAGTTAGAATTAAAGTTGAAATCCTCTATTTTCTATATTATCATCAAAACACTAACAAATTTACTTGTGTTGCATAAGTCTCCTTTCTTGTTGTTATAATTTCAAACGCTACTTCTTATTATACAACTCTTCTACATGATTTTGTTTTTCTAAACTTTTTGTCTACATTTGCAACCAAAATACGGTGGTTTTAGTTTCATTTAATTGTTCAATGGAACTATATATGGGATGCTCATAGTTAGACACAAAATTTTTTATTCACTATATTAGTAATTACTTACACCACAATTTATGGATCTTCAAAAATAAATTATTTGATATTTCTAAATTTTTGTTTTTTGTTATTATCTTAGGGATAGATCGCATATATATATTCTAACTGTTTGTCTCTTTTGTTATGGTCATGTTCTGTAAAATTTACAAACTGTCTTCTTTATGTAGGTATATGAGCAAAAACACTTAACAGAGATATGCTCTAAAGAGTTGGTGGAGATCAAATCTCTAGAGGTTCTAATAATTTATCATTCTTATATGATGGCTGAGCTATGAAATTGTTCTCATCAACATTGGACAAACTTACCTAGTCGTCTTAGTTACGTTGTAATTTTTTTTAGTAATTTCAGCATTTATAATTTGTAAACTAATCTCTGTATTTATTATTTTATAAGAATTGTTAAGGCTCTAATTAAAATATTATATGCAAATTTTTTTAATTGGTATAATTTCATAATATTACTTTTTATATACAATATGTCAAATTATCATAATAAATTAACAATAAAAATCTAAATATTATATACAACAATATATATTAAAAATGTGACAAATTATTGTAATTAACATGGCATAACAGTTTGTTAAAATGTATATTAAATATTTGACTATATTTTATAAAACGTAGCTAAAATCATTTGGTTACATTTTCAAAAATATAGGTATAACTTTTTGACTACTTTTTAAAAAATATAGCTAAAAGTTTTTAGCTACGTTTTTTAAAACGTAGCTAATAACCTTAGCTATGAAAACTAAATGTAGCCAAAATGTATTGGCGAAGATTCTCAAAATGTCGCTAATAGTTTTTTGCTACGAAAATAAAGCGTAGGAAAAAAACTATTAGTGATAATTAGCAAAAAGCGTCGCCTATAATGTTCATCTATGGGGGTTCAACAATGTTTTTGGTGATGAATATAAATCATCGCTAATGACTATTAGTAACGATTTTTGAACTTTTAGTGACGATTTTTTTCGTAGCCAAATTTGATTTTTGTTGCTGTGAAGTCTTTTGCTTCAAGAGAGTTTCTTGTTCGTCATTAGTGACGATTTTTGGACTTTTAGTGAAGATTTTTTTTGTAGCCAAATTTGATTTTTGTTATTGTGAAGTCTTTTGCTTCAAGAGAGTTTCTTGGTCCTCATTAGCAACGATTTTTGGACTTTTAGTGACGATTTTTTTTGTAGCCAAATTTGATTTTTATTTTTGTGAAGTCTTTTGCTTCGAGAGAGTTTCTTGTTCCTAACCTTCTAGCTATTCCTAGGGTTAATCATTTCTATATTGGAAAATATGTGTTTAATTTATCAATTTAGTTCAGTCAATCGATTTACGATCTATAAATGATAGCAACATATATCTATTCATGGTACAGTCAATCGAACAAAATATTCATTTGAAGATTATTCTTTGATCTTTCACATGCTTTTTGTTGATCCCTTACCTTAGTATCTTCTTAACTTCTTCCCAGGCATATAAATACGTTTTAGAATCCTTCAAATAAACTCTCAAGATTTTTAAAACTCCTAAGAAAATCAAATAACATTACAATCTCCAAGTCTTATTTAAACTTCAAATCTTTAAATTTGTTCTTCTTTCACAAGAACAATATCATGCATGTTAAGGCATATCTTTTTATAAAATTATGGTATTCATCACACTCAAAACAAAATGATTAGTAGCTTAACGTTTTGAAGTTATCAATAATATTTTTATATAACTCTAACATATGTATAAATTAATATGTAAGATAAGTTTGAAGTCAAATTCACTTCTTTAAATATATATTAGAAAGTTTTAACTTCTGTATTATAATTCTACATACAGTTATATTAAATAAATATCAAGAAGACTAATTTAAATTTTTATCAGCTTATATTATTTTTTATTGAAATAATCGTAAAAATTTTGAATTTATCTATCAAAATGAAAATATTGAATGATAAATAAAGTTTTAACTAGAAGATTTTAAATAAGACTCATGCCTCTTAATTAAATAAAATATTAGAAAATAATAAATCTATTAATTGTAATTGATCATGAGAATAAATAAATTATTTTACTAATTTATATCAATTATCCCTGTTAAAATATGGAGGAAGTAATTATTTTCCGTAAATAATTTTAATCTCATGTTAGTTAACAAAAAACAAAATACTCGTAACATTCTAACGTCCTGGTACGTTATGTTACCCTTATTAACCAATAAAATTGGGTCTGTATTTTCAAGGTAAATCAGTATTATGACTTCAAACGAGCGTAAACTATCTTTTCCTTAAATTTCCAAAGCTACTATGCTTTAAAGTTTTTCCTTAAATTTCCATTCGTTATTAATTTGAGGTATCACGTTCTTCTCATCTAACTTATAGGAGGTTTATATCCAATTTTGAAGATTTAGTCTCAGTCAAAATATTTACACATATATCCGGATTATGAAACATCATGTCACTGAACATTTTCTGGGGATGAAACTTGTCAAGGTCTTCATTTCCTGACCAGCGAATCAATTACAGGACGAAGTAACTTAAACACATTGTAGTAAGTCTTCTCTGTTGGATGTATTGAATCCCAAAATACAAACTTTGATGCATCTGGGCACACGTATGAATGTAGATTGCACAAGAGCCCTGCTTCTAAATAACCGGTTCCACAGCAGCCGATATTCACAACATCAAAGGCTTCGAAAGGAGGAAACCAAAAGAGGACACACGATATATTAAAGGTTTGTGACGTTGTGTTAAATTTTCAATAATAGAATTGAATGCATCCAGTTTGTACTTACCAGAGCTTCCCTGCCCTTGGATCATATTGGTCAATGCACCGTATGCATCGTTTATGTAGATCCTAGAACCGCGATTCGCTAGTCGATTTTGCAGTTGAGCCACATCTTTTTGGAGCATTAGATTAAACTCTCTTGCTACTGATGAGTAATAATCAAGACAATTACGTCCATAGATGGCATTGTGATTGTTAGAGTAAAGGGTGATAACGACTGGCAGGCAACCCATGGGAGGTAGTGAGTTGAAGATGATTCGTCGAGCTCCTTCATCCAACAAATCCTGTATAATTACGCACCGACTCAATGTCTCATTAAACTTTCCTGTCATCTACCAAAATCACAATAAGGAGACAGAGAAACGGCTCCTAACTGTAGCTAGTTGTGTCTAATAAAGAAATATAGCATATGCCCTAATAAGGAAAAGCTATATATCAACGTTTATGATTGTGGAAATGGATATTAAAATGGTCTCACACGTTTTCTAATGGAGGTTAGGTTCATGTATATGCTTACCCTTTTCGTGAGAAGGTAATATTTATTCTCATGGACCCCGTTTGTCAGCTTATATTTAATTTCTAGCTACTGCCTAAGAGTCAACAGCTCAGGATGTCCCACATGATAAATAGAAAGTCATGAATGTGTGATACAGCAATCTCCACGTGCAATGTTAGCCATGAGATAGAAACCTACAGGCCGTGGCACAACGTTTCATGGCAATAAGTACAACTATTTCAGGAACCAGGTTATCCTAATACAGGTTCGTTAGTTGCAATTTTACAAGTCTGCTGTATTATAAATATTAACTTTACCACCTAATTAATGAAAGTAAAATCTTTGGGCTTCAATTGCGGTTCTTCCCTTATTTATAGCTGAAACTGGCTTCATGTGTGCAAAAAAAGAGTAACCTTGATATGACTTGATAAAGAAAGGAGCAGCCCGATTTGGTTTTCAGGAACTAAAGAACGGGCATTTTGCGATTAGAGGAAGCATAATCTTTCAGAAGGGCATTAGAATGCGCAATTTTCTGGTTTAAATTCAAGTTGATCTGGAGTAGAATCAAATTACCTGCAGGACTTGTGTTGCTTTCTGCAAGATGAACTGTTGGTAAGCTGAGACGGAGTATGTTTTCCGTCTAATTGGCAAAGTAAAGTAATTGACAACAAAGTCATTAGTTCCAGCACTAATGATAAAGATGGCTCTGTTGATATGATCTTCAGTTCCTCTCTTCCCAAGAACGGTTTGGAGCTTTTTCTTGTATTCTCTAAAATATTCCAGCTGCTTTGATATAGGAATTACATTCTGCCGCCATTGGTGAAAGCAGAACCCGTTAGAGAGGATGAGAATCTAAATCCATCCATATGTAGAGTAAAAGGTAAGGAAAAAAATTGTTGAGAAATTCTGCAGAAAGCTATTTGATCATAAAATCGCATTAACCTTACTCTTATTATTACAAATGCTTTATTCAGAATCCCGGAGGGAAAAAAAGATGTGTAACAAATACTATAGCTATGTCATTTTGTAGTTTATTCATGAAATTATTGAACGTTTTCAGAAGTAATCATGAATTATACAAGTTGCTTTGCCATTATCTAAAGCAACTTGTATCACGTTTATGCAACCGTTTAAAATTTGGGGTTAGAATTTTGTCTTTTGCAAAGAACATATTCAGTTTGAGTGGAGATTAATTTATGTGTGAATATCTTAAAGATGTCTTCCTATAATTGAGACCCTCCTAAAATGCTTTGTAAATAAAAAAAAAGCAACTTATATTACCCGAGAACATAAATAATATTATGCGACTTTATATCACCATCTTATTACTAGACTTATTTACAATAAGGTATCTATTTAAAAAGAACTCTTTGATAACACATGCATGTGGTGATAATGTAAGCAGACCGCTAGGTGATTGGGGATCAGATCTCTGATTATGACGTTCATGAAGGGAACAGAGTGACTGAATGTCAGATGGTAGACATCACAATATGTCATATAATTTGGCAATGTGACACCGTTGAACTGTCATTCATTTGATTATTCTTTCTTCTCACGTAGACTGACATATGCACACAGAGAAAGAGACATACACTTATTTTTGGCGTGAGAGGATCGAATCCACTGCCCGCTGACGCAAAACTGACTCCCGTCATAAGCTCCTCCATGCTTAAGCGCGGGTCCAAATATGGGGGCACGTAGTCTTTCAAACCAACATATGAAGCTGTGCCAATTTAACCAACATACGTTGATTAAACATTCCCATTAATTTAATTACTCACTCATTATAACTTATTATAACCAATCAAGCTTTACCTATGAAGTCAGTTGTCAGGCGTCCATTGCTGAACCTTCCGGTAGCGACATGATCAACCAAATCTTTTCCATATGGTGGAAAATTGCCCCGAAAGATAGTTGGTACAAAGTTATTGTTTCCAGGATCAACGGTGGAATCTCCGAACACAATAACAGCTGTGGCAGAATTATTCCTAGCCCACTGGGAAGATAGAGCTTGAGCATTGCCATGGAAGAGAAACAAATAAATTAGTGGTACCAAGTGAAAATGGAGAACCGATCCCATTACAGCTCTTATCTCTCTCTCAGATGTTCTGATTGGTTTTCTGGGATAGAACATGACACATTATATATATATATATTGCACTCTGTAATGATGTAGTTGCGTCTCATCTACCAGTTTGAAATGGGGGCAGGACCAAAAAGCCCATTGTTGGCTCTCACACTAGTCTATTTTCCAGTGTTTTCGGTGGTAGTCGCTCTGGCTTTGGGAAACCAAACCTTGCCTCTGACTGGACAAACTTCTAAACTACCTCCTATAAATAAATGCATTGCTGGAAATTTATGATGGCCGTTGGCACTAGTCAGCTAGTTGGGTACCAGAAAGGTCTAAAATCTTGTTTTGGAAGGACAAGACATTACAACAAAACAGAATATTAACTACGTTTTTTTAGCGATGAATTGAAAATTGTCGCCAAATGTAGACTTTTTCACTGATACGGGGAATTTAGAGTACAAGAAGAAGAAGATATTAAGAGGAAGAAGAAGGATACTGTAGATAATACTTTCTTGCCTTTTATTCAAGTCTTGTATGGTTTATATAGACCAACACAAGTAGTGGAAAACCCCCACTTACACAACGTGAACAACAACGTGGAACAGAAAAGATGTGGATATACCCACTAACAAAGGGAATCAACAAAACAGGGGAAAAAAACAGCAACACTCCTACTATTAAGCAACTACTATTGTTGGCAAGAAATCTGGTACCGAATCAGCCACAAAGTAACCGTATCAGCCCTTCCCCCTTGCACCTTCCTTGTCCTCAAGGAAAAATGACGGATGTGTGTGTTGCAGACGACGAAGATTTTCCCAAGTAGCGTCTGCGTCAGAGGTTCCTTGCCACTTTACCAAAACCTCATGAATAGGGCGATACTTTCCTTTTTGAACCACTCGTTGGTCTAGAATTTTTTCAGGAACTGGGAGGATGATAGATTCATCAATAATTGGAGGTAGAATCGGCTGAGGAAGAGGACGATCACCCAGGTGTTTGCGCAATAAACTGACGTGGAATACGTCATGAATTCTTGCTCCTTCTGGAAGACGAAGTCTATAGGCCACTGGTCCTATCTTCTCAATGATTTCAAAGGGTCCAAAAAATCGTGGAGACAACTTCAAAGAGCTTCGGAACACCACAGTATTTTGACGATAAGGCTGCAATTTCAAATATACGAGATCCCCTACCTAAAATTGCACTTCTCTTCGTCGCTTGTTTGCTTGATTCTTCATGCGTTCCTGGGCAAGCTGCAAGTTCCTCTGTAAATCTTTCAATATCACGGTTCTATCTCTCAAGTACTCATCTACAGCCGCAACTTGAGTGGTTCCAGGAATATGAGGAATTATGGCAGGAGGAGGCCTTCCATATACAGCTTCAAAGGGCGATATTCCAGTAGATGAATGCTTGCTGGTGTTGTAACTTAGTTCTGCCCATGCTAACCATTCTACCCATCTCCGAGGTTGCTCCCCTGTAAAGCACCTCAAATATTGCTCCAATATTCGATTAATGACTTCTGTTTGTCCGTCCGATTGAGGGTGATAGCTAGAACTCATATTGAGTTCAGTTCCCTGCAACTTAAATAATTGCGACCAAAAAGTACTAATAAACACTTTGTCTCGATCACTTACAATGGATTTAGGCATACCATGAAGTTTAATGATGTTGGAAGTAAACTCATTGGCCACGCTAACTGCAGTAAAGGGGTGTTTGAGCGGAACAAAATGACAATATTTGGATAATCGGTCGACTACAACCATGACAACGGTGTATCCTTTTGAAGATGGCAACCCTTCGACGAAATCGATTGATATTTCTGACCAAATGGATGTTGGAATTGGAAGAGGTTGGAGTAATCCTGCTGGTTTCATTGTCTCATATTTATTTCTTTGACAAATATTGCAACTTTTGATATAGCTTTTGAGAGATTTCTGAAGCCCAGGCCATGTAAATGTCTCTTTTATTCGAGCAAAAGTTTTATGATATCCAAAATGTCCACCCAGAGGTGAATCATGACAATCACGATAAATAATTGGAATCAAAGAACTCTTAGGACTCAAATAAATTTTATCTTTAAAAAACCATACCCCTTGTTTTTGTTGATAAGGACTATTGGTGCTAGATTTTGATTGATCCTCCAAATGAGAATACAACTATGTCTCTGCCACTTCTTTCTGCAACTGACTCCACCAATTCTCTGCAGACAAAGCTCCACATGAAACAAAAAATGCTTCAACTCGAGATAAAGCATCTGCACCTTGATTATCTTTTCCTTTCCGATACTCAATCCTGTAGTCATATCCCATTAATTTTGGTAACCATCGTGTTTGCGCTGGAGTCTTGATTCGCTGCTCTATCAAAAATTTAAGACTCCTTTGATCCGTTCTTACAACGAAAGGACGTCCGAGGAGATAAGGTCGCCATTTCTTGATTGCTTTAACGATCGCCAACATTTCCTTTTCATATGTGGACATGCTCAGAGATGACCCCTTCAAGGCTTCACTAAAGTAAGCGATAGGCCTCTGATTTTGTGATAGAATGGCTCCAATCCCATGGCCACTTGCATCGCTTTCTACCACAAACTCCTGGGAAAAATCAGGTAAAGCTAATACAGGAGAAGTGGACAATACCTCTTTGAGTTTAACAAAGGCTTCTGTTGCTTCTTGGTTCCAAGAGAATCCTTCTTTCGTCAACAGTTTGGTGAGAGGAGCAGCAATGCTTCCAAAGTTTCTGATGAATTTTCTGTAGTAACCTGCTAATCCCAAAAAACTACGAACTCCTTTTTGATTAGTTGGTTGGGGCCATTCACGCACAACTGCTATCTTTTGTGGGTCTACCATAACACCAGTTTTGGAAATTATGTGGCCAAGGTATTCAACTTTTGTGAATCCAAAAGTACACTTGCTCCTTTTTGCATATAGCTTATGATCTTTAAGGATTTGAAAGACCGTGGTTAAGTGATTGAGGTGGTCCTGCCAATTCCTGCTATACACGAGAATATCATCAAAAAAACACTAAAATAAATTTGCACAAGTGAGGTCGGAATATCTCATTCATCAATGCTTGAAAAGTGGCTGGGGCGTTGGTTAGTCCGAATGGCATAACTACAAACTCGCAGTGGCCATCATGAGTCCGAAAGGCCGTTTTGTGTATGTCTTTACTATTGACTCTTATTTGGTGGTAGCCGGATCGAAGATCGAGCTTGGAATAGAAAGTGGAACCATGTAACTCGTCTAGAAGCTCATCAATTACTGGTATGGGGAACTTGTCTTTCACCGTGATTTCATTCAAAGACCTGTAATCAATACAAAATCTCCAACTCCCATCCGCCTTCTTGACTAATAAGACTGGTGAGGAAAAAGGACTCTTACTCGGCCTAATTAATCCAGATGCTAGCAGCTCTTTCACTTGTTTCTCTATTTCCGTCTTCTGGTAATATGGATATCTGTAGGGTCGAACACTAACAGCTGGTTTATCAGGAAGAAGCGGAATTTGATGGTCATGGCTTCGAGGAGGAGGGAGATGCTTTGGCGTTTCAAAGACCACGTCAAATTGATCCAAGATATGTTGAACATCAGAATGTGTGAGTGGAAGATCACCTGCTTCAATGGGCATAAGTTGTAATAAAAAACAATTTCCCTGCATGACGTTGGAATCAAAACATTGTAATGGCTTCATGTCTCCTTGTTTGATTCCTTGAAACCTGTGGACATTGTCAGTAGTTTTAATAGTCATAGTGAGATTTTTGTAATCAGTTTCTATCGGTCCAAGGGTGGCAAGCCATTGAACTCCCAAGACTATCGGGAAGGCAGCTATAGGGAGGATATAAAAATCAGCTTGTGTATTAAATCCTTGAATTGCAAGCGATACATTCAAGCATCTTCCTGTGCAAGAAATTGTCGATTTGTTGGCCACAGTGACTTGGAATTGAGGCCAATGAGTTATTGGAAGGCCAAAGTTCTCAACCAACTGCTGGTCCACGAAGTTATGAGTGCTGCCACCATCGATTAGAATCGCCACGTCTCGTCCCTTGAGTTCACCTTGCAGCCGTATAGTTTGTGGGTGGCTAGCTCCAGAGATTGCATGTAGTGAAATTTCTGGTAGGTCCTCAATAGCTGTTATTGCTTCCTCTCCATCTTCAAGAGCGTCTGTGATGGCAAATAGTTGTGGTTTCTGGCAGCGATGTCCTAGAATATATTTCTCATCACAATAGTAGCATAAGCCTTTGTCGCGACGTTCCTTGGCTTCTTAATTGGAGATGCGCCGCACTTGAGGAATGGGGCTTGTTGGTTTTGTTGCAGGAGCAGGTCCGAGGATGCCTGTCGATTTGTTTGTCCAAGCTGGTTTCGCAACTGATACCGTCTTCTTTTGTAAAATATTTCTCTCCTCGATTAATTTGGCAACTCCAATTGCATCAGTTAGGTTGCGCGGTTGTTTGATTTTTGTATCCAATCTAATGTCGTCTTTCAACCCTGCAATAAAACAACCAGCCAAGTGTTTTTGGAGTAAATTTTCAATACGATGAGAAAGTTTCTCAAATTCATCTTGATAAGCTGTAACTGTGGACGTTTGTTTAAGGCGAGAAATTGCTTCTGATGGATCCTCATAGTCAGTAGGACCAAATCTCAACAACAATGCCTTCGTGAATTCATCCCACGTGACTGGCCCTTGATATTTATCATACCATCGATGCCACTGGAGAGCAATACCTTCCAAATGGAAAGAAGCTAGTTCCACTTGGTGATCTAATATGATGCCATGAAATTTGAAATACCTTTCAGCTTTAAATATCCATCCATGGGCGTCTGTTCCGTCAAACTCTGGAAAGCGAAGCTTAAGGACATTGGGATTGTTGGTGTGTGAGTTGTTGTTGGCATTACCAGAGGAAGACGATTTATGACCAAAGGGATTCTCATCCTCATGAACGTTGTGAGAATTTTGGTGGGATAGTTCCAATGTTTGAACCTTTGAAAGGATAGTTTGCATGGTGGAATGGATTTAGTCGAACATGGACTCATGTCTTCCAAGAATGTCCTGAACCTCATTGCGAAACTCCGCGTTGGTCTGTTGCCGTGTCCCCATCGGAAAGAAACCTGGCTCTGATACCACTGATATGGGGAATTTAGAGTACAAGAAGAAGAAGATATTAAGAGGAAGAAGAAGGATACTGTAGATAATATTTTCTTCCTTTTATTAAAGTCTTGTATGGTTTATATAGACCAACACAAGTAGTGGAAACCCCCACTTACACAACGTGAACAATAACGTGGAACAGAAAAGATGTGGATATACCCACTAACAACGGGAATCAACAAAACAGGGGAAAAAACAGCAACACTCCTACTATTAAGCAACTACTATTGTTGGCAAGAAATCTAGTATCGAATCAGCCACAAAGTAACCGTATCAACTTTTGGTTTCAAATTTAGCAACGTTTAATAAATCATCGAAAAAGAGGATTATTTGGCAACGATTTTCAAGAGTTATTGTTAAGTGGCTAATTTTGCAATGGTTTACTCATATCATCGCCAAAGATCGACCCTTTGGTGACGACAACATAAAATGTCAGTAAACGTTCTAACTTTTTGTGATGAAATGTTTAATTCGTTGTCAAATGTGGACTTTTTGTTACTAAACATTTAAATCGTCGCAAAAAGTGTAGATCAAAGAATTATGTATTAATAATGTTAATTTTTTGATGATAAGAGTACTTAAAAATCGTAAAGTTAATTATAATTGACATTTATATATAATTTTTTCGTATTTTTTACTAATGTTTTCTTTTCAAATTTGTTTAAATATATAGTTAATGCATAAAAAATTTATAAATTTTTTTTGGAGATTAAAAGCTAAACATACCTAAAATTTAGCATATTAATAAGATTAAAATTTAATAAATTTAAGCTGAATATCATTCTTAATCATTAATATTTTTTATCAATAAAAAAATCTACATAAAAAATTGAAAATTGTACGCAATATAATATAATGATATATGCAGCTAAGTAGCAAAAGATTGTAATTAGAAATTTAACAATTATTACATACATTGAACAACAAGAACAAGAACAACAATATTAACAAATAGTATGAATCCCATTGATACACGTAGTCTGTCAGATCCAATAGTACACAACCTCACCCCTAATTAATAAAGAGTTTGTATCTAAAATTCTTACAGACATAAAAAAAAATAAAGTTTCACGCTTATTTCTTCGAAAAGGAAATGAAATGATTTTTTTTAGATTAAATAATTGACATGAGAGTCATTGAAGGTAAATGAGTTTGATATGTTTACATTCCCAATAAAGGTCCTTGCCTGTTTGAAGGAATCCTAATAGGTCACACATAAGAGATCCGAAGGATGAATAAAATGGTTTTGAATGGTGATTCAAGATACGAGAGAGTATTTCAGGATTGTATCATGATGTGATCGTGGTAGAAAACGTTACATGCAATGGATTAGAAACAATTGTTATTAGCTGCCAATTTAGTCATTAACTTTCCAAAACTTCCATTAATGCATGTTATTCGTAGTCATTAGTTTCCATAACTTCCATTAATGCATGTTATTTATGACCATTAATTATCCATAACTTCCCATTAATGATGGGGGTTATGGGAGGCCAAAGAAGACAGAAAATAATCATCATTCTCATGCATCTTGTGTAAGACACAAGAGAAAGGAAGGTTCTTTTTTACACACACACTATTTTTCTCTCTATAACTCTCACAAGAGTTCTTATCTTTGCTAGTAAAAAAGAAAGAATTCATCTCCTAGTGAAGTTTCATCCGTCTATCTTTATGTAGACTTTCATTAGAGATGGTCTATATTATCATTATGATTTACGGTAGCCCAATGCGAAGAAGATTAAAGAAAGAAGAAGATCGTCAGAAAGGTATGTAAACATCTTACAATTCATATTTTTGTTTTCTATATCTATATGCATGAGTAGATCTAATTTTTGAGGTTCTGTTTTATTTTCCACTACTTATATTTGATATATATTATGCATGAGATGCACGATTGAAACCTTACAATATTACCACCTTTCAATTTCATCATAGTTCTCTTGAAGATTGGAGTAAGCTTTACACAATATATAGTATATATAATCAAACATTCATCTAATACCTTACTATGATGCAAATAAGATACAAATAATTAAAGAAGAGAGATATTTTAGATGATACTAAAAATCTTGAAGAAGAATATCGGCCATGGAAGGAAAACGGTGATTAGTGTATGATGATAAAATATATGCATAGATTTTTTATACACTTGGTAGAATTTTCCCTCATTCTCCTAAGAACTCATTTCTGCCATTAGAAACGAATTGCCACATCAACATGTCTCGACGAATTTATGTTAACAATTTAATTTTGAAAATTCAATTTATCATAAAATTACTATGTTAAATAAAATTTGTTTGGTAATCAAATTCGACAAATGAATTGTTGGTTTAAAGAATTGATGCATAGGATACTTTTTGCCTTCCATGTCAATATGAGTTAGTTTGTCGATGATAAGTCAAAGTACTACATTTCAGTAGTGGTACATATTTAAATTAAAAGGAATCATATGGTAAATATTTTACATAAACATCTATTGCAAATTGTGCCTTGAATCTCTAACAGGCCTTTCATCAAATAGTTAAGAGGGTTTCCTTAAACAATAACTAGAGGTTGGGAAAAAAAATGGTCTACCTATCTTCATCCAATACAGAAACATAATTCACCATCTTCCAAACACAAACAGAAAGGGAAATCCATACACCAATTGCAGAACATAAAGCCCACATTAACTTTGGGATGTAGTACAAAAATATAGCATAATAGGGTGGCGTGGCTTTGTTCTTGGTAACAGAAAAGAAGAATTATACGTACCAACATAGCACACGATACTTCGTCGACAATGAGGACCACAAGACGGGAGACAATCACAAAAGATGAGATGACACTTCTATAACCGATTATGAAGAGAATATACAATGACTAACATGATGTCATTTTCGATTAAGTCGAAAAAAATAAACCATTTGGTGAGGATTCAAAAACCCATCATTAATGTCTTTGCAACTACCATTTAGGTTCACCTTTGTCTAACATAATTATATATATTACCATATATGATTACAATTTACATTTCGTATCTTAATTATATGTTAAGATACATAATTTTTATATAATAAATAGATAATCATTATTAAATAGAGTAATATATATTACGTAAGTAAGACATGAGAAAATTTATAAGTTATGTAATAATTCATAAATCATTAAACTAGTTATAATTATTATCTCTTCATTCAAATAACATTATATTAATTATCATACATGATAATAATAATAACAATAGCAATTTAATTAAAATAATAGATGGGACTTTCGGCTACCATTTCATTATATTGATGACGAATCACAATTTAATATTAATAAGATCAAAATATCATAAATTTAAATTAATTATTTTTTTAATCATTAAAATTTATTAACAATAATACAATGATTGCATAAGTGTATAAATAAATTTAGTGAAAAATGTCATTCATATTTTTATTAATTTATTTAATATATATGATTTCATAAATTAATGTGGTATCATAAATCTGTATTTATTATATATAATTTCTATAGTAATTATGTTTATTCCATATTTAAAAATTTAACAAAATGTGAAAATCTATTAAAAAAAAGTTTAGTATTAGTAACGATTTCTAAATTGGAAGCCAAATATACAACTACCAATTTAATTTTATTAACAATGATTGTAACTATAAAACTAAATTCCTTTATCAACAAATGTAATTGAAGATATTTATAAAACGAAACAACATTTTATATATGAATGCATATTATATTTATTTATAACAACATTTTATATATGAATGCCTATTATATTTAGTTATACTTTTTGTTTTCAAATTTTAATATATATGATATGAAAATTTGATGTGGTCTAATAAAACTCTGTTTATTATGTGTAAATTGCTTACAATTTTATAGATATTTTAATTTTCAAAAATATCAAAACTGTAAATATTAAAATTTTAATTATTGGCGACGAAAAGCAAAATCGTTGCTCATCGTGAAACATTTGGCAAAAAATTTAAGAATTCGTCACTAATGGGTACAAACATTAAAAAATTAAAGGAAAACGACGTTGTAGTTTTAACGATAGAAGACATCATTCTTTTAACGACAGACGACGTCATTTTTGTAACATTATAATTAGACCCCATCCCCACTCGCTATATATTTGGCGATGTTTTTGAAAAGTATCGTCAAATGTTGTGTTGTTTAAAAAAATGGAAGCAATGTTGTATAAGAGTTTGTGTTACTAACATAGACACCCCCACCCCCAATTTTTTCACACTCTCCCACGTGCATATCTTCTTCATTTTCTCCCGATTGCATGACCTTTTGTCTTCTAGTTTTTATATGTTTCTGTTTTCTATTATCGTCGTCGTTGTGATTGTCTGTCGAGGTAAATAATGGGTCCTTTTTTATATGGATTGTTTTGTGTTTCCTTTCACTTGTTTTAAAGGGTATGTGAATGGTCAATTTTTTGGTGATACTTTGAATTGTTTGCATATAAATGGAGTGTTAATTTAAATGGGTTGTATTTGTATGTGTGAAGAAATGGAGTTTTCTGTAATTAATAAATTAGAGAATAAGGGAAAAATAAAATTAAGAAATTGGATGAAATTTTATGTAATTAATCCTAAAACATATAATATTATTGATTGATAATATATCGACTAGTTTTATATGATGATATAATAATTTTTATTTATCATTTATTAATGGAGGTAATGTTGAAATAGTTGTGTTAATTTTTAAGAAACAAAAAGAAACCAATAATTGAAGTTATGTTCTTTTATGAATTCATCATCAAAACATGTCCATTAGTCTAACATATATTGGAAGTTTACTTTTATTACATAAAAATAATTAGTTATTGTTAATGCAATAATTATAATAATATTGATAAGTTTTTGTTTACCATATGACGATTCTTATAAATAAGAAAAGATTTAATATCCCAAAACAAAAAAGTTGCATTCTATTGTATGAAACTTTATGACTAAGAAAGGAATATAATAATATCCAAAAACTCAATCCAATTACTGTGGAAAAGAATTTTTTACTCTAGATATAAATAATACTTCTTACTTAATTCATCATTTAGAAAAATATCCAATGAAAAATTAGAATGATATAAGACAATATATGATTGGAACTAAAATCATATTTTAATGGTATTATTGCTTTAAAAAATATCAAATATGATCAAAACAAATTTTTAGGGTAATTAATATGAATTTTTTTATTGTAGGCTTCCTTTTACATTTATTGAATTGCCTATATTTCAATATATGATGAGCCGTATTTATTACTCAGCATATCAACTAATTAGAAAGGTTATTTGTAAGTGTGATGCAATATGTTATTAATTAAGAAAAAGAATTAGTACAGAAAGTGTTGATTAAATTTCTTAATTATATTTACTTGATTTTGATAATTGGAAGAATGAAGTATCAAAGGGTGAATACACATGCATGACTATTCATTTTATTGATAATAAGTGAAATTTGTAGGAAAGGATAATTATTTTTAAGTCGTTTAAACTTCCTTTTGATAGATTATTACTTGTGAATGAAATAGATGTTTAGTTGTCTCAAGGGAATGTAGAAAAAAATATCTTACCAATATTAATAAATAATGCTTTCTTACATTGATAATATGGTCAGGCTTTTGAAGTTTCAGCTTCCTATAAGTAGTTCATTATTTTTCAATACGTAAAATTTTAAAGTTAGATATTCTTGTCATATTCTAAATCTTATTATGCAAGTAATACTATAAACGATTCATGATTCTATTGCTAAAATTTGAATAAGTTTAAGAATTTGCATAAGTCTATTCTAAAACTTAAGAAGTTTTTTGACATATATCACCACTGGTTTGTCTATATACAATTAACTGATGAAACAACACTCCTATAGGATATACAACCAATCTATAATTTCATGATGTCAATGGCTTATCAGCTTGTGAGCAACATTAGTTATGAGCTTTATCTTCATTTGAATGTCTTGAGTTTAGGAGATTTAACCCACTCCTAGTATATAATTGAATGAAAAATGATCCAAATCCATAAGGGGCTTATCAGAATACCCTCTACATTTGAATATAGGGTTGTCTTCTGTTCTAAAATGATCAAGTTTAACTAGAATGATCTAGATATCACCAAATTGGACTCATTCCTTATCGAACAACTTGTTTTTTCTTATCCAACAACTTGTTTTTATGTTACTTGTTTTAGTTTGACATTTTTCATTTCTTTTATTTTTCTAGTATTGCTTTGAACTTCTTCATTTCATTCACTCCTCATGTTTTGTTTAACATCTTGTAGTCTTTTTTTATTATAATGTCTTTTGGTTTTCTTGACAAGCTATCCTATCATGGTTATCTTTAGAATGATTGCGATTGCCTTTTTGTTAAAAATGATTGCATGAAACTTAAAAGATCATCATCATAGGAGGTTGCTCATATTGTGTTTCAGAATGTTTTCTTTACGTTTACTTAAAACACAAAAAATATATAAGTTTTATAACTTTTTCAAAACATTTTTATGTTATATGAAAAAGTGCATTATATTACATTGTTTATTGTCTTTCTTGTAGGTCATGTATTGTGTTGATAATCATCTAACTTCATCCATCTTCTTTGTAGTTTGCGATTGTTTGTCTATCAAGGTAAGTCGTCTAACTAAGCAATGTCTACAATGTGATTGGTTTTGTGTTGTTCTTTGCAAATTTTTAAGAATAATTGATGAATTTCTATATTGCAGCTTAATAGTCTAAGTTTTTATGTTTGGGCATTGTTTAAATTGAAACATAAAGGCTTTACTTTTAATGTGATTAATTCAAACTTAGTATTAACATTAGAAGCCAATGTAATGGGAATGAAAATCCTTTGCACAATAAACCTTTAGGATGGTATACAGGCTGGAAACTCAATATGCAACTCCTATGACCTACTACTCTAGGTAAGGATATTAATATATACATGCATCCATTAATTGATGACTTAAACAATCTGTGGGAGGTTGGATTAGAAACTTTTGATGTTGTTCAAGGTGAAACATTTATAATGCATACAATTGTTTTGTGGACTAGAAATGATCTTCTAGCTTATGGAAATTTGTCTGTATAGAGCATTAAAGGGTATATGGCCTATTCTAAGTGTAACTATCAAACTTATTGAATGAGGTTGCAAAGTAAAATATATTATACGAGACATTTTCATTACTTGGAATATGGATATAGATGTTGAAGAAGCAAATTGTTTAATGGCAAAATATAATTGGGTGAAGCTCCTTTGCAATTATTTAGTGACAATATGGTTATGTAGCTATTGCACTTGGGTGACATTATGCCAAGCAAACAGCTAAGTAATAGAAATAAAAAATGAAATATTGTTAAGCTCAATTGGAATTAAAAAAGCCATATTTTCAATTTGCCATATTAGAAGGAATTGTTATTGAGGCATAATCTTAATGTGATGGATATTGAAAAAAAATATTTGTAAGAATATTTTAGGAACTATTATGGTAAATGAAGGAAAACCAAAAGACACAATTAAGGCTAGACTCAACTTGGAAGACATGAATATAATAACAGATTTGCATTTGAAAAGAAGAGATGATTGTCATACATTATTCCACCTACTTGTTACACCACATCATAAAAGAAAAAGTAAGCTTTTAGTCAATTTCTTAAATCAGTCAAGTTTCCTGATGGGTGTAGATCGAATATAGCTCATTGTGTCAATGTTAAAGAGGGAAAAGTATCAGGGTTGAAAAGTTATGATTTTTATGTACTTTTGCAACAATTACTTATTGGTGGAAAACGTGCATGTTTGTCGAAGGATATGTCTGTAACTTTGGGTCATTTAGGTGAGTTTTTAAAGTAATTATGTTGCAAGACATTGACCTGTTTGATTCAATGAATGAAATAAATAAGCAATAGAATAGTTATTCTTAGGAATAGATGAGATAAGGAATTGAATAGAATAAGTATTACTTTGTTTGGTTTAAAGAATATAATGGATAAAGAATTTTTATGTCAATGTTTGATTTGAAAATATAAACTTATAATGAGAAAGGAATAACCAACAAAAAGATCAAAATATCCTTATTATTATCATTATTATCATCATCATCATCATCATCATCATCATCATCATCATCATCATCATCATCATCATCATCATCATCATCAT
>JANTPM010000002.1:39305095-39319513 GCA_025434745.1 Erythroxylum divaricatum | reverse complement strand
ATCATATTTGGAGTATGAGCTCTTTTAGGCTTTTTAAGCATATCTTGAGTTATACAACTCCGTTTGAGGTGATTCTTATTGAGAAACGAACTTGAGGCATAGAGCTACAACTCATATGAATAAGTTAACCTATGATTTTGGTGTTTTCATAGTGTGCGCTCATAACGAATGTGGAGTTACAACTGAGGACCCTGCAAGGTCATAAGCACAAAGTTAATGTTGTTGCAAATTTAATGCCGAAACAAGTCTATTATTGTGGTGAGGAATCCCTCCCTCGTGGGATACGTGTCCGGACGTCACGTAGGACATGGGACCCATGATCCACCAGGGAGGGGTTCCAACACATATGGACTTGTAGAATCATCCCTTAACATATCCCAATTACAATAACAAATAATCTATGAACATATATTATCTTCCTTTAGTCCATATATAATATAAGTACATAATGTAAAATACATTATAAAACCAATATGTATAGCACTCTAAATTCTTTCATAAAGTACCTCCTTATGCATTCCTAATCATCACCTTGCTACAAGAAAAAGTAAATTAGAATTATTCTAAAATTGGTATGCCTATAAACATGTTAATATATTTAAAAATGAAATCCTAACTAATTTTTTATGACCTACATTTGATTAAGAACATTAATATAGTTTAAAAATTAATGACAAAATGATTGAGTTCTTTTTATTAATAAAGTCAAAAGCCTTTTGCATTTCAATCTGCATTAGGTTCACTAGACTTCTAAATAGGAAAATAAGTAATTAATTAAATAGAAAAGACAATAACATGATTTACAACAAAGGTGCATTGAGGAACTTTGTCATATGACATTCTTTATGTTGATACGTATGATTTGGAGGAAAAAAATCCCTTTGTTGATTGACTATGCGCAATCAATTTACAAACCACATCTATGTTAGTAGTTTTAGCTTTCCGAATCTGAGATTGAATGAGAGAAAACATTTTCTGCATTATTACCCCTATATCTCCTTTATCTTATTTTAGTAGCCTTTTCATTTCCAAGCATTTAGGTTTGTCTTTTTCAACATCAATTCTCATTCTCTCCTTTCTAACTTCTACTTGTTGATTCATCTCTTCTTCTCTTGCAATCTTAATAGATTGAGAATACTCATTAAACTTTATACAGGGCCTCACTCAACAAATTATTGTCTTTCATGCTAGAAAATTTCACACCTTTGTAAATAGTTTGTTATGTCTAGGCTTTATCACTAATTTATCAACCATAACTTCATCAAGCTTTTAACTATCATTCTTTTTGAACTTCTTTAATGTCAGCCTACAAAAGAAAATAAATAATTATGAAGAAACATAATATACTTCTAGTTATACTAGAAATAAGGCATTTTGAAAAGAAAAATAGATTAACAATAAAAAAAGAAAATTAAATGGAGTAAAATGTAGGTGATATGAGTGGTACAACAACATAAAAAGACCAAAAACATATAAATGAGCAATAATATAGGAATCTCATCAAAAGTAGCAACAATATAGAAAAATGTTACAAGAGAAAAAAACTACTCATAATCTTCTCTCTTCTAGCTTTAGTAGGTTGCTTTTACTATTTTCTATACCTTCTTTTACAAGTTATAATATAATCTTTACTATTAGAGAGTGAGTTTTATCCTCTATTTCATTTTGCTAGCCATAGAAACAATTTTTAATTAGAATTTTGAAATAACACAATATATTATAACTTATTAAAGTACTGACTAACTTAGCATAAATACTTGCAAAACTCTTAAGACTAGTTATGTGCATTTCAGTTTGGTGTTCTCTATTTCGAATATTTTTAAGCAATTTGTGAAACATTAAAACATCATATTAGTTGGATGTCATGAAACTAATTTTTAAAAAGTATTAATAATTTTTATACCTTCACATCTTGGTGGTTCCAATAAGAAATGAGCTCCTTAAACACTTTTTTGTTATTTAATTGGGACCATTGACCATTCTTTCTACATCTGTCATACATTGTTTAAAATGCTTTTACTTTACTCTAGACTTGTAACCTCTCCATGCATCTTTAATAGTCTTCAAAGTCCATTCTTTACCTTCTAATAGCAGAATATATCTCTTATGCAATGAAATAAACGTTAGTATTACTTAACTTTTTGTTACCATCAAAACATTGATTGGAACCTCCTTTAGTTCAACACACAAATATAATAGCTTTAGTAATAGCTAAGAAAGGTCATTCTAAGATTTGGTGAACCTCTACATCATCCTCTATATAATGGAGACACTCAATAGGTTGCTTCAGAAGGTGGTGAAAGGTACCATAGGTTTTGAATTTAATTCCAAATGTAAGAGATTAGAACTAACTTATTTTTGTTTATTGCTTTCTAAAACTAATTTTATTTCTATATCAGTGCTTATGAAAGGTCATAAATGTTCAGCAAAATGTCCTGTCTTCATATTAATATCTCAAAAAGTAGTTTATTCTTATCCAATAAGGCTTCCAATCTAGAAGCAACCTTATCCACCATTTTTCAAATTTCCAAAAAGCAATTACGTTTTATGTATCATGACATACCCATGACAAATGCTAGGATAGGTTCTAAGGATTATACTTATGTAATTTGTAAATAGCCTATCTACTAGTTAGGTGTAATGCTATATATATGGACATCCCCAGACCCTAAGTATCGGTGGGATTCATACTGGGTATGACTATTATTGTTATTGTTGTTTTTATTAATAACACCAATTTCATAATTGCTTGTTAGAGCTCTAAATATTTTTCTTTGGCTAGTAGACCTTAACTTATCATTTTCATTTTGAATTCCATCAGTGTGTATTGGGTAGCTCATATTACTTTTCCTATTAAAGTAATAAAAGTTATTAATAAGATCCTTGAGGTGAAGAGATATTTGTATTACTAAAAAGCAAGATGGGATTATTATTGTTTCTTTCCAATTACTCAATAAATTATTTATGAAGAGACTATGGAGATTAATCACAAATAATTAGACTTTATAATTTAGATGGACCCACACTTATTTTATAAAAAATAGGAGCCTATAGAATTTCAAGGTAGAATCTCTTGCTTCCATTACATTCAAATCCATTGTGAGGATGAGGAAAAGGATGAGACTTCACTTTATTCGTCTAATTAGAAATGGTAATAACACCTTCTTTTAGTTTAATAATTGGTTATCTATTAGGCCTTTAACTAAGCCAAATGAAACTAAATCTACCAAATCTTTTATTAACTTATAGAGCTCAGTAGCTCAAGCTCTCACTGAGAGGAACCATATCATATTTGCTAGTATACCTATAGAGTTGAAGGCTGAAAATATTTAGAACTCCCTTACTTTAGATGAGGATTGCATAATATGGAGAAACAATGCTGATGAAAGATTCTCTAATTTAACATGTAGAAAGGGGATTCTAGGTGACTTACTAATACTTTCTTGGACAGATTTGGCTTGGTTTGATCATCATCATCCTTGAGCTTCTACAACAATATAGTTTACTGTAATAAATAACTTACCAACTCTTGATAGAATTGCAAAATTCGTAGAACATGTTAATTGTTGCATTCTTTGTAAAAGTGATAAGGAAAATCCGGATCATTTATATTTTAAAAGGCATCTATGTGTTCAACACTTGGAAAGCTTTGCTGCATAGATGTTTAATCACTAGGTCCCACAGAATCTAAGCCAGATCAAGGATTTGTGCACTGATATGAGATTCTATAATAGAACTATAAGATGGTTTTTTTGCATTTCCTTATCATTTCTTGTTACTACTATGTGCGATGAAAGAAATAATCAAATTTTCCTTGATAAACATATTTCTAACCAACAGTTTGGTATCCTTTTAATGTAGAGGACAACAACACATATTGGCATACACATACATAAGGGATTGGATCATTTTCTTAAATCATATTGGGTATTGTAACTTACATTTGTAAATTGATACGACATTAAATTTTCAACTTATGGTTTGTTGCCTCCCTTGTATTTTACAAATTTTCATGTACTAAAACTCTCTTTTTGGTTGTCTTTTATGGATTAATTTAATTATTCATACCCTTTAGGAAAAAGATAGTTTATCATAAAAGGTGTTTATATGAAGTCTAACAGCATTAATATGGTCCTTAATTAATTGCTCCTAATTTCTTTCCTTATTATAGAAAATGTGCCTATCTCTTTTATCCCAAATGTATAGCAACAGATAAGACACGACAATATAAAATCACCATTTTATGTCGTTCTTAATATGGTATCAGCTTATAGTTGATAATCTATTGCCACTCATCTGAAGGATTGATGATGGAAAATTCATGAAAAAATATTTTCCAAGCTCCACTAGAGAAGTATCATTTGAAGAAAAGATGTGACGTGCTCTTCATTTGGCTTTTGCAAAACTACAATAGTTTGTTAAGTAGTTAAATTTGTCCAGTTTGTCAATGGTTGGTAATATGTCCCTTATAGCTCTGCATAATGTTTTAATAGCTCTAGGAAAATTATCTTTGAACCAAATTAGCTTAAACTATGACACACAGATAAGGTTATGTTGAAAACATTTTACGCATAATGCATTGTTGGAGTTTTCATTAGTAGTTAGGCATCAACAATTCATTTGTAGATGAATTACATCTAGCGTCAATTTGTTAATCTCATTCCTTATATTCCTATCGTTAATTTTAGAAGGAACTCATCCTTTTGAAAAAGAGCATTGAGAGATTTTGATTATCATGAATGTTGTTTCTCAAGTCTTATAACTCTCCTATATTCTTTAAAGGGCATCTTGGAATCCAATTATCGTACCATAACAAATTACTCATCCCATTTCCAACTTTCTTTCTAATACGAGGTATGATTAAACTTCTCATCTTAAGAATTTCTTTTAGTGTTATAGAGACATTCTAGTAGTGAGATCAATTTCCTAAATATTATTATTCTTCATGTAACATTCATGCAACCATTTGCACTATAATGAATTATGATCATCATTTAATCTCTAAAATTTCTTAAGAAGCATTCATATGTTCAGTAGTTTCAAAAGAATTACGTTCAAAACTTTATGCTTCTTTGACCTGCATACTTCAGACATTTTATATCAACCTTATAGCCACCATTATTCGCCCCTGACTAGAGAATTTTTTGAAGATCTTGTCAATAGTATTATTCATACTACGAATAGAAAGATGTTTAGCCTAATGTATATTTATCAAAAGCAAAACTACCGTAATTAATTAAGCTCTGCTAGCCAAACACAGAGTTCTCTTGCCCATCCTAGTATCTTTAACTTCTATCTTGTCCATCAATAGTTTAAAGCTTCCACAACTTAATCTAGTGGCAGCTATTAGGATTCTAAGATAAGTAAATGGTAAATGCTTCTTTTTGAACCCAGGGATGTGTGTTACCATGTGACTCAATTATTCTGCACTCTTAGATATGTGAAAAGAGCATTTGTCAATGTTAGAACTGAGTCTAGATAATTTGATAAACATTTTAATGGCTTTCATCACAATTGATAATGAACTTTTGTCCATTTTATCTAACATAATTAAATCATTCAAAAAACTGAGGTTAGTAATGCCCAATTTCTTGCATTTGGAATGATATGTGAAATTCCTGGTTCTCTCCACATTTCTCTTCAACAGTCTATTAAAAACCTCCATAATAAGAGTAAACATGTATAGTGATGTTGGATCAGCTTTTCTAATGCCTTTGGAGCTATTAAAGGTACTTGTGGGCTCTCTATTGATCAGGATGCTAAAAGAAAGTGTAGTCAAGCAAAATTTCATCTAATTTGTGAAGCAATCTGGAAGTTCAAAGTCTCTCATGATGTTACATAGAAAGTCCTAGTCAACATTGTCATAAGCCTTCTGATAAGTATAAATTGTATTATGTTTTAAGGCATAGTTTGATATGTGTTTAGTTGTTAATTTAATCATTTAGTATGTGTTTAGGTTAGAATTGTCTTAATTTGCTAATGTGTTTAGCTGTTAATTTAATCATTTAGTATGTGTTTAGGTTAGAATTCTCTTAATTTGCCAATTATTTATCTTTTAAGTGTTTTATGGGTTAATACAAGTCTTTGAGCTTAAATATTATGATTTTGAGGTATCTTGATTTGTTTGGTAGTGTTTTAGGGTTAACACTGAGGAACAGAGAATTTTCGGAGACATTCGAGCCAAGAAAACAACCCACGATCATAGCATGTCAAACCATAATCGTGACAAAAGCATCAAATTTGTCCCACAATCGTGCTTACATGCCACAATCATGACAAAAACCCAAGCAGGCCATGATCATGGTCTATGTTGGGTAGACACACAGATACTTAAGAACTTTATGTTTCAAGAGATTTTTTCCTAGGGTTATCCAAAACACACGGGGATATTTAAAGAACAACAAAAGAGGTAGAGTGGGAACTTTTACATCAACCAAGTTGAGAAACCCTAGAGAGAAATCATCAAAAGATAGAGGAAGAGAAGAAAGAAGAGGAGAATAAGATGACCAGATGTACTTCCTAGATAAGGAGGTTTCCTGACGTTGCTGCCTCCCATCATCCATTTAGATTGTATTTCTTGTTTATTTTCAATTTTATTGTTGAATAGAATTGGACCGAAAAGTTAATGATAGGATCTAGAATGTTGAGGATGTTCTAAACTCCCCTTCGAAATTTTATTCTTGAATTCATGAAAATTTGATTGTTATGTGTTTATTGGGTTTTGTTGTGGTGATTTTATTATTTCCTAATTCAATAATAAACTGAGAGGGTGAATTAAATAAAAAAGATTAAATTAGACTAATGAGAGTTAGGTGATTTAATAGAAAAAGGAATTGAATCAGATCTAGAATTTGTACAAATAGAGATCTTGTATAGCTTTCCAATAGTTTATTAGAGAACTTCAAAACTAATTAAGGTTTTGGATAGGTTGTAAATTGAGATATTGCAACCTCTACAATCTGATTAGGGTTTATGATCTAGTGTTGATGGTTATAACTTGAGATAAAGTAATCAACCCTAAGATAGTCTAGACCCAAAAGTCCAATAATTAATAATCAATTAGGTTAGTATTAAAGATAGGTAAAATTGTCTTTCTCTCAATTGGTAATTTATTTCGGTTGATTTAATAATTAGTATTTTCATTTTTTAATCTTAAATTGATTGATTGAATTAAATTCCCGTATTAGTTTCATGCAACTTGAATTATTGTTATTATTTATGGCCTTAGAAATTAGGATTAGAATAACTCCTTCCTTATGAGATCAACACCTTTGGGATTGCGTTAACAAATTGTATGCTTGTGGATTATCAAGAGTTAATAATTAAAACTTACACATAACCAAAATTCACGATCACCTTCTTGAGATAAATTTTCAAAATACAATTCTCCTTTTTTATTTGAATAGCCTTTTATAAACTCTTGCATTAGTAAAATATTATCTCTCATTTCTTTTGTTTAAAAACTTTGGGAATGAGTATGAAGAAATTGTTATTAATATCCTTAAGTAGCCCCTTCTTATGGGAAACCTATGGGATAACATCCTGCACCATATCTTTAGTGATAGGCTAATTTTTCTTAAAGAATAGCATGTTGAAGCCATCTGGTCTTTGTGCTTTGTAAGGACTTAAACATTTGACAACCTACTTAATCTCCAGTTTTGTTATAGGTTTAGAAAGGATTTTAGCTTTTTGTGGTGATGGTCCCAATCATTATACTTTTCAACACTTTAATTGAACATTGAGCATTGGTGGGGCCATTCATAGAGCCATAGAAATAATTAAAAGCCTCACACTTTAGCATGTATTGTGTGAAAATGATTCTATTATTAATCATTAAGTTAGAGATTGTATTTGCACATTTTTTAGAAATCACTAATCTATGAAAGAATATAAATCCCCTGTCACCTCCTTTAAGCCATTATATTTTAGATCTTTGCTTCAGCAAAGAGTGATCATAAGCCAAAGCCTATAAGAGATTATTCATAACTAGTATTTTATTGTCCTCAAGCACCCTACAATATGGATTTATAAACAAATCATCACTGACTAAAACCAAAGCTCTCTTAGCTATAGCAACCATGTGATGTACATTTACTATATTCTCCTTATAAAATTATTTGAGGTTTTGTTTGATCACTTTCAATCTCTACATATATTTGTGTTATACGGAACCATGTACCTTACCACTAATATTTTTCCATAGAGCATCTATAAAGCCTAAGTGATATTTGAATCTTATATATTTGAATCTAAAAGGATATTTGAATCTTATATATTTGATCAAGATAATTACTGGTAAGTGATATGATAAGTTAGCGTTAAGAAATAAGGTAAAGTTATTTATGAATTACAAAAGCCACTTAATGTTGGCTAGACTCCTATCTAATGTTTTTTTCTTTATGAGATCATTTCCATATTGTTTGTTGCTCCATATATGAAATTTTCCACTAGACAGCACATCAGAGTCTTCAACATCTTACTTAAATTATGTTAAGTACTAATAAAACTCTTATTCGTGTAGAGGGACCTCCTATTCTTTTGATGAACTAATAGCATTAAAGTAACCAGTGAGTAGCCAAAGTTTTTCAGTTGGTTTGAAATCCTTTTGATCACATCCTATAGATAGCTTCTTTAATATACATTGTTATGAGCATATATGAACGAGATTTGATAAACAATCCTTACGGTTTTATAAAGAGCATAAATATGAATTATTTTATCGACAATACAAGTTACACACACTTCAATTGAGTTACTATGATATAATAGTTGGATTTTTCCATTAAGGTATTGATCAAAATATGATATCTCTTTCTAATTGCTTCTTAGCAACATCAACATGTCATAATTTTTAAATCTAGTTCTAGATTCCAAAATAACTAAAAGGTCAGGTTTATTTTCAATAATAAAATCTTTTGTAATTAATTTCTTAGCACGAGCATTAGCTCCTCAAATGTTCCCAGTTGTACCCTTCATATCTTGTTGCTTTAAGTTAGTGGTTTCTTTTTCCTTTTCAATTTTCTCCGCAACACAATTTCAAACTCTTTCTTAAATTTGTTATTGACACACTCCTTGCTAGCAACTTGTTTTTTTGGCTTCTCTAACCTTAAAGTATTCAAAATTTCTTCTTCTATATTTTGTGCACTTAAGGAATTTTATGATTCTACTATTTCATTCTGAATTGAAGGTTCCTCTCTCTCTCTCTCTCTCTTTTTGTTTTATGTAAGTTTAGTTGGAATTTTTCACTTCATGGTTTGTCTTGTTGTTATGATCAAGAGCCTATATCTCACTAACTTTCTCTATCTCATCATACAATCATTTCGTAAACTATTCATATGTATTTGACTCAACTAATTTATATGCTTGAATAATTTGATTTTACTCTCTTAATCTCCAAAAAAAATATTATTAGTAATTATTTTTTTATCATCAAAATATTAAACATAACCTCTTTTGGTTTAAAACTCTTTAATTAAGGACTCTCCACGGGATCCATCAATCTATAAATATAATGATTATACTCCTCACTTTATCTTTAAACCCTTCTTCTATAAGCTCCCCATAGGATATTGTATACAAAATAGAAAGATAATTGTATAAAATAATATAAAATTGTTCATTGTTATCATTGTATTTAAGATGTCTTACACCTATGCTTAGTTGGCACTACATTTGCCTCAAAAGTACCTATAAAGAATACACTATAATTGAAATTTTTTAATCTATGCATAGTTGGCACTTCATCTATAAAGAATTTATTGAATTTAAAATGTCTTACGCATATGCTTAGTTGGCACTACATTTGCCTCCAAAGTACCTATAAATACTGCAACAGATAATCTTATTGGTGATGAATTCAAACATCGCTAAATATTAAAAAATCGTGTTAAATAATAATTTGCGACGAAAAAAATCGTCGCCCTAATGATCACTGAATCTGTGTAATGAAACAATATCCATGATGTTTTTTGAAATAGTCTTAAAAGGTTTTGGATACACAATATATTCGTTGATAAAACATATAACCAACAAGAACCAAAAATATCATACATACGAATTTGCGACGTATGTGTTTCGTTGATAAAGGTTTTTACCTATAAAACGATAGTCGTAGGTAATCATTTTTACTGATGATTTTGTTTTTATAGCAAAATAGTTTTAGCTACTAATTGTTTGATGTAGGTAAAATGTTTCTAGAGATGTTCTTGTAAACGTAGGTAATAACATTTTGTGATCATTTTATTTTCATAGCTAATATTTTTTATTGACAAATAATTATTTTTAAATATAAAGTTTATTATAATTGTTAAAAAGAAATTTAATTTGTTTTATTACAAATTTTAAGATAGTTTGAAATATAAAATTGCTATCTTTTATAATTAATGTTGATGACATATTTTTTAAATGATACCCTAGACCTTTGATATACCCCAATCTTACCAAGGATAATGTTGCAAATGTCATCGACATTGAGCTGATTCCCCTGAGACAATGATGTCTATAACAACTCCTACATATTGTTTTACAATTTATGGTATAAAATTAAGTTTAAGTAAAAAATTACTACTTAGTATTACATAAAAGATAAAATGTAATATTAATGTTTTGTATAAACGTAATTACTTTTTACCTCTCCAAATGTGAAGGCCCTTATAGTGTGTTAGCTTGTACTATGTGATCCTACAACATTCTTGTCCTTGGAGTTAAGTTTGGCTCTATTATATAAATTTAAAAATTAGAAGATAATGGAATTTATTGTATTAAGAAATAGAATAATAAGTTGAAAACGTTACACTTACAAATTCTTGTCGGACGATAACAAATGATTTAGACCCAGTGTTATAAGGTGTCTTCATTTCTGCTCTGTTCACACTGGCTTTCTCACACTTTCCTTAAATTAAGAGAAGTAGTCATGAAATGTATAAAGAAAATTAATGGAAGGAAATATGAAGATAAATAAAACAAACCTGAACCTTCGCAGAGGCCTAATAATCACACATTTCCCTCCAATTTTCTAGAGTCACCCGTTCAGAAACATATCTCCTTGCCTCTTCATCGGAAGGGAAGGACTAGTAATATTTATGAAGTCTATATCGATGATCCTATATGCCTTTTGTTTCAATAGTGAACCAACATAGCTTGAAACCTCAGGCTTGTCAATGTCAATAATATTGAGCTTCATCTGTGACGAACACGTATAAGTTAACTTACTATTTTTGTTTATTAAAATCAAAATACATATAATTAAATGAATTAAAATATAACCAAAACTTTGTCCAAAGCATTTTGGAGCAAGTTGTCTTCCTTCAACTACCCAGCATGCTGAAGGCAAGGCAATTCATTCCTCACAATGACGTCCAACTCACTGGACAATTTTGCAGATTTGATCTTATCAAAAGGGTGACGTTGTTGAGTTAAGAGGACTTTACTTCTATTAATTTTGATGACAATCAAATAATAATAATCTTAGAAATGTATGAATTTTTTTGTTAAATTTGTTAAGTGTGCAGAAAAATGTAAGTAACACTTAGTCAACTCAGAAGGTGCACTGTAACATCTTATCCCCATTTTAAGGGTTAGAACTGAAATCTCAGTGCATATGTGCTCAAAGAGAGACAAAGGAAATTCGTTGGTCTTGCTCATTCAACATATTCACACACACACACACACACACACACACACACACACACACACACATATATATATATGCATTTAATTCATGAATGCTTGCACTTTGAAATGAGGAATTAGTGGTGTTTAATGTTTTACTTAGGTAATGTTAATTAAAACAATTGCAATGGTACTTTAAGGGTAGTACATGAAATGGGTGTTTTGTGACTGATTGTGTTAATAATAGACATTGTGGGAGATTATGTATGACTTGTGTGATTGAGGAATGCGTATGCGCATATCCTCTGCAATCGAACATTACCTAAGTAAAACATTAAACACCACTAATTCCTCATTTCAAATGGTACTTTGAGGGTAGTACATGAAATGGGTGTTTTGTGACTGATTGTGTTAATAATAGACATTGTAGGAGATTATGTATGACTTGTGTGATTGAGGAATGCGTATGCGCATATCCTCTGCAATCGATTATTTTTATTGGTTTGGCATGTGGGAGATTTAAATTGAGTTTGCGATGTATGTGGTATTGGGAATAAGTGAAGTTGATGTGTGGCTAAACCATCCTAAGTGTAGGAATGGTGTTCAGAAATTTCAACGGCAAAACTGTACTGATCTAGATGGAATTAGTCAAAGTGGTCTTAATGAAACTATAGCTGATGTTTCCAGCTTTCTAACGCTGTAAAGTATGCAATTTTTTGATATCAGGGCTAGGAGTTATGATCAATTTTGGAATTTGTTCAGGAAGAGGTGATTAGGACAGAAAGTTTGCTTGAATTTTTGACCATTATAGAGACTGATTTTGGCTTTAAGTTCTTCATGGAAGTGGTATATTATGTTTTTACCTTTTCATTGATATAAAGTATGGAAATTTTTGACAAGGGCGTAGAAAGTTATGAGGTCTAGAAGTTCTGTTACTGTTCAGGTAGGCTGATCGATCAGCCATATTGTGTGGAACTTTTGACCCCTTTAGAGGCCGATCTGGTTTTTAAATCCTTCATGAAAGTTGTAAAGCGTTCTTTTATCTTTCCATCGATACTAAGTTTGTAAAATTTGGAGTTCTGAGTCAAAAGTTATGAAAGTTGGAAGATAGGATGTTGGACTGGGAAACCTTTGATGGTCGACCGATTGAGCGAGCGCTGGCCGAGCGAGCGAGCGAGAGTTGGCTGACTGACTGAGCGAGAGCTGGCCAACCAACCGACCAAGATCTGGTTGATCGACTGAGCATTGAATTAAAAATGGCAGAACAAATCCAAATGGGATGATCGATTAAAAGGTTTTGAGTTAGATATTTTTCTAAATAGACTTCAGTATTTTAGAGATATCATGAGCTATAGAGCTCCAATCGATCGGATTCTTATTTCAAATGAAATTAGAGACATGGATATACAAGTTATCTAAGGAATCGATCGACAATTTAGCCTCTAAGATGTTCAACTTCTTGAGTGAAGTTACGTGTAATGTTCAGTTGTGATTTAGTTTTGGTCCAAACGAAATATCGAATAGACTTCAGTATTTTGGAGATATCATGAGCTATAGAGCTTCAATAGATCGGATTCTTATTTCAAATGAAAATAAAGACATGTATCTACAAGTTATCTGAAGGAGCCGATCGACAATTTAGCCTCTAATATGTTCAACTTCTGGAGTGAAGTTATGTGTAGTGTTCGGTCTTGATTTAGTTTTGGTCCAAACTAAATATCAAATAGACTTCAGTATTTTGGAGATATCATGAGCCATAGAGCTCTAATTGATCTGATTCTTGTTTCAAATGAAACTAGAGACATGTATCTACAAGTTATCTGAGGGAGCAGATCGACAATTTAGCCTCTAAGATGTTCAACTTCTGGAGCGAAGTTACGTGTAGTGTTCAGTCTTGATTTAGTTTTGGTACAAACGAAATATCGAACAGACTTCAATATTTTGGAGATATCATGAGCCATAGAGATCTAATTGATCTGATTCTTATTTCAAATAAAACTAGAGACATGGATATACAAGTTATCTGAAGGAGTCGATCGATAAATTAGCCTCTAAGATGTTCAACTTCTGGAGTGAAGTTACATGTAGTGTTCAGTCGTGATTTAGTTTTGGTCCAAACGAAATATCGAATAGACTTCAGTATTTTGGAGATATCCTGAGCTATAGAGCTCCAATCGATCTAATTATTGTTTCAAATTAAACTAGAGACATGGATCTACAAGTTATCTAAAGGATCCCATCAATAATTTAGCCTCTAAGATGTTCAACTTCTGGAGTGAAATTACGTGTAGTGTTCATTCTTGTTTTAGTTTTGGTCCGAACGTGCTTTGGCCATAACTTCTTCATTTCTGAACTGAATTGAGCGATTTTGATGTCTATAGAAAGCTCAGATAGAGAGGAACATTTCTATAGGAGAAAGTTTTATCATATTGCTTCTTTTACCTGATCGAATTAAGGAGCGACGGTGTCAGTTTTTAAGGCAAAAAGGAAGGGCATTGTTGGACGATCACTTAAGGTTCTAAGTTATAAGGCTTATATGTAAGGGCAAATTGGACATTATGCACTCATTAATGGCATTTTGGTAAATCAGACAAGTGGGGTTTTGTTTAAATAGAAGAAGAAGAGAGCTGTCGTGGGACTTAGAAAAAACAGAAGAGAAACAGAAGAAGAGAGAAGAGTGAGAGCTTTCGGTGGAGAAAGGAGGAAGAAGAAAAGCAAAACTAGGTCTTGATTTTCTAAGCCCTTCAAGAGGGATTTTCATGGTGCTCAAGAAGAGAAAAACGTGGAGGATGATGAGAGCTTCCATCC